>WHYT01013232.1:7531-370598 GCA_009806455.1 Tetrax tetrax
AAAAAAAAAAAAAAAAAAAAAGGAAGAAAAACCCATCTGGCTGTTATATGAGTCCATGGAGATCTTGAAAACTGCAGGTATTTTGGGCCACCTTATCAAAAGGAAGATAGGTACTTTTAAAGAAAAAAAAAATCAAGGCAAATAATTACATTGTGGCATTTGTTGCTGCAGGTGGTTTGAATAAATAGATTAAAGCAGTGATCAACAAATTAGCCAGACAGAGGTGCACCAAGGATTACTGAACACAAAGGTGATGCTGCTGCTTCTGGTTCAGAAAGACTTTAAACTGCCTGCAGCCAAAGGGGGATGGTGCTATACTTTTCCCAAAGTAGTCAGCCTGGGCCACTGGCACGGATGGCAAAGTTGGTGGGTGGTGATAATATGAAAATGTTTCTAAGCTTTCAGTAGGCTGTGGAAGATGATCCATGGGGAAGTCCAAGGGCACACATTCTCAGGTGCATCCTAGCAATGTGAAATGACGTTTTTCAGTTTCTCATTCCTCACTGGAAAGTCTCATTTTCCCCCCTGAAATTCTTAGTGATATAGTCCCCCTGAATTCCTAGCGATTTATTTTTCAACCAATTTATTCAAGGCATTTAGAGACACAGCAGATGGTGCTGTCTAAATTCGAGGTAGTGAAGATCAAGAGTTGGGTATTGCCTGTGTTTTGGCAATACTGTTGCCTGAGTCCTTTACCAGTTCCCCCAGTCACTTTACTGTGTAAGAGCAGCTGGTCGTAACAGCCATGAGAATGGCTCCCGGAGTGGAGCGTACTTGTTTTCATCCCTGAAGCCTTTAAAAAGCAAGACAGGTAATGCTGAAATACATGGTTTTTAGTGCCAGTCTGCTCAGCATCTGATAGAAAATATCAAGAAGTTGTCCCCATGGAAAGTGTCTGCTGAATCAGACTGAAGGCGATAATGGGGAGTCTGTGGTTAAAACTTCTGCCTGTGATAAAGTTCCAAGTATTGGTGTTCCAGCTCCCATCTTCAAAAAAAGCACAGTAATGAGATAACTAGGGGAATATTCCATACAAGAGCAAAGATGGTCCATGCAAGTATACCACTTTTTACAATTAATGAACAATGCTAAGTGGTTTTTCACTCTTAAAAATATAAAAAAAACCCCTGGTATATGTATGCTGGTTTGAGTAATTTCTTTTTCCAAGCTACTGGACTGAGTTTATTTTTGCTGTACACACAGTGCTACTCTTATCTGCTGTAGCTAGGTTTTTGCTGAGGGCTTTAAGTGTTCATTTTACAGTTAGACAAGTGATTTTCAACCTTTTCAGCTTGAAGGCCCGGAAAAATGTGCAGTGGTGGAAGGAAGAGCAAATTTAAGCCTGTGAGAGTTGTCTTTGTGGTTTTGTGGTCCCTGAGTGCACCAGTGCTTTGGGGGTCTTCAGAATTTGAAACAACTTACTCAGACTCTTTAAATAAAATAAATAAATAAAACCTCCAAAAGTGTTCTCTGCATGGAAGCTAGCAATTTATCCCAAGTATGTTGCTGGCTTTGCCAATAGCTTGCTCTGTATACTTATTCACGCATTGACTAGAGTTTTTCTTTCAAGAAACTGTCTAGAATATCAAATTTAATTACACTGGGCCAATAGAATCCATTAAAATCCTCCTTCCTGCAGTGCTAAGGAGGTTATGAGCTGGTAAGAAAGCTGATGTTCTGTTCAAATATTACTCCACGAGTCACCCATTCTTCATTATTAAAACATATGAGCTATCCCTCTTTTTCTCTTTTTCTTTTTCTTTTTCTTTTTCTTTTTCTTTTTCTTTTTCTTTTTCTTTTTCTTTTTCTTTTTCTTTTTCTTTTTCTTTTTCTTTTTCTTTCTTTTTCTTTTTCTTTATTTAGTCAATTATCTTACATGAGTAGCTTTTACTGGTTTGGTCGGTAGGGAAGTCAGACGTACTGATCTTTGGCTCCTAGGATCTTTGGCTCCTTCAAGCTGTTAAAAATTTTTCATATTCAGTTATCTGACATTTCCAGAAGCTGAAACAAACTGCAATGATAGGTTACATGACAATTTTGTGATTTGGGGAAAAGTTCCTTTACATTTTTTGTTTTATCCTGACCTCTTTAATACAGGATATTCCTGGAAATATTCAAGGCCAGGTTGGATGAGGCTCTGAGCAACCTGCTCTGGTTGGAGATGTCCCTGCTTCTTGCAGGGGGGCTTGGACTAGACAACCTTCAAAGGTCCCTTCCAACCCAAACCATTCCATGATTCTAGGATTTAGCTGACTCCAGGTTTCTGTCCTAGCATTCACATTCTACTGGCCTTATAAATGGCTTAATCCCTGATAGCAATGACTTCTGACAGTAGCTGTATTCCATTGTAATTAAAATAGTGTAAAAACCCCACAACCCAAATCAGCAAACAAATCCAAAAGGTAGACAGCTAGGAAAAGACCCAGGTCCCTTTTCACAGAGCTTGTTCTGCTAGTCAGCCTGTCGAGGAAGAAGAATGCTTATTAACCTTGCGGCATTCTGAACTTATCTTTATAGTGGATTTCTTTAGTAAAAATTGTCTTTGCTGATCCTTCACATCCAACTCTAGCAGTTTGTTTTTTTTTTTTTTTTTTAAATCTGAAGCACAAAGGGCTATGAAGTTGCTGAGTCCTTTCTACAAGGGCAAAGGATCAAAGAGGTGATGTGCACTTGGACACCTGCACTTAGCATCCATGTTTCTAACACTCTCTTTGGTCTGCTTTCTCCTTTACGTTTTTTTTCCGATTCTGAGTGGGAGTCGAGAGGGCAGGAAGGTGGAGGAGGAAATGTACTCAGCAGAATTGGTTTCCCCTGATACTCTCCTAAACAAGGCTTCTGGAAGAGGAACCTTCTGTTTCAGGACTCTGATGCATCAATAGTGTCATGTCCTGTCTATGCATTTGCAAGATGCCCATTTAGCTTTGCGGTTTCTGCAGGGAGCTTTTGTATGGAAACAACTTCCCCGGTGAAGTAGTCTCTCTCACCGTGTTTAAAACTAAACTGGGCCAAATAGAGAAATATTGCCAGCTAGGTGGAGCTCCCCCACTAAGTTTATTCTTGCCTTGCTTTTGTACAGCCTCAGTCACTATCACTGAATCTGTAAGTTCATTTCCTAGATGGCCAGTTTACGAAGAAAGCTAAAATCAAAATGTGGGAGAAGCTTTCTCCTCCATGGACTTTGCCGCAGGCAGAGGCGAGCACACAGTAAGGCGGGGTTGCATGGATCTGTGCTGTTGTTGAGGCTGTATCTCTCCATGGCGTTTTCATTCAGTGCGATCCTGGAAGTGCCGGCAACAATTTAAGTAGTTTTCTTCCTGGATAATAGAATTTTAAAAATACCTCGCAATGACTCAAGCATAGCCCACGTATTACTGTAAGATAAACTTACCGCTTTGCTGTAATAAACACCTGCTCATAGCAAAACTTATTCTTCCTCCTTCTCTCAAAGAGTGATTTTTCTAAGCCTGGCTTCCTTTGTTTCCATACTTGCTGGGTCTCTAGAGAGCACCATATAAAGTGATTTCTGTTTATGCGTGACAAGGATGAGCCTTCCCACCGCAGCCTGAGATGGGAGGATCTGATGAAATTCATCATTCTTTTTTATGCTGTCTCCACAGTAAAGAATTTGCAGGACATTTTAGGCATTGATGCAACCATACTATTTTTTCTATTAGGCCTTTAGTGATGCTGAAGACACTTGGTCTTCAGTAGCTTTCAGTAAATATGAAGTAAAGCTTAGTACATGGTTTTGATGATAGTTCAGGGAGAAATACAGAATCTAGATTGCTGTCTTACAGGGAATTAATATTTTGGAAACATACAATTGCTTTGTTGTGGCTGTGAGAAGAGCTTAATGTATATCTTCATCAGTGTTGAAAATAATGGGTCTGATTTCGCTAAAGGCACGCAAGGGGTCAGTTGCTGTTGCTCAGCTGCTGAAGAGCAATTCATTATGCTACAGTAATGTGTTTATTGTTTGCAGTGATACCCATATGCTGGAGTAAAAAGTTATGGTTCTGGATTTGTAATGTAATAAAATAGAGCTAGTAAGAAGCTAATTTCTTTTTCCACAGAGCTACTTTTAGAAGCAAAAGTGAACTTTTTAAGGACCATATTGAAGTATAATTAAGTAAAGCTTTGGGGAAAAAAAAAAGGAAATAATGAACAAATAATTCTCTGCGCCAATAATCAAAGACATTTGTTTAAAACCAAATGTGTGTTTCTACTGTAATATGACTGTAGACTTCTGGATGATCATGTATGGAATATATTCAACTGCTAGCAATCATTGTTTCAATTCACCAAATAACCAACTGAAAGCAGAAAATCATATCATGTTGTAGCGTTAATAGTGGCAGCAGAAGAATTTTAGATTGAGGCAAGTCTTTTTTTTTTTTTTTTTTTTTTTTTTGTTTTCTGAGGACACACATGATTTAGTCTAATAGGAAAATGTCTTTAATTCCACCCTTAACAGTGTTGGAAAGTTGAAAGAGTTTGAAGGCAATCTCTGAGAGACTTGCTGACTGATTTCTGAAAAACTATGCTCTGAGGAGTGGCAACCTTCCATCAATTAATGTCTCATATTTGAATAACTAATGGTGGCACATACACACATTTTATCACAGCTTGTGTAGAACATGGACTATGAAACACCAGAAGGAGAAGGGAGGAATTTGGAGAAATCATCAGAAAGTCGTTTTCACATGCCTGACTGGAGCGGTAACTACATTTATGGTGTTGTGGAAAGAAGGATATTTCAATGCAATGCTAATTTAATTTTATAAATACAGAATTATTTAATCATGAAACCAAATCTATTTTTATATATTTGCTATTCCAGCAATATTGGAAAATTTTTGACTGTAAAACCTATGTAATTTTAAAAACTAATCAGCCTGTGTATTTATTTATGATTGTGATTCCATTCACTTACTAATTGAAGATTTCTTAGCATAGTGTGTAGAGTGACTATATAAAGTATTCTGTGCATTCTCATGACACGGTAGACCTAAGCTGTGCAATGATGACTTTTTCTTGTTTCTTATGAGAACATCTAAATTTTTAAGGAAGATGAGGGTTTTTGGGCCTCAGTCTCAAGGAATAGATTAAATCCTCTCTGCAATCCTAAGTGCACCTTTCCAGCTGATGATTTTGAGGAAAAGAGTGACCTGAGGTTTCTTGGGTACCATTGACTGTTGGTTCAAGGCAAATATTCGAAGCATGACCTGCATTAGTGACTCAGTACCTATGCCAGTACTATAGAAAAAGTTTTGCTTACAATGGTGCGTTCATCATCAGGATTACCACTTAAATTAAGTGGTAATCTGACTTCTTCCTTAGCAGAGCTATGCAAGATGACCTTCATGTTCTGGACACAGTCGCCAGAATATGTCAATACAAGTGTTCTAATTTTCATAGAATCATGGACTCACAGAACTGTAGAGCGGTTTGGGTTGGAAAAGACCATCTACTCCAACCGCCCTGCCATGGGCAGGAACACCTTCCAGTAGACCAAGTCACTCAAAGCCCCACCCCACCTGGCCTTGAGCACTTCCAGGGATGGGGCATCCACAACTTCTTTAGGCAACCTGTTCCAGGGCCTTACTGCCCTCGTTGTAAAAAATTTCTTTCTTATATCCAGTCTAATTCTACCTTATTTCAGTTTAAAGGTGTTGCCCTTTGCCATGTCACTACAGGCCTTGGTAAAAGTAACTCTTTTAACTCAAAGTATTAGGCCTTGTAATGTAGTGCCTCATTATACTCTAGAATGCTTTAAAAAGCTGTACCTAAGATTTGCCATCAGTAGTAATGAGTACCATGGTATTATGTGACTAGGGGAAGAATCATTAGGTTAAAAAGACAATGACAAAGATATAAAATTGGTATATCAGAGCAACTTGCCTTTTTATAAGTGTCCCTTAATGAATTTCTCTGCTTCTGAAGCTAGCACTTTAATATTAGTGGTTTTGTATTTGTGTGGACACACAGCAGAGAATTTAAATGACATCATATGAGCTACTAATATTTCAAACCAAACAACAGGGCCATTCATTTGACTGGAGAAGAAATTTGACTAAACAGTTTATGGGAACCTTCTAAACCAAAGATGATGATAATTTTGCCTTTAGGTTTGTCACTGGTGTAACTGAATGATTTCTTTCGTCTTTGCGTATGATGTCGCTTTCCTACTGGGGTACCGTAATGCGATTGCAGAATAATGGACCAAAATATTCAGGCTTTTACTGATGCCCTCTTATTTTTCAGGCCATTACCACAGAATGTGAGTATGTATTTCAGTCCTTGTAAGAAGACAGAATAACAGCATGCCCCTGTTGGAGTCAGGAGCCAGATTTCCATCAGTGATGCAGTGATTTATATGTATCTGTATATTAATGGCAAGGGAGTCCCCAGCCTTGAGGCAGTATGTAGGTGTGAGGTTATCAATCAGTATCTTCAGACCTTAGTAGTTCACTCTGGAGTGGATGCTTTGCAGGCTAAATACTGGATGCAAACAGGCATTGTTTTCTTCTGAGTCATTGTCGCTTTGGGCTGTGTAACAGCTGCTGACTTTGCAAATAGCTGGGCTGGTTGGGGATGTTAAAATATCATGTCTTCATTACTGGTCTTGCTACTGAAGAGTGTCACCCTGGTAAATCTTGTAATAGAAATAAGTGTGCTTACTTCATCCAGTACAGCCCCAGCTAGAAGGTTTGATGAAAACAGCTGATAACCTTGCAGGCTGGACCAATGTGAATGAGGGAGGGCTCATACAGTTTCTTCTGTTAGCAGGGCTCTGCAAGCAGTAACCTGCAAACGATGGGTTTTGAGGAGCAACCAGGAGTGGCAGCTACTGCATCCTACACAACTAGATCTGAAAGAGGATACATGTATGCTGAAAATCTTGTTCTTACTCAGAGTGCTACTGCTTCAGTTTATATTGATATGGGAAGACAAATACAACTTCCCCTTCTCCAAACACAATTATTACTGGTACAATTTTGCATTTTAGCTATAAGGTGTGCCAGTATAATGAATCTTTACATCCAAATTGGTATCTCTGTGATAGGAGGTCTGTATTCACCTGGTAGTTTTGCTAAAAACATCACACACTTTACTGAAATTGTTACATGGATAGAAAAAAACAAACTTTAAATAGTTAGATAGGTAAGTGTTTATGTGGTTTCTCAGAAATATTGCTCTAGATAGGTAAGTAATTTATAATGTTAAGTCAGAATATCTTATTTTTTTAATAGTGTAGATTGCTCATAATAAAAAGGACAGATACTTGGTTTTACCTTTGCTGCAGAGTAAAAATATTTAAAAGGTGTCTTAATCCTTTGTTGATGGTGTATTGGTTTTGTTTCTGGCCTGCAATTTCCAAAGAGAGATTCAGAAAAGGAAGTGAAAAGTGTTTTAGGACTTGAACTAGTTTTCATATGTAGCAGACTTGTTGCAACATCTGTACAGGAGCCTGCAGGGAACATGAGTATTCTGAAAAGTTTCATGTCTACTTAAATGTTATTGTAGGTTTACTTGTTTAGCATCAGCAAATGGAGTCGCCTGGCACCTCAAGACTTATGATTAGGAGAATGGTGTCCTTCAGAATGACTGTAGTTTACAGACTTTTTTCTTATTTCTGTATACTATTTGATTCATGAATGCTTTCTTTTTTTTTTTTTTTTTTTTTTTTTTTTCAGACTACACTGCAAAACTGGCATGGTATGTATATATATATATATTGCGTAATGCTTGCTGAAAAGATTATACCTTGTTGGGAGTAGAAGGGGATTTCAGAAGCATTTCAATGTAAAGAGACTATTTCAAATCACAACAGCTTGCTTCAAAGGAAATTCCCTCATGAAATGTATTAGCACAATGAGGACTATTGCTGTCTTTGTATCACATAATGAAATTAGCTCCTCAGCCATAAATGAAAGATTATAAAGGTAGCAAACAAAAACACAAAGAAGAAACTCTATGTATTTGTCAGGTGAGGAAAAAACACAAATACTATGATGATGAGATTAATATGGCTAGGTGTGGGTAGGGTTTATATTATCATGCTCTGTGCAAGTGGAAGGGAGTTTTGAGGGAATGAGGAGCTACCAGCAGGCGTAGTTTTTTGTTTGTGATAGTCTGGTAAGTGGAGAAAGCTACATACATGGCATAGTTTCTCTGATATTAACAGCGCTGCACTTGCTTACACCTGCAGATTGTCCTTCACTTTTGGTTACAGCGATAGTATCAGCTGGATAAAATAAATTATGCACACATTTCTTCACAGTCTTCAGAACACTAGTTGCTTCTTCTTCTCTGTCTACTGTTGTCCAGACTGATGAGCATTAGTCAGTCCAGACTGACTAACATTCCCCAAAGCAGTATTTTCGGGATTGTTATGCTGTGCTAGGGAAAGAGGCTGTTCTAAGGGTGTTCAGGACCTCTGATGGAGTAGTTTTCAACAATAACACATTCTTTGAAAGTATTGACAATTCACAGAATATAGCGCAGTACTTCACATTGTTTTTGCTTCTTGCTGACAGTTCTCCTTCCTGCGTCCGCAAAGAAATGTCATTCATCTCGGGGACTACAGGAAAAGGCAGAAAGGTGAGAACTGTAGTGTCAAGGCCAGGAAAAGGATAGGAAACTGAATCTCTGTTAAGAAAAACTAAGACTTTTTGATGTTTCAAAACAGTCAATGATTTAGCTTCTCAACGAATTATTTGTCCCTAGCTTTCTCAAACTGATCATTTTCTAATGTGTCACTTATCATATTTTGTGAGTTCTAGGGCAAAATTTCTGATGAATGAAGATGTGTAGTAGACAGCAAATCTAATCTGAGTTATGATGATAATTCTCAGAGAAGTAGCAAAACTAATTCTAATACTAACTCCAGGAGCATCTTTATTTTGTTTTGTTTCTAAACAGGAGATAACTGGAGACATGTTCAAGGTCAGATTTAAGTGTTGTATTGACTAAGGAGACATTAGAAGGTAGTACGTTCTCCAGCCGCACATCCAGGAGACAATTTTACATAATTTGGTTTTCAAAGGATGCTAATGACATATGTTGTAGAATTGGTAAAACCATGAGACAGGCATCAAACGTGGATCCAAATTTGACCCTAGCAGTTGCACAAAAAATATGATCTATAGCATCTCCATCTCAAAAAATATCCAAAATGAACATGAAAAGAGCTGTAGATCCTACACGTCCTGTCAGTCACCTCACACAGCATTTGTAATTCTATAATCACATTTTTTTATTCAGTGCATGAATGAACTATGTAAAGACTCCCCATATTGTTTGCAGTAGAAGAAATGGGTAGAATATACAGCAGGATGTGGTAGGAAGAAATAAGACCTTTATGGGAATGGGTTTTGGGCTTGTCCATAAGGGAAGGCTAGGTTGAGAGCAGAGGTTGGAATAATACCACCTCTGCAATGTAACCTCAAATTTGAGCCCTCGCTCAAATGTGTTTCTGTGACTTACCTGTGTCGCAACTTCAGGCTAATCTAAATTTGTAGAAATACTTCGTCCATCTTAAAACCACAATGGATGGATCTTAGAAAGGCATCTTTTCTCTTTTGGTGCTTGGAAGGAATAGTCATGATTAAGAGCAGTTTCTTTGGTCTGTAATGCTCCAGGCATTGCAGAAACCACAGCATGGTTTCGAGCATACAACATCCTGGTCGCTCTCTCCATTAGGGACCGAGCTGGTAAGACAGAGCAGGACAGACATCCGTAGCAACATTAGCCAGTGTGAGCTCCTCTTGGTTAAAGGACAATCTTCTAGTCAGGCATGCTGCATAGTCAGCAGCTGGGAACACCACCACTCTCAAGTGGCCTCGTATAAATGACAGGAGACCTGTAGGTGTCAAAATTCATCGTTCCCTTCCTTAACCACAGAAATCTTGCGCAAGATGAAATCAGGCGATCTAGATGCAATAAAACTGAGTAGGGAAAATGTTGGGCAATACCTACTGACATCACTGTCTCTTGACAGAGACCGTATGTGACTGCCGTTGACTGAAGTATGTAAACTTTACTGAGCTGTGGTGTGCTGCGAATGTTAAGGTTAGTCATGCTGGAACCATAGCAGAAGGCTTCTTGAAGGAGGTCCACCTCTGTGGTGTTCGATACCCGAAAGGACTGAAAAGGCAGAAGTTTTCTCTAGGCAGGGATGTCCACGTTGGCAGAGTGGTCATCAAGCTGAGCATTGGTGTGGCTCTGGAACCTGCGGCTCTTCAGAAGAGCCAGAGCCTCCATGGGAGGGAACGCTGGTGAGGGTGCACGCATGCTGTAGCTTTAAATCTGTACAGGGATGCCTGGCAGAAGGGTCCTGAAAAACTCTGCCGGGAGTAGTAGGATAAGGGGAAAAGCAGTTTAAGGTAGCAGCTCCCAAAGTTTCTGATTGATGGATGCCTGTTAGCCTCATTCTTTCTCTGGTACTGCCACTGAGCTGTTTCGTCAAAACTTTAAAAGAGATATTGTTGAAAACAGTGTTTTAATAGACTTTTGTGGGCCAGCCTTACAGCGTTTAGCCTGGCCTGGTGGACCATACTTTGTGAGTGCCTTCTTAAGGGGAATTCTGGTCTACTTATTGTAATAAAGTTCTCAATTCAGTGTCAGAAGACTGAAACTCTTTTGGGGATTCTGCACTATTGTCATTTGACGTGGTGACTGTCGGGGACTGTGGATGGTTTAGAGGCATATGGGGGGTATTGGCCTATCACAGATTCCCTGGGAGCTACTGTGTGCCATAGGGGGCCTTGAAGTCTATTCTCTCTTGCAGAAGGGGCATGCTCTGCCACCCTCAAGGAACAATAACGTTTAGACAAAGAACATTTTTTCCAGATCTCTTTTGAAAACATGGAGCTGAGTGTAGAACCCTTTCTGAGCCGAGAGGGAGCTGCAGAATTTTGTGTATCTGCTCTACCATGAATCCAGGATGGATTCATGGGCAGAGGCTTCTTTGGAGGGTGATATTTTGGGACCATCTGAGTGCAAACGGTCCTTTCTACTCTAAAACCATAAAAAGAGCTTCTGAATCCCAGACAGAAGGTTTTCTATCTTTGTCATTAAAAACAGCTCCGCTGAATTATGGGGACATGGGTAGGAAAAGCCAAAGCACTTAAAAAAGGAGAATGGAGTTGTCTGAAGCTGTAGGAGGGAGTCTGATTTCTGAGTAAAGAAGCTACTTTTGATGGAATTCCAGGATGGCTACCATATCACTGAGAACAGTTGCGGGCCTACACCAAATGAGGAATGTGTGGGACAAAGACACAGACATATTATCTCCAGTGATATCTTTTTAGAAGATGATAAAATAAAACAGCATGACCAGACGTACCAGCTCACCGCTATCAAAAGGATGAGATCCTCTACCCTTCTCTCTCTTTCTTTTCCCATTGTATACTTTGTGTTTTCTCTGACACTTGTCTCTCTTCAGGAACTGATTTAATTCAATTAAATGGCAGACCATTTATACCATTTGTGTTGTGGGTAGTTTCCTGAAATTTCAAGGAATCAAATCAGGTCATAGAAGAGACATGCTACAGCTGTAAGGCATGAGAGTGGATTGTGTCGCTTTCAGCAGAAGAGGAGGAAGATAGCAGCTAGGGTATAGAAAGAGAGAAGCAGGAGAAGAAGAAAGGGGAAGACAAACCTCATACTTTCGGCTGCAGGGAACCATTTGTTGGGTTTATCTAGCCATCAAACTTATGCTGTGGCTTTATGCTGCTTAAAATAGCTTTTCCAATTAAAATTGAAGAGTTTTCCTTACTATTTTTGTAAATACCTTCCCCCTCTCCCCCGCCATTTTTTGTTCTCATGAGGAACTGATAGGTAAATTGTGTTTTTAGCTCCTCACATGCCTGAATTTTTCTGAACGTTGTTGAATTTTGTAACCTAGATGTTGGTCTTCTCTTGTTTTATGACCTACGTTCAATGTTTTCCGTAATTCATTTTTTTTCCACATGAATGATTTAGTCTTCAGCTAAATAAAAAATAGACGAGTAGAAGTCAAACTGCAACAAAATACTGAGTATCAGCCATATGGGACTCAGATTTGAAATGTGGAGTAAACTTCCCTGCTTTGCCGCATGAAGTTGTTCCTGTGAACATTCAGATTAGAGCAAGATGCGATGGGCCATAAATACAATGGTCTTTAGAAGCAATGACTAATAGGTCAAATATCAACCAACAATTTTAGGCTCAGTCCCGTGAGGATTATGGACAAACAGCTAAATATAGGAGCATTCTCCTAAATTCAGACACATTAATTAAGGCCAGAGAGAATTTTATGTCATTCAGAGCCCACTAGGAAAAGCAAAGTTATATAACTTCCTAAGTCTGATTTCTTGTTCTCAGTGAACAAATTGTCTTGAATGACTGGTGCCTTCAACACTCTGTTGACAGAACAAAAACCTGTCCCTTTCACCCAAGACTATAGACTTTTCTTTACCGCTGAATATCCTCTCTGTAATAGAACCTTGGGAAAACCAAACTTTTAAGTTTTGGAGCATTAGACTTTCAATGTACTCTGTTCTTTTAAAAATTGTACTCCTCAATCAATAACAAAATCTACCGACAGCTAGACCCCTTTTTTAGTGGTGCAGGCATTAGCAATGCAGGGATCCTACACTTAGATTTTAGAACATATGCTCAGGAGTGATTCTATGTTGGCACTGAGTAAGAAGACAGAGATTGAAAAAAATCTTTAAGAGTCACATGTCTTTGCAGCCAGCTCAGACTTTTGGCCATGTATCCTCACCACTGGCCCTTGGTAGCCTTTTGAATGCAACTGTGATGTGGCTATTTCAGGGTTCCTTTTCCCCGTGTATGGCAACTCATAACTACGCTTGCTCTTTGGATGGGACGAGACACTGGGGTTTTTGTCTTTAAATTGTTGTCACTTATAATTAACAGTTAAAAAAAAAATAAAATTTCAGTGGACGCCGAAACAGCTGGCAGTGAGAAGGGACTAGGGACAGGCAGACCCACTGGCAGAGAAGGGGCTGGAGCACTGTGACTTGGAGACAATGAAGGCGTGACCTGCAGAGTCAAAGACCCTGGTACCAGGGAACAAGGGGATGACGATGGGGTCATGCAGAACAGTAACTGGAGAGGAAGAATGGGAAATGCTGTTACGAGGTGCATGTGGAAAATGAGGAGCATGGGGAAAAGGGGAAATTTGGAATGTGGCGTGTTACAGCAGTTATACTGCTTTAGTCTGTCAGCGTGGTGTGACAGGGAATGAACGGGATCCGCATTTCTGCAGTTTCTTACACATTCTTGTCATATTGGCTGGTTTGCAGGCATATATCAGAGCATTCATTTAAAATTTTTTATTTATATCTGAAATCTGCTCTGGAGGAATTTGTAGGTCCTTCAGAGTAGACATTTTCTGCCTTTGTCTTTGTAAAAGCAAAGATCAACCCACAACCTTTCATATTTCTTAACTAATTTTGTATTGAGATGTTTATTACATCTTTCTTGCCTGGGGAAAATCCCATTTGTCTCGAGCGCACAGTAGTTTCTTCTGTTTCCTGTGAAAAGCTGTTCTTCGCAGTAGGCTGTGCTTTAGAGATATTTGCTCTAAAATGCAGGCTCAACAAAAGCCGTGCAGTTTGCTCTATCCTATCTGCTTTAAGCAATCATATAGTAAGAGCTGCTCCTAAAACAAACAAACAATGCATTCTAAAAGCTGAGTGTCTTTATAAAGGTGTCAATGGAGGAGTGTAAATGAAAAGAGATCGAACTGATGGTATATTTTAACCTACTTTTGAAAGTTATTTTAAAATTAAACTTCAAGTAAGTAGAAGGGTTGGAAAGGGAGGGTGAGGAAAAGGATCTCTTGCTCTTTCTTTTTCTCTTCCCAGCTTGTTTACTCTGTCCATGTGCCAGCACTGTGTGGGTATTCAGTTTCACTCTTTTCATAAGAGTTTTATACAGACACGCATGGATTTTTCTTTTCCTATGATTATTGCATATGTTCATAGCAAACGTGAAACCTGTTAAAAAAGTAGAGGATCCATACTGTAAAGCCACAGAAAATATCCCAGGGGATTAAGGGATAGATGTGGGCTTTGTCCAATTTCAAACCAACTTTAGATAGGTTAGTTTTCAGCATGACCTAGCCCCTCTGAAGAGATGGCTGCAACAGCCTGTACATCTATGAACTAGGGGTGACTCCAGGGCACCATAAACTACTTCTGGCTGATACGAGGAGTAGGTTTACAACTTTTAACTCCAGCATAACACACACTCCCTCCCCGTCGTGTACTCTGGGTAACATATGATGAGGGGAACAGAGTAACGATTCTCTAGATATCTGACCAATCGCAGGAAATAGCTGGCACACAGTCATTGCGAGTCTTTAATCTGAGATTGGTTGCATGGGAGAATTTTTCTTACTTCTTCTCTCCATGGTTATAATCTGCCCTTGAGTTTTTTTCACTCTCGATAACATCTGATGAGAGATTAACAACGTGATAAGAAGCTGTTTTATATGAAATTTAAGAGGCCATTAACATTCCATTGAATTGTAAAATTGTCAGGCTAAAAACAGCTCTCCTGGTGTTCTGCACAGATGCAATAGCAGATCACTGAGTCACAGGAAATGATTCAGTCAACATTTCTAAACTTTCAATGTGTGTTTTATGGAAGAAACTTGATGTAAATGTTTAGACAGTTACGGTTTTGGAGATAAATATTGCAATTTAATGGAGTTTGGGCTTTGACGTAGCAGAATTGTGGTGCATAGTTGTCAATTTACTGAACATCTAAAGCTGTTCAATTACTGTATTTGGTTCCACTGTGGGATGTATTTTCTTTGGCTAATGAAACGTGGTGTCGTATACGGGCATAACAGATTACGCATCAGAAAATTGAAGGAAAATTAGTTTTTAATGACCCAGGATTCCCTCTGCACTGCTGCAGGAGAACTTGCATAGGCCTCCAGACAGTTTTGCTTAATTTCTTGTCTCCTCATCATGTAAATATAGCACTTCAGTGACATGACCTCTCATGGCAGGTTGTCCTCTGCCCTAGATGATCTCACTGGGATAAACTGCTTTGGAAGGTTAAGTTAAAATGTTTCTCCACTCCTCATAATTAATTAAGTTCATTAACAGCAGCAGAGAGTGCTGACAATGCAAAATTCGCGCTTTCTTATGCCAGTTGCTTGCAAGTAAAGTGTTTCTTGTAGTTTTCAAATATTTTATTTCAGTAGGATTTTCTTAAATGTTTTACTTGGTCAGAATTTGAATGTACCTGCCATGTGCTATGGCTTAAAAGACATGAACTCGGTATTATAGTTACTGAACAAAACTGTTATCCCCAAGTATGCTTTTGTGAGTCTGAAGTGGCACTGATAAAGCCAATGTAGATTCTCTGGATTTACACTGATTTTACTGGAACGAATCCAGGCCTAAATATTAATGTTTGTGATTAAAATGTAAGCAGTGAGGCAGGAACTTAGAGTTTGCATTACTTCTTGACATTAAATATCCCGCAGCAGGACTTTTTTAAAAAAGATTTGCTAGCGCCAGCACGATTGATGTATTTTATTGTGTATGAGGACTATAAATGTTCTAATTCAACCAAATACCTGCTATGCAGTTCCTGATGATGAGGTCTTTGATGTCAGATTGTTTTCGAGGGAGAAAAGAGAAGGAGAGAAGGGAAGCAGACCCAATATTAATAGACATTCAACTGGCAAATCACGCACAAGTAGCTTTCACTGAAAATTGTCTTGAAAGGTTTGTAATGACAATGTTTCTTGATTTTTTTTTTAACCTCCAGGGTGAATTTTTAAAGTAAAAGGGAATAAACAGTTAAAAAAAAATTCACAATGCCAGTGATATGTAGCAAAAAAAAAAAAAAAAAAAAAAAAAAACAAAATCAAAACTTTAAAAATGAAAATAACCTTCCTTTGTTCAACAGCCTGTAATAGCTAGCTTTGAAACTTCAATTCTGAACCTTTGCATTTCCTTTTAAAAAGTTTAAGCTAAGTACTAATGTGGCTGCTTGGGATTGCACACAGTCTCCTTGAAAAGACAGAGAAATGTGTCCATCTAGGGCTTATACTATGTATTCAGTTTTGTAACTTATAGCATCTTTTTTTTTAAAAAAAACCCTACAATATTTCCTGTGAAATTTCACAGGCAGTAGTTGACCAGAAATAAATTATTTCTACAAAAAAAAAAAAACCAAAATTCCTAAAGATTCACTGATATATGCAATTAATTGAAACTTAATGAAGGTACTATTCATTAACTTGTCAAACTTTCATTTCTCACTTGCCTATAAATCCTTTTCAACATACCTATTTCCAACTAATGCTCACTTTTCCTGCAGAGTACTTATTACTGTTAATATCAAATTGGCTTAAAATAAATAATTTAAGGATTGTCATAACTAAGCTTTAATATTGAAATTGTTGAAAACATAGACACATAGAAAGCCCTGTAACTCCTGGTTTATCAGACTAGCTCAAGAGATAAAAAGTTGGTTTTTTTTTTTAGTATACAGCTTCTGTAAATTCTCGTGAGTCTGTCAAAGCCAAAGTAGTTACAGAAGCAAATGTAAAAATATAGATGGCAAGCGAAAGACAGTGAAAAATAAATTCTGTATGAAAAACAGAATAGACTTCTTTATCTCTCTTTTTAATCTAATCAGATTTAAAATGTATCCTGCGCTATGTAATCTGCTCTTTAAGCTAAATTGTAGTAAAATGAGTCTGCAATAGTAGAGCAAAACAGAAGAGAGAAAAATGTTAAACCCTGCTTAAGAAGCACTCATGGAATTATCCATCGTAATGAAGTTAACAGAAATTTGGCGAGGACGAATGCCAAACCCTGCGCCTAGGGAGGAGGGGCCCTGCAAAGCAGCACAGGCTGGGGACAGAGTGAGCAGCTCTGTGGAAGAGACCCGGAGGGCTCGTGGACGTTGGATTGGGCAGGATCCAGCGATGTATCCTGGCAGCAAGGGAGGCCAACCGCATCCTGGGCTGTAGCAACGGGAGTGCAGTTAGTAGACAGAGGGAGGTGATTATTCCCATTTAGCACCCTGTTAGACCACGTTTGGATACTGCGTTCAGTTTTGGGCCCTTGAAAATAAGAAAGACAGTGGTAAACAGATGTGAGTTCAGTGGAGGGCCACAATCGGGGGGGAGCGCTTGCTCAGTGGAGGGAGGCTGAGGGAGCAGGGCTTCTTCAGCCTCAGGAAGAGACTGTGTTGGGGGGTCCTAACAGCAGTATTCCTCTACCTGCGAGAGGGTAATCATGGGAGCCTGGCACTGCTCAGTGGCACAATGTGGGTGAACAAGAGGCAACAAGCAGAAGTTGCAAGAAGACAGGTTCACACTGGGTGTGAGGAGAAAGTTTTTCACCATGAGGAGACTCAGATACTGGAACAGGTTATCCAGAGGAGGTCATGTGCTCTCCATCCTTGGAGGATTTTGAGGCCAGATTGAATGAAGTCCCAAGTAACGTCAAGGCTCATCAAGGCATGCTTTAAGCGGGACATTGGACTAGGTAGCCTCTTGACATCCCCTCTAACTTGAATTATCTTGTGATTCCATGTGATTTTATTGTTATTATTATTGTTATTTTATTTTCAGTAAGAGGTTGAAAGACTGTTGTAAAAAGTGTCCTGTCCAGAGTTTACAGTCAGTCTCATTTCAGTCTTCAGTACTTTTCGCTTGTGCTAAATGTGGTTTGATATATATGAAGCAAATTATGCCTGACACAGAAGATTTCAAAGTTTTTGATTCTGTGATCTGAAGACATTTAGGTAATTACATATTTTTCCTCAAATAAAAACACTCCTCTGCGTGTTTTGGCAAATATTTATTCATCTGCCTTGCTTTAATTGGTAATTAAATGAATGGAGCATGACTTAAAATAAATACTTATTTTAGAAATTAAGGGTATAATTTGAAAATAAAAGGCAATTTCTGAGTTGAACAGATTACTTGTATTCAACCACTATTCATCATCTATTTTCACTTTATGTCTTGGCGATTTAAAAGGACTTAAGAATATATTCCTAAGCTTAGTGTTAGATGCAGTAATTACGTTTTCTGGTTGGAAAGTTAAATTCCTGAACAGACCTTACAATAGGCTCAAGTGAGCTAAAAATAAATTCCAGGCAGTTCATATTAACTGGGTAATAACAGGCAACAGCAAAAAGCAGTATCCAGCTATGATGAAAACAGGAAGTTCATTACACAAGCTGCCCTTTCCAGATAGGTATGAATTCTTAAAGGCTTAACTAAAATAATAATCCCTCAAAGTTTTTAATAAAAGCAGAGAGTTGCCTATTGTTCATAACTCAGTGGAGATGAAAAACATGCACCCCAGTACATTGTGAAAGATCTGCTCTGTTCTGGGAAACGACACTGTTTCCATTTAGTTATTGGTAACGCTGATTTCAATTTTAAGTCACTATGGATTTGGTCCTGCACAGAGCTGAGCATCTGAGCCCCGTCCAGTGAAGCTGCATAATGCCGTTAAGCCTGGGAGCGTGGTGAGATTTAAATGCAGAAGTTGCAGACTGAAGACTGACTGGGGTCAGAATTGAGTCCTGAGCTCTTGTCATTGACACTGAAGCCATCTGTGCTCCAGCAGCTCCCAGGAAGCCATGTTCCCCCTCTGAAGCAGTGGTGTCCTCTCTACTTTCTCTTGCCAGGCAGAGGTGGCCACAGGGTACTTTCCTTAGAAGTGACAAGTGAAGCACTAGCTAGATCTAGATCACTCCTAGAGGGGTTTTGCTAGAGACATGCTACTCGGTTTTTTTTTCTGTGGCAAGAGGCCGGTAAAAGAAATAGCAGACCCCCTGCTGCCGACGTAGGGTATCTACAGAAGACCTACATTTTCTCAACCCCTCATTCTGCTTGTGAGGTCGTGAAGAGTAGTTGCGTGATACCTGATGTATGCAGCTTTCCGTTTTGTGCTCCAAATGCTGAGCTGAGTACACAAGTAGAGTGTTTTGGATGCAGGACCGTCTTAGTTGCATTCAGAGAGGGGGTCAACACTTTATCTGATGTGTTAACGGGACAAATTACAGCAGCTTAAGCAAACTGTGTTTCAGAAGTGCCATGCCTCTGCGGGGAAGCTCTCACCCACCTTTCAGGAGACCACTCTTGCACAGTGTGGTTCTGCCTCTGAGGCCTGTAATAGGAATCAATGCGTATACAGTAAGCACGATGCAACACAAATCACTCTCACCCTGTGTGTTCAGCGTGCATTTGCATGACAAAAGAAATGTCAGTTTGTATTTCTCTTGCCAAATGAAATCACGTTAGACTTTTATGTTTGCTCTGATTTGGGTGCTTTTTATCTAATGCTGCTGATCCAATAAAATGACCTCTGAAATTATGATGTTTGAAAGTCAGAATTGACTATTTCCACCCAGCAGGATAGAATGCAGCCATATTATTGAATAATGACAATGCTGATTTACTGTTAACAAATTCTTCACAGAAGCTAAACATATTAGACAGTCTATGTGCATAATACTGGTATTAAACCCAGACCCGTGGACAAACTATTGCCATTATACTCTTGTCACACAGTTTTGGTTCTCAAACTGGAAAAAGCTGGTACTTTGTGTATTACTTAAATGACTGTATAGTTTGCAAAAGCTCCTTATCATGCTTCAGAAGTACATAACCATAATGATTCTTGTGATACAGGACAGGAGAAAAATTCTTTATAAAGTTAAGATAAGGTTTCCTGAGGAATCTCCTCAGGTTTAAAAATTGGAAGTCACGTCATTCCCTACTAAATTTGTCTATGATTAGCTCATGGATTACAATAAGTATTTCCACTTTTAACCACAACTTACTCCAGCATATTTCTTTTTGCTGCTGTTCTCACTGTGCTAAGTCCAGCTTGAGTTGCTGTGCCTGGCACGAACACATGGGAAGATGCGGTTTTGTCAAGCTTGAACCCTGAAATGGAAAGCCTCCAAATGAGGGGAAGGAGGAGAAGATGATGATGACGACATCTATGCAAAATTATCACAATGACCTGTTGATCTGACATCTTTTTGGTGTGTAGCACTTCATTTACATTAAAAGGATCTAGTTTTAAGATTTTTTCAAGGAAAATTTCATGATAGTGATATGGAAAAGAGAATTGTTGGGTTTTGCTATGGGAGAGAAAAAAAAGAGGTAAACTAGGAAAATGTGAAGGGATGAGAAAATGTCTGTTGCATTGAGGACAATATGGACACATGGACAGTGAAATTGAATGGCTGATGTGTCACAGAGGTGAAGAAGGAGGAGATGAAGGTGACTGGCAGTCAGCAGCGACACAGTTCAGTTTCAGATCTGAATGTCTAGCCCGGATCTTGCTGCTCCCATCTGCAGTGAGGGAAAGAGGCTGCTAGAATTCTTGCCTCAGGATTTCTCTTTCCTTTTTTCTCTTCTTTGTTTGCAGTCTATTAAGTAATTTTTTCCTAACAGGTAATTCTTGAGCATCCCTTTCATTCATTAGATTGTCAAAACCTGTGGTAACACTGAATAGCAATGCTTGTGATTTTCTTTAGAGTTCTTTGCATTTTTATACCATTCAGATTCATATTACCCTGGGTGCTCTTTAGGTCAGAGTGTGTGGAGACACAGCTGCTGAATGTTTCTTTGAAGGAACTTTTTTAAAGTCCTGAAAAAGGTGGGATGTAACTGGCAAAGGAACTTCTCTAGGTCTCTTTACCTTCTCCTTGCTTTCTTATGAAGGACTCCCTTTTCAACTTGGGGTTGGATTTTGAAGGCATGGAGAGCTCTCCACTCCCCCATCTGCCTTCAAAAACTATGACTGAGCTGCAGACTTAAGGCGTGACACTGAGATGGCACAGCCTCAGTGGTTTGGACAGATGGATATTCTTGAATAAGAAGAATCCTTTGTAAAGCATTGAAGAAAACTGTATGGATATGAGCACTGTAGATGTATGTGCTAATGTGGATTTGATATGGAATAATTAAAGCAATTTACTAGAATGTAACAAAGCACAACTTCGAAGGAAATACATACTTAAATCACTGTAATGTATTTAAATAGCTATAAAGATTACAGTTCATGATCTAGGGTCATAAAGCTGTAGAAACCTAGGTATGTACAACCAAAATTACAGAAAGTAGTAAGGACGTGTTGGAGCAAGTCCAGAGGAGGGCCACGAAGATAATGAGAGGGCTGGAGCACCTCTCCTATGAGAAGAGGCTGAGAGAGTTGGGGCTCTTTGGCAGGGAGAAGAGAAGGCTCTGGGGAGACCTTATAGAGGCCTTCCAGTACCTAAAGGGGGCTTATAGAAAAGATGGGGACAGACTTTAGCAGGGCCTGTTGCAATAGGATGAGTAGTAATGGTTTTAAACTAGAAGGAGGTAGATTCAGACTTGATGTAAGGAAGAAACTTTTTAGAGTGAGGGTGGTGAAACACGGGAAGAGGTTACCCAGAGAGGTGGTGGATGCCCCATCCCTGGAAACATTCAAGGTCAGGTTGGACGGGGCTCTGAGCAACCTGATCTGGTGGGAGATGTCCCTGGTCCTTGCCGGGGGGTTGGGCTGGATGACCTTTAAAAGTCCTTTCCAACCCAAACCATTCCATGATTCTATAAAAATGAAGAAATGCCAAATAAGAGCATTGTGGGTGAGGTCTTGTCTCTGAAGGGCTGTTTCGTTATCTCCTGCTGGCTGACAGTGCTGAGCAGGGAGAGGCAAGGAGACCTTTCTGGCTGCGGATGCTTCTCCTTTGCAGAATGCCTGCGTGAAACAGTGCTGCAGTGGATTGTGGTAGAAGGGACCAAAAAGCCCCTCAACCACTGTTGAGAGGCGATGGGCAACAATGGAAAGGTGAGTGCCTTACAAAAAGGTATGGGATGGGGAAAGAGCATACCCAAAAGGAGAAGAGCTAAAAATAAAGTTGTAACTGTAAATGACAGCGATAATTAGAATTTTAACATGTTAGGGTTGAGATAGGGGGATAGTTATTTTTCAAGATAACTTTTGGAAGGACTGAAACAATTACTTTCTCTGTACACTTTTCTGTATACTTGGCATATACAACCCTTAATATACTTTACAAAAAAAAAACAAAACAAAAAATCCTGAAACCAATGCAATCTGAAATGTCAACAAAAGAATGAAAATTTTTAATAAAATTATGATTTCCTGGAAAAATTATCAACTTGATTGGAATTTTTTTTTTCCAAAATTGCTGATCAAAAAATCTTGTGGAAACCTCCTCTTACTATATTCACTAGTTTTGCCTGCTGCAGTGAAGGATCATTCCCAAATTAATGTAGATTATAGTGTTTACATAATCTACTATTATGTCAATTAATTCAATTTCAGAGCCCGATTCAAGCTTTCTCTACTTACTGAACTTCAATTTTCATCGCTTAGTTTTTCCTTGATATTTGTGTAATACTCTCTTGTATCTCTCTAAATTATTCTGCTAATGAACCAGTGTAGAGTTTGCACATTTGAAATATTTGTTGTAGATGTAATCGTAACTTAGCTGTCATTTAGCCAGCACTATACATATATTTCTCTTTTCATCTTTTCTTTTAGTTTAGTCTCCTCTAATTATTTTTGTAGCTTTTCTTTGAACTTAATCCAATTTGTCTGCATTTTTCTGGTAATTAGGTGCTGATAGCAGAAAAGCATTTGGACAAATTCCACCTGTTATGTGAAGAATCATCTCCTTTTATTTCTTTGAACCTGTCTCCTACTAGCTTTCATTAATGGCCCCTACTTCTTGTGTTTGAAAAAATAGCGAGCACTTGATTTCTAGCCACCTTCTCAGATGTAGCGTGATCCATTTTGCAATCTGTAACTCTTTTATGGTTCATTTCTTTTTAGTTCCGAAATTACTTCAGCTGTTATTTTTGTAGGGGAAAGAAGTTAGATTTGTTCTGCTAGTGGTTGCTGGAGCAGTATGATTTTCTTTCTTCAGCAGTAGAACTGTCTCTGATTTTCTCTAAATTTCTGCTATTTATTTAGTTACAAATTCTTTACCTAATAACTTCAGCAGTTTCTAATGCTTGCCCTTCATCTATGAGAAAGCATGCAGCTAATCTATTACAGTAATACTAGTGTGGCAAAATGAAGATCTCAAAGAAAAAAAGAGTTCCAGTTGCTTGGGCAATATTAATTTTGAGATCTCCTTCTCTGGTATGATGTATCTTTATGATTATGCTCGTTTTTTTTCTTTTACATAGGATTCTGTCTTACTAAATGCAAGGGTGGATAACACTGAGCGACAAAAATCTTCCACATCTCTTTCTTATCCTTTAGCTTTAGCATCCTTATTTTACAGGCAAGGAAAATATGTGAGAAGGAACATGTTATGAAATGACAACCAACTTTTGCTGAAATTAGGATGGTGTTTTTCAGCATGGAGACTCCAAGCACTGCTTTGGTCTTCAGAGCTGGCCATGAACATACCTGGAAGTGCATTCTTTATAGTGACCTTACTACAGAACTGAGTGGTCAGATCACACCCCTGAAAGTTTGCACCTCAAGCAAGACATACTGAAAATGAGGACTGCAAAATATTTCTTTCTTGAGGGCAGGGAGGGAAATCTGGAGATATCTGTGAAATCTGTGGAAGAGTCAGGAATGGAAGTGAGTTCACCTGACTCAATTTCTGCTTCCTAAACTGTACATCTACTCTCACCTTGAAGTCCCCCTGATAGCCTGCTATAACACCTTACTGCTTGAAGCCTTATAGAAATTGAGGGAGGGACAGAATCAAGAATATTAAGTGCCTTGGCCTGTTCTGTCTGTGAGCTGTGTCAGGCAAGGGGGATATCGGAAAAAAACAAGATGTGAAAGTATAATTCAAATGAAATTGTTTTCTTTGTGGATGGAAATTGATTGGGAGGTCTTCATTCTGGACTTCCCAAGATTTGAGTGCTAGGTCCTAAAAATTATTCTTCAAATGTTAGTTTAGGGAAAGGAGAGAAAGAAGTGAAATTTATCACTTTGTTAGAAGCGAGAAGTCAGGCTTCTTCTCATTGCTTTTATGTACAATTTTAACACCCTTAGTTCATTGTATTGGTTTCTGCCAAATCATTTAAATGAAGTGAAGGTTACTTGCTTCATTATCTATCTGTTATGGTTTGCAGGCCAAGCAGTGGAAGATGATGTGACCCATAACACACTGATCAACTGTGATACAAACTACTCTGTCTATACAAAAATATAGTGATATTTATTGTATTGATTTTGAAGGTCATCCTGAGATTGTCTACAAAACTAGCACTGGTCTCTGTTGGCAATGAGCCTGCAAGGGTGGCTTGAGGTGAGGCCAGTTGGTGTCATGCATGATGTGCAGATCTCTCTGATATGATAAGTGTGTGTAGCTGTCATGTTGGATTTGCAGTGCGTAACTCCTTTTGGTATGTTACGTCTTTTTAAAAAATACCTAAGTAATGCTATGCTCTCAACCTGCTTAATAAATCTTTAATGCTTTAAAAAAAAATCTTTCCTCTTCTTATCAAGAGGGGCATTTATTGCAAGTAGGACAATGTTATGACGTGAGACACATGTTGTTATTTTTTCCCCCACTGGACCTTTCATTTCTTATTTTGAATTCAGCCATTCTATGACAATTATATGCTCAGTCTGTGCATGATTTTGCATGTTGTTACCCATCAGTTTTACAGCACTGCTCCCCCTTGCCTCCTAAGAGCTTCATACCCTCTTGCCTTCCTTCCCTGAGTGCCTGTAGAGCTGTGTCCAAACTGTTGGAAAGAGCTGTGCTGCAAGAGGAACAGGAAAGGGAAAAACAGGAGGTACATGAGTATCAGCCAGTGAAGGTGCTTGTCTATTAAATTGTGTAGTTGGGTTTTTTTCCAGTATTTTTTCAAAAAAAAAAGCAGACACCGTGGTAGCAGAACATACAAATTGGTAAATAAACCTGGTTCAGTTCCAATTACAGAGTGATTCCCTGAAGTGGTGGGGATTTCCTTCACCTCACAGTGGATTATTGTATAATAGCCTGTGTTTTATCAAATGTGAGCAAGAACCTTAAAGCTTTGCTTTAAGATGATAAGTTTTTCGTTCAATGAAAGATTCTAAAGATTCCAGACAGAGTGAGAAAAATTAACAGGTGATTTCAAAGCATTTAGAAATCAGATGTTGAGGACTAGTCTATCACAGAGTAGCTGGGACAAAGAAACAAAACCTGTAACTACTACAATCATAAGTGTTCTATGTTACAACTTAAAGTGAAATAATTTAAGGGAGTCTCTGATAAAGATTATTCCTTCCAGATTGTAGCTATAGAAGGGTGCCAGGAAAACTGAGGGTACTTTGTATTCAATTAGGTTTGCAAAAACAAACAAACAAAAAAGACCCTCTCTCTATTTTGTGAACTTTTAATTAACAAGTTTTTGTGAACACTGGGAATTTCTGCAAATTGTTTTTAGCAAAGTAGATTTTGGCCATAGTAAATAGCTCCACTAATGCATTTATTTAATTTTTCATTGCTCATGGTTCTGCTACAACAAAAGAACTTGATCTTTTGGCATTCAGTAATATTATTGCTTTGATCCTGTAACCAAATGATGCTATCCACAAAATTATTTTAATTTTGTCATGATTGCACTTGGGATGCTTACTATTCATTTTGGTTTTGGCATTCACAGCATCAAAACTTAACCCAAATAACCAACAATGTGTTTGCAATCATGTCAAGCAATATTTGGCAATTATTTCACTGTATGATTCAGGAAGGTGTTTGACACTGACCTGATTGCATCTGGGAATAATTATGAGTTTATGAAACCAAGAGTTGAAATATAAACCTAACAGCTCATCATCTCTGACAGGAACATCACAATTACACTCTTTCAATAATATGCGGTTTTAACTGGAAATCAATAAATAACAGGTAAGTGGTGACTAGCAGGCCAAAGAATTCCAACCAAAGAGGCTAAGAGAGTAGCTAGGCAAGACTTTATGCTTTGAACTTTACATTCCAGCTCAGTTCTATTTCATGTTAGTGTACATAACTGGGTTTTACATCATCCTTGAAGTCATTCAGCCTGCTGTGAAATTAAAAAAAAAAAAGGTTAATTGATATGTGTGCTCTATTTGAGACCACTGATATATTAGGTGTACAAGTAGTGATTGCAAAGGGAGAGAGAGAGTTATATAAGAGTTATATACAACCTTGAGTTTTATATAGACAGGAATGTTTTAAGTCAATTTTTGATCTTTGTCTTGCTAAATGAAGAAAAGGAGTGCTTTTTTTTTTTCCAAAACATAGGCATCCTGGAAGTACAGGTGAGTGTAATATGTAGCAAATGATACATTGCTTATGAAAAGAATACTTGATACTACCTGAGTGAGGCCACAAACTAGGAAAAAAATTATGAAGAATTTATCTGATAATTCCGATTGATTTTGACAGGAGATCTGCAATGGATAATGTTATTGACATGTAAGAGCAAAGTCTGGGAGAGACTCAGTTAAAGCCATTTACTAAGGAGCAATGATAATTAGCTCAGGGGTTTTAGATTGGATTTAAAATCTCAGATCCTTGTTTCATCTTAGGATTAGTTCAGATATCTTTACCAATTTTAAGAACCAGGTATATTATCCATATTTTATGATTTACAGGTAGAACAAATATGGCATGAAAGGTTATTTGCTGGAAAGATTCATAATATCAACACAGAGGTAACTCAGTGATGGTTTAGGTGACATAGTATGGTGGTAGATGATGGTATTATTGTTGTTGTTATTACTATCATCGTCATCATCTCAGATTTTCACAAGATCTCCAGCCAAACTTGTTGAATCTGGATTTAGGTGCTAATACTTTCTGCCAGCTCTTAGTGATTATATGTAGTGGATAAGTGCAGACATTAAATTTCAGTGGCATTTTCTTATGGATAAATATACTTGAAGTTTTATTTCACACAGGAAAGTCCCAAATCTGCCAAGAAATAAGAGTCATTAGGTAATTTTCTGTTTCCCATTGAACTCTAAGATAACCTGAGAAGAAATTGCTTGGGTTGTGTTCTTTTTACATCATTAAAAGTCAGAAGCAGTGTGATGTTTCCACAAATAAATATACAACTTCAACATAAAAGAAACTTCTTGAAAAATCTGAAAAATAATTTGCCAGAGATAAAGTATCAGATTACCATCTGCTTTGGTGTTTGTTGCACAAATCTGGGTTTATTTCTGAGGCAAGAAGAGCTCAATTTTAACGGTGTCATTCCAACCATGAAACTAAGCAGAGCCTAAGAATTATTGGTTAGTTTAAGATAACATATACAATAAATCTTTAACTTGGGACAGACATATTTAAAACCAATTACTAGCAACTGTTACTAAAAAGTTTTCAGGATGAATGAGCCTTTCTGGTGGCTTTGCAGAGGAAAATACCGTCATATTACCCAATAAAATGCATATCACAATTGCTGCTGATTGCCCTAATCTCTACATTTTCCTTGGCAGAAAGCAGGATGGATCGTTGCTACTCTTTCCTTTGCTCCTGAGCCTCCGCAAGAATGTCTAGCCAACGTGGCTAGATGACATTTTGGCATAGAAAGCATCACATTTTCTCCTGCCAAATCCAGATACTTCATATATGTGGGTGAAATGTTGCTCTCAGTGGTTTTTGGGCTATCATTATCAGCCACATACATTAAGAAAATGGGAAAAACTTAAAGTGTCATTCTCAAGAGGTGCAGATATTTATTTGTGTGATCCCCCAGCATATTGATAATCTGGCTTGCAATATGAAGGACACTACTTTACTACGATATTTAACTTGACACTCAAAAATAAATGGATCCTAAAGAGGAATTATGAAAGGGTTAAAATCTGTTGTAATTTCTCTCCAAATTAATTTTATCCATCCAAGTGGGATGAATACACAAGTTTCACTAATAATCTCAGAGCTGCATAATATATTAATTATAATGAATTCTAACAAATGAAAGTTCCAAACATTTTTGATTCACAACTGCCATTTGATATTATAAGTAAGCACTTTTGATGTATACTTGGAGCCACTCCTCTTTTGCCTTTTCCTTAGCAAAAAAAATTGCCTTTGAAGGTGAAGAAAATTCGGTTATTGGAAACTGACTCCTAGAACTGCAAATTACTTTTTGGTGCCTTTTCAAATTTGTTTTGCCCAGCCTTTGGGAAGGCGAAAATTCTTTCAGTCAAATCTACTGTACGTTGTTTAAATTGCAGACATTGAATCTCACACAGTTGTATGGTGAACGGATATATTCTTTGCTGGAAGGTGTTTTCTATTTAAACATTTATTCAAACACTTTAAATGTTGTAATTTCCATATGACAGAAGAAAATTCATTAAGTTAAAATATTATAAGAGGCACCAAATATTATAGACAATCATATTATAGATCAATCTACCTTCCCTAGGACTTTTCATGTGACTTCCTGATTCTTGCCCTTCTTGTCTTCGTCTGCAGTAAATCATTCTAAAGAACAGAAATTGTTATCTGTCTTGGCAGACTTACACTTTCTCCAGAGTCTCCTAGAGGATGTTGCAGTTGCCAAATGTGGGAAGTGCCCATAGCAGTAAAGGCGATGATTTATGGATCAAAGACATTGCTGGGCAGTGTCAGCAAATGGCCTGTCACTTATGTAGGAACTATTTTTTAATGACTGGTTTGTGTTCTTGAACAGGACTTGGCTGCAAAAAAACTTTAGGGATAGTCCTCTACAGAATGGTGAATATTGTTCTCCGTTTCTTCATTTCCTCTTTACATTTTTTAGGGTTGTTTTGTTTCCTCCTTCATGCTTTGTGAGGCTCAGTGTGAATGCAGTATTCAGCTATTCTGACATCTGAACATTTCAAACAGTATCTCTCTGGTCAAGAAGTCTTATTTTTCCATGAAATGCATTTGTTCTTTTATTAATTCCTTGTTTAATATTGTCCTACCATTCAAATTCAAGTTGATGAATATTCAGAAAATACTTGCTCAGAAATGCTTCCATTTTTATCCTGTCCTGGTGGAGTAATCCTTGCATTAAGCAAATCTCTTTTCTTTTAACCCTCCTCCAATCTGCTGAAAGTCAATAGGCTGATGATGTTGCAGTGACTGATTTTCTTGCTGCCAGGCTGAGTAAAGGTCTATCTACAAAAGCTTTCTCCTGTCTGCAGTTACTTGCATGTGCTCTCACCTCTTTTTGTCCCTGACCTGAGAGAGACTTCTTCAGAAAAGAGGTCCATGTTGGCCGCTAACTAGTCTCTAAAAATGGCCAGTGCTGAGATGTATTCAGATTCTGTTCAGATTGATTGCTTGAATTTTGTGGCTGGCCTGACTTGCAGTAGGAATTTTTTCGCATGTATTTGATAATCCAGAGCGAGCTTGGAGCTTGGGTTGTGGAATTTAGTAGTTGCTACTCTAATTAGTATTGCTGAATCAAAAAATGTTTTGTGAGGAAGCATAATTGTCTGATGAATGCTGAAGTGAGGTGCTTTGTTTGTGTAAATTTTGTCATTCAATACCTGAAACAGAAGTTTCTAGTCAAAAAGCAGGTATTACAGATGTTTGTAATTGGGCTTGGTACAAAAAATGATTAAATTACCACATTATGAATGTAAAGATTCAGAACTATGGCTTATCTTGAAGACAGAAATGTATTAATTTTACAGTTTACAAACAAGAAAGTCATGGCACAGCATGTAAAACCAACATAAATTCCTAAATGAGACATACTGACATATTCCCCAAGGGAATATCTGCATTGCATTGGTTCCACTGTGGTAGCTTTTAAGTGTTATTTTTACCCGCTACTCTGAACGTTTTCTAAGAAACTGTCCCCTGACATATTTGAATAGAAGGATCAGTTATCTGAAAAGTTACAGATGGACTTCTTTTGACCAGTACTTTTGATAGGTATTTATCATAACTGTTAGCTCTGGGGCCAGTCCTAAAAAAAAGAAATAAATCATTGTTAAATGACGGATGTTAAAAACCCAAGGAATCAACTGCGAGCACTAGACACCCAGTTCAGCTGGCTTTTATATATGTATTTTGTTTATACGTAATCTTCAAGAACAATTTTTCATAGGTATGAAACTGCTGCTGTACAGGTAGTACTTTTCTATGGCCTGCAAGCCTCACAGACAGAAGAATCAAAAAAAGTCTCCCATGTTGTGTGAAAGAACTTGGGCAATGCTTGCAAAGATATAAGGTTGCAAAACAATTGCTTCTGCTGCTATGAACAGCGCAGTTCCCAGTCTGCTCCCAGGTCAACTCGTTGACTTATGTAGGCCTTTGGATGGTCCTGAGCAACTTGATTTCATAGGGAAGATTATATTGGTGGAGAAGAGGTTATAGCAAATGTCTTTTTTTTCTTGCAAACTCAGGCAAACTTAAGTTTCCCTAAATGTCAAATGACTAAATTACATATTACTTAGAATTCACAGTCTAATTGCCTTCTTATGTCAATTCCCTCACTTTTTTTTTTGTATTTCAAGAAATGTTGAAGCATCTGACAACTGTTAACTGACATTTTGAAAATATTTAAACAAGAGTACCTGGGTTCCATAGTCTAGTAATGATACTCAGAAAGATGACTCTTGTACCCCAAAATGGAGAAATATTATAGAGAAATGATATTGTTCTTGCTGAATAAAGTGATTTTACAGGAAAAAAGATGCTGACGTTGATAGAAAAATTCTTATATCTGGCAAGAGAATTGAGATTTCTTGAGCTTTCTGAATTATTATTTTTTTAATAGCCAACAAGAAATCTTTTGATCAGTCCATCCTGAAAATTGTAATTACTTTTATAACACTGAAACCTCAGGTAGTAATTCTAGTTGAAAGGACTATTTAAGAAAAGTTATTGTTTAACTTGATTTAAAGATTTTTGCACAGATTCGTGCCATGTCATTGTCTGTCCATCTGCCTGTTTTGTGCTAGTATCTTTTGAATTACTTGGTCAAATTCAACCAAATCTGAGTTACCTGTAAGAGCTCTAGCTTACTTTATGTTCCTTCAACTCAGGTGAAAAATTAGGGCGTGCATGGAAGAAAAAGACTCAAATTAGCGTACTGCTGAGGACAGGGTAGACAGAAAGCAAACACTATATATTTTACTAGGCAGCAATGAGCTAAGTCTAACTTTGGACTATTCAAATTGTATGTGCTTTCTTCCCTTGTTGGGGCGAAATGATGAGAAATGGTGGTGTCGAGTAGGTTTATGGGATGAAGGGAACCATCTTTCATTGGTTCTAGTACTTACAGAAGAGCTCATTTGACTGGCATTGCTGTAGCTGCCTTAGTTCAAAAAGAGAAGATTTTGAAAACCAATATCATATGCTTTATTAAACTCAAGTCTTAAGTAAGGCTATATATAATCATTTTAATTTCTGAGGCTTCACAAGTAATCCTACTTAAATATATAGAGAAGATTTATCGTAAGATGTTAGTGCCATTTTTCTTGATTATCACTTACTGAGGCTTCAAAGTACTCACTTCAAAGTGCTTAAAAGCGAAATGTTTTTTTTTTTTTCTTACCACAGCATCCAGTAACTTCATAAAAGGCAGATTATACTGATTGTGTGAAGCACAAGAGATAACTAAAATATAAGGTGTTTTTACATGTCTACCCCATAGGATTGTGAGTTATTCCAGAACTACAGGTGATACAGATAATTTTGTATTACAGGTACAGAATATTCATGTTTTTTTTAAAAATGATATTTTGCTTCAGCATGACAAAGGGCATGCCAGAAGGAAAGCTTTGCCTTCAAACTTAAAGCCACAGGGACTCATGCTCATTTGGCATTTCTGCTAGAGGAGTCTCTCAAAGATGCAGTCATTGGTGAAGCACTGTCTTGCGTGGCCTTTGGTAGGTGGCCAGCAAAGTCTTTTGGCCTCTGAACATAGTGCTGTCTTGCTGGCAATCTACAGCTGGCCGCTCTGATTGTGCAGGGTGTACCAGCAAGCTGCCTTATGCCGTTCTAAGCCCATGGGCATTCTTGAATGCACATCTGGTGTTCCCCTTGCAGTTCCACTGTAGGAACAGAGACCTCTCAGGGCACCTCAAGGCACCCTTCGAAAGTCAGCCTAGACTTGTTCTTTGGCTTGCTGGCACACTTTGGGTCACTACTGTGAAGCTGTGAATTTCACTCTTTGAGAAAGTTTCAGGGACAAATAATTTTCCTTTAGGTGAGAAGTTTTTAGGTAGTCTGTGGAGGGCTCTGAAAGGAGAAGCAGAGTCATTTTGTTGTGATGTAACCTGACAGAATCATGGTGATGGGTGCTGAGTGACTAATGTGGCTAGAATGGGTTGGGCTGATGTACTTTGAACTCATAGAAGCAATTTCAGGTATTACTTAAAAATGGCAAAGCTGTCTTACAATAGCCAAACCTGGAAGCTATGCTTGTAAGAAAGAACATAATATATAAAAATGATGTCATTTTTACATTATGTCATAATGTGTAAAAATGATAATTTTAGTGACATCTCTATTTGCAGCCAAAAACTGTTGAAATTATCTTGGAGTCAAAACACACAATACAGGTATCTCAGCTTTCATGATTTTTGTTCTCAGCTTCACAAGTTTCCACCTTGCATGCAACTGGCTTTCCTCAGTGTGCACTGGATGTTCAATTTGCAGCATCTTCTGAATTCTGCCAGCACTTTCGGGTAGCTGCTCAGTGATGATGGGAGGGACAGTGGACCTGCAAGGACATGAATAGAAATGGCTGTGACATTGCTGCTGCAGAACCCTCTGGGACCAGACCACTGTTCATATTTGGCTACTGTTCTGTTTCAATTTGTGACTAGAGCGGGCTGGTATGATAGTACTGAAAATTTACTGGTTCTAGCACAAAATCCTTATCCCTAGCCTATCAAAAAGAAGGATGAGAAAATAACATTTGTGATACAAGCTACATTTAAACTCTTACTTAGGTACAATGAAGGAAACTAATTATCCAATCAAAATTTGCCTACCACTAAAGTTGGTTCTCAGTGAGTTTAACAGTAATACACTGTTCTCTGTTGCAGGGAGTGGCAAATACACCAGAACGTAATGGATTATGTCAGAGCATGGCTCTTATAGTACTATTCTTTTTACACAGACTTTGAAGCTCTTGCTTATCAAGCTGCCAGAACTTGGTTGTGAGACTCTAAGACACTAGCTACATTTCTTGGGGGAAATCCTCTTTTGTCGAATATTAACTAGAGCCTCTTCACCAAGCAGTAAGCCAGAGTTTTGGCAACCCCTCATTCAGAGAAATTTGATCCCCTAATTCAAATTAGGGGCTCCTCTGAATTCAATCAGAATGAACATACGTGAGTTTTGAAGTTCTGTATATTGAAGTCCTTTTGACAGAAATTAGTAACTGGGCCCAAACCTATCATTTCATAGAGTTGTTGACCAAGTGGCTTTAAGCCTTAAACAAAGACAGTGATATTTCCTACTGAATGCAGAGAAGAGCAGCCTTTCCTGAGCATCCCATATGGAGCAAGCCATTTTTGGGGCGTAAGAACTCTGTTGATATCTGCTGAAGTATGAGATGATTTGATTAGATGGTCCAAGTTTCATTTACATCTAAACTTCGAGACAGCTGACATCCCACTTTGAAAACTATTGCTAAGTTTTAAAACGAGATAAAATGTAACATCAATATTTGTGCTTGCTGAGGACTGCCCAGAGTGCTTTGCAATCTGTAGCACTGGGGAGATGAAGCCATAGGTCAGGCATGAATCTAGAAATATTTCCCTATTGTCAGGACTCGTTGGAGTTCATTTTGAGTAATGACTCTCTGCAAAGGAGGAAAGAAGGAGTGGACAAGGTGTGTTGGCACAATGGAGCTGACAGGTCACTAAGTTGGCTGGTGGCTATAGCAGTTGCTTATGATGCCTGGCAGACTTCTATGTACCAGCAATGGACTAGTCAAGGAGTAGACCAGCTAGATGTTGTTGTTGAGTACAAAAGCCATGAGCAGGACCTCTGTCCTGGGTAGAGCGAGGGTAACTAGAAGAGCCTTGGGAAACTGCTCCTCCCTTTGCAACAACAGATCAACCATCTGCTGAAGTTATCTGGGAAGCATAATGCCAATGGCCATGCCCAGTGGAGGAGGATAATAGCAGCATATTAAACCTATGGGAAGAGGAATAGTTCAGGACATTTGCTGGAATACCCTAAGAAAGGGAGGAGGCTAACTGATGGTAGTTTTGATTACCATAACTCAGGTCTTCCAAAATCAGCTTTGGTTATGTTGTCATCTCCAAAGCCACTGAAGTTCTGCTTGTTTATAAACCTTTTGAGAGATCTGCTGCATGTGAGTGTGGATGTTTTCTTAGTTTGAGGCATAAATTATGCTTCATACAGTACAGTATAATTCCCTAGGCTTTTGGGTGGAGGCTCAGGGTGGTATTTAAAAATTTTACTAGAAAGGTCTAGAAACTGCATAGATTCTTTAATTAAAGCCAATCAGTATGGGACAGAAAGGTTACCTAGTGACTGAAATTATAGGAAATACTCCACAATTCTGATTTCAGTAACACAACTGAACAATTTTGCACACCTAAATTCTTTCTTGCTTCTTAGCAAGCATTAGAAAGCACTTGTTCTGTCAGTTATGCTGGAGCTCTGGAAATAATTATGGGGTCTCAGCATACCAAGAGTGAAGGATTAATTCAGGAAAGTCATCAGCAACTGAAAATAATGTAAGAATTGTATCAGACTAGACTGATATTGTTATTATGTAAGGATAATTCTCATGATATGTTTCAACTGCTGCAATAGCTTACATCCATAGTATTCAAAATACTTAACTATATATTATGGTTTTGAATACCTCTGGGAGATATTCCTTTTGTAATTTCTGTTATGAACCTCTTAAATCTGAATGGCCCTGGAAAAACAAAAAGCCTCCTCCACTTTCAATGGGAGGGATGGGTGAATGATGACATCATCATGCAGTCCAGCCTGGTTTTCAAAAAAAAAAAGATGCATAGGTAAGTTAAGTAATTGTTAATGGAAGTTATCTGTGGCAAAATTTTGAATGAAACTCAGGTATGAGTCCTGGTTCTCACTATCATTACTATATGTTATAGGTGTTATATGCAGCAGGTTTACAGGTCCACTGTATGATATTACTTATGAAGTGTTGCAGATAGAAATTTGGTGGTGTTTAAACTTGACTGACATAAACAAAATACAAGACTACAGGTGGTATCACCCATAACTGTCATTATTGGATATGTTTCATCATAAGAACTCTCTTTCCAAAAGACTGTTTGGCTGTAACAAACAGCTCCTTGGGTCCAAATGTTCTGTGCTGGATGACAGTCTCCAGCTAAAATAATTACTTTTTAAAAGTTCAGCTATTATGAACCCAAGCCATTTACAAGAATGTTATTCCATTCATTAAAATGTAGCTGCATAATGTTTTTGCTGGGTGTCACGCTCCAATTTTGGATGAGAGGAAGGCCCCCTTGCGTTCTAGCCGACCTCAGACGAGTCTGGGAGGCTAGGGGCGGCTAGACCAACCTCTCACACACCGGAGTGTGGTTTTGCTTGTGTTCTCGGGAACAGAATTAAAACTCAAAACGGAGTCAAGCGCCAAGTAAGTTTATTTACCCAAGATAAAGTTCACAAATTCAAGAGAAAAGAGAGAAAAAAAGGAAAGAGGGAGAAAAGAAAAGAGTTTCAGTTGCAATAGCTACCACCATGGAGCTGCAGCGTCCTGACAGTCCAGTTCACTCGATGGGGGAACGATCAGTCCGATGTTGGTTCTGATGATTCCTTGAATGTTGGTTCCGTCGATGTGGATTCCACTGATGTGTATTCCCCTTTTATGTTCGTTTAATTGCATACTCATTGTGTTCCAAGAGCTGGTTTTCCTAGCCACACCCCTGACCTGGCGGTGATATATATGCCCATTACCGGGTGATATGCATGTCTACTACCATCTCTGGGTGCATGCGGGGGGTGGGGGGTGGGGGGAGTAGGGCTAAATTTCTCAGAATCAGCTCTGCATTCAGGTTCGCAGGACAACAGGAGTTGACTTGCAAGATAACGGGAAGACCCTAGTCCTATGGTTTAACTGAAGTTCCATTGTTTGGGTGGTGGTTTGATGTTTCGACAATGTTGAGACAAATATTACAATGTTGAGACAAATATTCGACACAGTCTTTTACACCGGGTAAACTCTGGAGCATTTATTTTCATTTAGGGGCTATTTGAAATATGGTAGAGATGGGGCTGGTGACAAATATGTACCTTTTTTAGTCTCTATGGAAGCCTCACAGTGTGGGCAAGGTACAGAATCCGATCACATCTTAGGTTACATATGCAAATAAGGGGATTAACTTATCATCTAGCTTATCTGAAGATGTTGCATACTTGATCGCTAATATCCTGATGGTCTGGAAGGCCATAATAAGTTTTCTGCAGCAGATCTGCAGAACTGTGTGGAAATACAATGTTTATGGACTAACCAGTGCTGTATGGTAGATGTTGTATTCTACCATCAATATCTTCTTCTGCAATATTTCTCCTTCACTGTGTGACCTCATATGACTGCTGACTCCCTAGCATGTGACAAGTCCCACATGGATGGTCCACAAGATTCCAGGAATGGTTCAGTGTTCCAGAGAGGTTTGGGAACATTGATTTATCCCATAGATAGGAGAGGATTATCAAAGTTTTCTACTGTTTTTCCCCCTTGTTAGTTGCTGATGATGTTTATGGAAGAATAGGAACATTGTCTTTTCTGTGCAGTCAACTACTTCTGCAGCTAGGGTCAAAGCTAAAGAGAGGAGGAGGAGGATGAAACAACACTCCTCTTACTTTTTTTTTTTTTCCTATTAGCAATGTATTTATTTTTATTCTCAATGCATTTTTTCAACTTTATTAAGAAAGCTGGGTTTGGATCTGTGGAAAAACTCCACAACTTACTTTCTTTGTCTGCAAAATTAAGATTATATCTCTGCTCAGAAGAATGCAAAACTTGAAGGTTTAGTTATATATCATGGTATTATCTTCTGTTTTTTGATACTTCCTTCCCCTCAATGATGCTGAGAATTTTATATTAAAATTAGGGAAGTAATAAATGTTCTGTAGTATATTTAAGGGACTAGACATGTTATTTAAAGAACTAGACACGTTAGTCCTTGTTTTGTAGTAACACGCTTCCTTCTTTCTAATCAACTTGTTTCTATTGCCTTGTCTTGTGATTGGCCTGCCGTGGCAAGGAGTTAACAATATGTTGTCAACAATGGAAAATCAAAATATACTCACTTGTAGGCACTGGAAATCTTCAGGGCCAAGTGACATACACAAGGGTACTGGTAACAAATAAGGCACATAGTCTGGAACTGGGGACTAAAGCCCTACTCTAGAAGGTTCCCTCCTGCAAAGCTCTTTCCTCGCATACTTTCTGTACTATGCCAGTGGGCAGTCAGCAGTATGGATTCTGCCTGTCTCAGCTAACAGGAGGGAATGTAAGTGACCGGGCATGAGAATGTTTGTTGCTGATTGTCTGGAGCTATTGCTCTGAAACTGCCTGACTTCCAGGAGCTGCAACCTGGTAACAGAAGAGACAGCTTTCGCAGAGTCACAGAATAGTTGGTGTTGGAAGGGGGCTCTGGAGATTGTCTGGTTCTACCATCCTACTAAAAGCAGGGTCATTTAGACCAGTGTGCTCAGGACTGTGTCCAGTCAGATTTTGAGTATTTCCAGGGACTGAGACTCCCCAGCTGCCCTGGGCAACCTGTTCCAGTGCTCTATCACCCTTGCACTAAAAAAACCACTTTTTCATGTGTTTAAACTGAATTTCCTGAATTTTGGTCTATGCTCATTTCTTCTTGTCCTTTTATTGGGCATCACTGGTAAGAGTTTGGCTGTGTCTTCTTTACTGCCTCCCATCAGGTATTTGTAAACATTGATAAGACATGCCACCTACCCCCAGCCTTTTCTTCTCCAGTCAAAACCAATCCCTACTCTCCCAGCCTATCTTCTTACGTCAGACACTCCAAACTCTTAATCATCTTCGTGGCTCTTTGCTGGACTCACTCTAAAATCTCTACGCGTGTCTTACAGGACTCCAGATGTGGTCTCATCAGAGCTGATCCATATGGAATAATCACCTTCACCACCCTGCTGGAGATGGTATTCCTAGTGTAGCAGGGTGTTGCTGGTTGCTTTTCCTGCAAGGATGACTTGCTGGCTCATTTTCTACTTGTCAACCAGGACCTCAGCCAGCCCACAGCATGTACTGATAGGTGCAGGACTTTGCATTTCACTTTGTTCTATTTCTTAACACTTCTGCTGGTCCATTTCTCCATCCTGTTAAGGTGCCTCTGAATGGCAGCAACACTTATTGGACCTGTAACCCATTCTTAGCAGTCTTATATCAACTGCAGACATGATGAGGGTACTCTCTGTCCCATCACTTAGGCCATTAATGAAGATGCTAAACAATATTGAACCCAGTATCACCCGCTGGTGACTAGCGTCCAGCCTCATACAGGCCATTTTTTTCAGTCACGGTGATGGATCTGTGACAGGATGTACACAGGTTAAAAGAAAGATTAGTTTAACACTTGAAAACTATCAATTTTATGCACATGAGGTACAAGTGGACGCTAGGCTGAAACTCCGTGATGGATGGTGCTTTATTTTTACTCTGCTGCTATGATGTTTTGCTCCTTTATAAAAAGAGAGTGATGAAGTCAAGCAGAGACCTCTGGAGGAAGGGATAATTCATTCCTTGAGATCATCTGAGCACGTAGGAGGAGAAAAAAAGCTTTGATACATGCTGGCCAGGCAGAGGAGGAATGTCTGAGACTGAAAGCTGGCTGAGGAACTAGGAGATGGCTAAGGAGAACAGGGAGCAAACACACAACTAGGCTTAAGTGATTTCTCAGAATGAGGAGGGTGCTGCATAGAGTTGAGCTGCAACCTCAAGACAACAAGCTGTTAGGTTGCCAGAAAGTCTAAAAGAAAGGATGTACTTCAGAAGGAAAAAGTAAGCAGAAGACCTTTTGTTGCAAACCATTTAAAAATTTCATTTCTGTCTTACCTAATCACTTGATTTAGCTCTATTATAAAGAGTTAACTCTTCTTGTTTGTATTTTAATAGAATCTGGCTTTTCACTTGAGAAGTCCTTCCATTTTTTAGGAGCAAGGGAAGTTCATTTTACAAGCTTTACGCAAATCTTCCTCACAGTTCCTATCCAATTTGGAGTTTAGTCATTGACTCGCCTGAAAAAGTGATGTTCAGATTTTTCAGAAACTGAAACTTTGCATTTTTTCTAACCACATGTAGACTGCATTGCCATAGTGCAGGTTTAATTTTGAGGCTTAATAACATAATACAAAATTTGGGGGCTTTTGTCTTGAATGAGATGTGCAGGCTGGATGTCAACTAGATGTCAAATTTTCTGAAAATAGTTCCTTTTTGGGGAAGATGACCAACCTTTCCATGTTTTAAAGGAGATTCTTAATTTCATTAGTTTGTCACATAAATCAAAGATTTGCATGGTAATGCTAAAACATACATTGTTGATTAAACCTTGTTTTCAATGTGGAACTCATCCCGAAGAAATATTTGTATTATCCAGAGCCATTCATATGTGACAAAATTTAAAATATGCTCTCTTCCAAGGTTTATCCACAACTAAAGTAATACTTCTTAGTAGAAATAGAATTTTGTGTACATACTAATAGTAATTCCTCTTTCTGTTGAGAAAACAGTTAAATGATTAGTTTGGAAAGGGCCTATATTTTCTCTCTGGCCACCATCTCAAATAATGAAAATATCAACATTTCTGATAGTTGTTCATAATCACAACTCTAAAAGGGGAATAAGCCTCTGTCTCTCAATTATTTAAAAAAGAAGCAATGAAACTGCATTAGGAATATTTGCAAATGGGAAAAGTACAATGCATTCAAATGATTTGACTTTTGAAAACATATAAACGTTTATACTGATAAAGCTAACACTGACTATCCAGAAACACTAGTAGGTTCCTGGCTCTCTTATCCTCTAACGCAGCAAAGGGTGCTGTACATAAATAATGACTCAGTTTTAAAAAAATGTGCAAGCATGTTTATAGTAACTTTTCTTCAATTGCCAAAAGAGTTTCAGAGTTACATGAGATATTTCATTTTATCAGCCTTGAATATTCAGGACTATTGAAACATATCTCCACAAAAATATTATCTCCACTGTTAACTTAGTAACTATGTTATCCTAACCGTGCAGTTGAAGGGATCTTGAAAAGTTTCCTCACTATTAGAAGTTAGTTCTCTACATTTGGTGAAGATTGCCTAATTGCAATTTCTAATTTATTTATGGATGATGAGGATGGGAGTAATGCTCTCCATGACTAAATAACTACCTAAAAAGGAGTGTTTTTATGACACACTTAAAAATCATAACAACCTGCTCTTCTGTATGCTGGAGTTCATGATGTAATGGTTTCTGTGAAAGGTAAGCTAGGAAAAAGAATTGACAACTGATTCATGCATCACAGTCTAATTCTTAAACACACTTCACATCAAAGCAGAAAAAACACCAAGCATTTAATTCACCTTTCAAATACCTGGGTTTGTATTAAAGCCACAACGAACAAAACTAAATTTAAACAGACTCAGTTGCTTTCTCTAGAAGGGGTGTTAGCTTTTCATGAAATCGCAGATGTGGAACCTTTGCCGGAGGAATTTTGTGGAAGGTGAGGGTGTCAGCAGTACACCTGCTCTGTGAGCCTTGTGTAAGGCAGTTGTCCATGGCTCTGTCCTTAAGCTCTCATTCTCTCAATTTCTCTAAATTTATTGACTTTAATATGCCCTCTGCTAATTCAAGTGCACATTCTGAAGAATATTTTTCTTTTGAAAATGGATGGTATGGAAATTTGTTAAATATTGGTTCTGTTAAACCCGAACTACAAATTAATGTTCATTTCAGCTGAACATGTGAAAAGACATACAAATTGTTAAAAAACTCCTTAAGAACTGAAATGTTGAAAAAGGTATTGTCAGTTTTATCTCAGCAAATTGAATATATAGTATAACAGCGAGGGCAACAGGAATGCTGAATGAGATAAAATTGGATGAGAAATAGTATTTCCCTTTTGTATTGTTTTCACCCATGAAAGATGATGAGCCAACTTCGGGGGCAATTAAAAGCTGTGTTGTCAAGAATATGGCATCCCAGATGGATTTCTGGAAACTGTACTGCTAGTCCGCCCTTTAATCACAACAAAACCAATCTTTTTAAGCTGCACCTAATAAATAGGTGTCCGTATTAAGTGGCAGTAGTTTCAACTTGTATAGCTTTCAGTCCTGAAGCTTGTTACGTTACATTTTTGCTCTTTATAAAGGTTCTACTCATAAACATATTGTACCTATTTTTTCAGGTCTTATCTTCCTTATATCGACAAGTAATAATATGCAGAGGCTTCATTTGGGGGGACGAGGAAAGCAACTGAATATATCTAAGTCCTTTAATAAACTTTATAGGTTATATTTTCTAATTGATTGTTCTTTGGTTTATTTTTACGGAGTGGTTTTTTTTCATAATCAGCTTTTAGAGCTGTGATACGCAAATCCAACTTCTTTATTCCAATTAAGGCCCAGTCACTGCTGTCTAGACTGCAGTAATGATGTTGGTTGTTTTCCTGTAATAACCCTATTGATACGCCCTAAAATAGCACTGGCCCTTTTTTTTTCCAAATAGCTGATGTTGGCTGATTGTACGAATAATGGCCTATCGTCCATTACATGTAGTTTGGTTTTTTTGCTGTAAAGGGAAACTGTACATTGAAGATAAAAAACATCTTGCAAGGAAAGGGAAGGTTCTATCCTGAAAGACTTTTTCAGCCCTATTTGGGGAAACTGTCATTCAAGTTCTACATATCAGGGTTGTGTTGCTCTAGGGAATTATGTCTGCTGTTCTTCTAGTCCCTCATGGCAAAAGGGAGAAGGCGAAAGCTGGGATCCAATGAATTGCAGGCTGAGGACAGATTCACCTTCTTGTGAAAACTATGGTTTAATGCCTTTTCAATAAATTGGACATTAGTCTGAACCTTACTGTATTATTTCTTGCTATTATGTGTTACGAAAAGCCATCTTAGTTAGCTGAAGGCCCAAAAAGACCTACTTCTGGGCACTGAGGATTATGTGTCTCTGTTATATGTTGAGCTGGTGTGATTTAAGATTGTAAGTGCCCTGTCTAGCACTTGAATGTCTCTGGAGGCAATTCCAGAGGATCACTTGCTATTTGGCATGGCAAGAAAAAGTTCTGCAGTAGCCATTCCGTGGTGTCAACCTAGCTAGACATGTTCATACCTCTTTTCTTCAATTTAGAAATCTCCAACTCACTCTTTAAACTTAATGTTAGTCTTCACAAAAGGGCAAGAAAGTACGATTTCACAAAGCTGTCACAGGCTAAAGGTACATATTTTGAGTTGAGTCCTATTTTGTATAGACTCGTATGTCTGTGATTTAGTTGAAAGCTGTGTTAGAGGGGGGTACTCCAGCTGCTTTCTTCCTTTATATGCATGGAGAGACTTACTTTACCTCTTTACCAGAAGATTTCTGGTATCTCTGGAGGTGTCATGGTATTGTTGAAACTGTATGATTTGTTGTTTTGTCCCCTTTCTTGAGACCATGATTAGTTCTTGTAGATAAGTACTATATAAATACCCACAAAGTTTTCATTAAATACTAACAACAATGCTGGGAGACCTTAGGTACTGGGAATGGTATGGGTAGATTTTGCCAGGCTGTTTTGAACGGGAATAAAGGAAGAAGTCTGGTACAAGGACCTCTGCGCTAGATGCTTAGATGAATACTTGGTCTTATACCAACTGCTGCAATCAGGGGAATGCCAGCCAGTCGGACTCCTGTCCTGTAGAAAGAGCAATCTCTGAATTTCCCCAAAAAATGGTGTGACTCTGCACCATCTGCAGTGGCAGCCATTGTGCTAACTGCACAAAAATCCTTCACAGTTGCATCTCTGGCTGGGAGAGAGACTTTTCTTTTGTTTATTTGTTGCGTTTCCCCCCGCCCCCATTAGTATTCATGAGCTAATAAAGCAATAGGCCACAATATACATGTATTTTGAATTGCAGTACTTGTTACATACAAAGAATTCACACAAAATCATATGAGAGGAAGAAAGGCACATGACCAACTTCGAACGTATGCTTCCCACACAACAGAAAACCACAAATATGTGCAATTGATGAGCAGCTAAATCAAGTGGTCTGTTGGTGACTGTATTAGCTTCACATAAGGTGCTCTGCTTGACCGCTATTTGAGAACTTGTGCTGTAAGTTCTACTAGAAGGCTGAATTTATTTCATACCTTCCAGGGTGTTTGGGACAGTAATCCTACAACAAGGAGATGCCAGTTGAAGGGAATGGGACTATCATGAGAAGCTGCACGTAAGCACAAAAGCTGTGCGTCTTAAGTTGACCTCTGCTGGCTGGTGAGTGCATCAGGCAGGGAGACAGGAGACCAGAACTCTCTTCCTGACTCTGCCAATGATCTGCTGGTGTTTCCTGGCAAATCACTTTACCTTTCTGTATTTTAGTTTCCTTGTTGCTTCAAACAAGAGATAGTGCTATCCTGGGGAAAAGTTTCACCTAGAGGAGCCAGGAAGCTCATCGTAACAGTAAGGTTTGTGCTTGTGATATTACTACAGAAGGTACCATGAGTTTGTTACAGAAAAAAAAATTCCTTGCTCCTAATCCATCCATTTCCTTTCTGCTGGGCCTTTCCACAGTGATTGATCATGGATGCTAACTATTCAATTTTAAAGCAAAGCAGGTCTGAGTGTCTCCCATTAAGATGCATTCAGTCAGAGGCAGAAGTGGATAAAAACAGTGAATAATGCAATCATATTTCAAAGAGGTTTTTTTAGGATTGATTTTGCTACCAAAGAACCAGAAAAAATAGAAGACAATACTATGTAAGCCTATTCCTATTGATGAGACTTTTGCAAATTTAAGGTTCTATTATTTTTTTTTGTAAAATTGGCATTACTCCAGGGAGAGAAATGAAGTTTATCTGTCTTGGCAATAAGATCCAAAGATTTGAGGGGAGAAGTGTGAGGGAGAAAAGACATTCTGAAATACATAACCAAATAAATAAAGAAGTAATAAAGAATGGAGTGAAAAGAACGAAAACTCAAGGCTCATTTTTGCATAAGATGTTCTTTAGTAACAAATTGGTGATAGCATAATGCCAACATTAATAATGCATATCTGTGTATTAAAGTATATGAAATAAACTCATATAGAGTGTTCCTTCTACCTTTGTCCATACTGAATTTAACCTACAACAGTAAGATACCTGTTGTGGCTTGTCCTGAGTATGACAGCTAGAAGAGCTGCAGGCAAATGACTAGATCACTGACTAGGTCCTGGCCTGAACGGAGGAGAAATTACTGGGCATCAAATTAGAAATTCCTGAACATGACACAGTAAAGTAAGAAGCTGGCAAAAGCTGCAGCTAGTACCATCAGGAATGGCAGAATCGACTGTATTGGAGTATCAAGGTATGTATGTAACAACACTCGGACCTCTGGAATAAACAGTAAACGGGGTGGTTGGTGTTTATTTAGAAGAGAATGAGGGTGGTGAAATAGAAGAGAATGATAAGGGGAAAAGGGAATGTAAGGGGGTAGCAAATTGTGATTAGTGCTGTCTGGAGATACCTGTTGGGCCTGTGTTTTATCACTGTGGACTAAACTAGGACAATAAACCAAACTTCTTGTTCTGACCATAGCACACATGCATCAAGCCTGCTTCCCTAATGAGGAGGACAAGGGGGAGCAGATGCTTTCCTTAGCCAGACAGCGAGCACCTGAACCAGATCAGGCATCCTGGTATCACTGTGACCATGCCTGTCTCAGGCTTGAGAGCATTGACCTCCTCCTAATGACTTCCTGCCATCATCAAAAGGTGTCAGTGGAAACCTTGTGCAACCAAACCCACTAGAGGCTTTTGAGTCTGCTTCGTCATGGCCTTGCTAGAATGAACTTCAGAAACTATATGAAGTGGTGGGAAAGACCTTTGATCACTATCTGTTCCTCAGTTTGGCTAAACATAATTCCCCTAAAACTAAGAAGGTTCGTTAATGTGGCCTCTCTGGAAAGTACTGGTTCATCAAAAGAGCCTTGGAAATACTTCTGGTGTACAATACATGTGAGACTGGTAATATGATTTTGTAGCTGTTGTTCACTTAACTATGTAAGTGAAAAGAAAAATATATATAGAAGAATCAGCTTTGCATTACTAGAATGAAAATGTCCCTTTTTCCTTTAACGTAGTTTAGTGTTAAGAGGGATCTCAGAAGCCATAGCAAGAACGGTAGAATGGATGCAAATAAAACCTTTTGTAATCTGCAACCTGGGCAAGTTTAGCAATCCCTGTGTTGTCCTGCCAACAAGCTGCAAGGTGCAGTTTCATAGCCAGTGGTACCAGCAAACAGAGCTGGTCTGGTAGGGGACAAGTAGTGGAGAGGCAAGGCAACCCTTCACTTTGGGAGACTCTAGATTATCATCCATAACTATATAAGAGATTTCCTCTTGTGCATTGTTTTGATTTTTGCTGTGTGAATGACTCTGTCTTTTGGATGGGAAAGTGTGTATAACAGTAGCCAGTGTCTGTAAGCATGCACTTGATACCTCCAGATACCCTATGCACCTATCCAGATGGTATTTTTGAATAGTGAGGCCTTTTCTTTTTTTAATTTTGTAGCAGACTCTGTGTGTGCTGTATAGCTATCAGCTGTACATTAACTTGCCCTTTGAAAACATACCTGCTAACATGGCATTTTTCACCTGTCTGGAAATTATGGTAAAGAGGGGGTGCAGTTGGGTGGGACTCCTGTTCATTATGTGACAACACTCTGTCCTGGTAGACCCAGCTAAACTTTTGGGAAGAAAGCTGGAGATTGTGGTGGCAGTGAGACAAAATGAGGCAGAAACTGCCACTGGGATCTCAAAGAGTTAATATTGCCAGAGATATCTCTGCTCTCACTTACTTGAAACTAGACAGCATAACAGGACTTTAGAATTTGAGATGGATCATTTGAAAAGTAGTGTTTCTCCTCTCTGGATGGAACAGAATGATTTTTTTCCCCTCTGACTGACCTAGTTAGCAGTTGCCAGGCATCCCTGCCTGCAAAAAACTGTGGGCCCTACTCATTATGCAGACTGAGAGGTTCGTAAGTGCTGTTTTGCAGCCAGGTATTTACAACCTTATTGGCCAACAGAAATATTTTCAAGACTTGGAAGGTGGGTCTAGACTACTTGCCCACACCCACATTGAATATGCTAGCTAGTATACCTAGATGAATGGAAAATTCATAAATTTTCACCATCCAAAATTACACCACTTCTGGTAAAAATTTGTTGAAATTCAATTTTTTTTTAAATGTTTAACATGACTTTTGATTTGAACCCAATTTTATCACAGTTCATACTTTTCCCTCTCTGCAACATTTTAAAATCAATTATAGAAATTCTTCTAATTTCATTAAGCTGAAAAAAAGCTGACAGTTGTGGGGAAGAATTCTCTCTTCTCCTGTCTTGTTCTGTCATTGTTGTGACAGACTGTAATGACTTGTGGGATGGTGGGAGGCAACTCTGAGGAGCAGTGAACTTGGCAATATTGTGCTTATCCTCTCTGAGCTCTCAAACAATGTCCCAGCAGACTGATGTAAGATTGCTTCTTGGGACTAAACATTCTCTCTTTTGGAGATCAAGGGATGCATAAGACTCCATAGTGATTCTGTGCAGGAGTAAGGTTTGTAGGGGGAGTAGAGAGAGCTACAAGCCTGTTTACACATTGTCATCTGAGAGGAATTCACTGGTGGAGACATGAGAGCCAGGCCAGAGAATACCTGGTGCTGCAGGCTTTGACTTTGAGGGATGAGCTCCAGTGGATTTAACTGTGGAGGCCTAAAGCGATGGCTGGTCCCCACCTGCATCATTTGCCAAGGGTTGTTGCCTCTGCTACAAAGGTAGAAAAGCAGGATTCACATCAGTTCCTTAGCTGCCCCATGTCAGCGTCCAGTATTTCAGCATAAAGCCCACCTTCTGCAGCAGTCTACACAAATAAGTTAGGTAAAATGGACTGGCAGGCAGATCCATGTCCTCTTTCGCTGCCTGCACTATCAAGGTAGTAGCCTGTGGAAGGGAGGTGCAGAAAAAAGGTGTGCAACAAGCTACAGTGATATTTTCAACTCTACTCAATAAATCTTCCAGAATTTATCTGCCATTCATCTCACAGAAGGTAGGATGAAGGGATGGCCTGGTAGTGAGGGGTGGCCAGCTGGAGATCACCTCTGCCTTCTCCTGTACCACTGGCACTCTTTAGAGTGTGGTTTTCCTAAAATAGATACCGGATATTCTTAAACATCCCTTCCTCACTGACCTGCAGAATCTGAGAAATTTGTGCCTGAATTTGGTTGATATTATCAAGTGATCTAGAAGAAAAGTCATAGCTAAAGAATGAGATATGCATGGGGGAGGCTTGAAAGGCTACTAAGGAAATGTCGATGCATGGCCAGATATTGCACGCACTCCTTCCTTATCTTGCATAATTCAGACTTGATATTATGAAAAAAAATTTACAACAAGGGTGGTAGAACACTGGAACAGGTTGCCCAGAGAGGTGGTGGATGCCCCATCCCTGGAAACATTCAAGGCCAGGTTGGATGAGACTCTGAGCAACCTGATCTGGTTGGAGATTTCCCTGCTCCTTGCAGGGGTGTTGGACTAGGTGGCCTTTGAAAGTCCCTTCCAACCCAAACTATTCTATGATTCTATGGTAATTCCACGTGCTTTTGTGCAAATTTAAAGTAGAAATGATGTCACAGTGTCTGTTTCTTATTTATTCAGATACCCCCTAGCTTGGAGGTTAAACTGTGAACCATAGTGCCACAGCCAGTGAGATCTGCTCTGTGCATGTGTGTGTGTATGTTTGTAAAGTACTGGGAAAACCTGAGACAGAAGGAGTCCTCTACTAGCCATATAGGGAAGGTAAGGACAGCTTGAACTGTGGTTTCACGGTCACAAAGCATCTGGAAGAACCTAAGGCAGCAAGTGATTGTCTTGTAAATTCCTCATCCCTCTCTGACAACATTCAGGGGTCTTAAGGCCTGCTCTGTTGGTGTCTGCTGGTACATCCACTTACCCCTGATGTCTGAACCACAGTTTTCCAGGAACCTTCCAGCCTTTAGGGTGGTTTCTTGGGACTCCAGTGTAGTTGTGTTTCCCAGAAACAGGAGAGACCCTTCTCTGAGTGGATTGACTTGTATGGACTACTTGTGCTCATGGAAGCATAGAACTGCAGGGAAATGGCAGTTTTGATACAAAAGCAGCAGGCTGGTGAGTGCTGAGCAAAGAGGAACTTGCTTAGAGCTGCAGACCTGCCTTCAGTTCTGTAGGGAATAAAGTTAATTGTTCCCGGCCTCAGTCAAATGGATGATCGCATGAGCAACAGCGTGTTTAATCACAAAGCCACTAGAAACAACTTGACATGAGATGGAATTATTTCATCAGAACTTGTTCTAAAGGGATCAGACTGAAACAGTGAGGATACGACACGCTGCCAATAAAGAATAAACCTTCCTGTCTTTCTCCTTCCTAAGCAGGTTTGTTCTGAATCAGTGGAACCAAAGTCCTCCTTCTGAAAGGGACAACCTGCCTTGAAAATTTAAGTCAACCCCACAGTAGGTAAATGGGGGCCGTCACAAGTACTTCATTGCAGAACCCCGCTTCGTGTCTGAGGTCCTGGGTGAGATTTTAAAATATATCTGAGTGAGTTGCTGCATGGTGGCTGGAATTCCAAATTATTTGAAAAACCTAGCGATTATCTCCACTAAAGAACAAAAATCGATAGTTGTTTCTGTGGGCTTTCAAAGCGTCCTTACTTTCAGCATTGCTACCACTGATTGTAGCGTATTTCAGTCAACCGAGTTGCCAGTTTTACCTTATGAGAAAAGGAATTACCTTGGGGCACGTGAAGTAACTGTTCTCAAGAGTTTGCCTTTTAACAGTCTATATACTCTTCAGGAGATGGACAGGGAAGGGAAGGGAAGGGAAGGGAAGGGAAGGGAAGGGAAGGGAAGGGAAGGGAAGGGAAGGGAAAGGAAGGGAAAGGAAGGGAAGGGAAGGGAAAGGAAGGGAAAGGAAGGGAAAAGAAAGGAAGGGAAGGAGAGTCTTTGTAAATGTCTGAAAGAAACTATCATTTTCCTTCTATTATTGTTCTCCTAGAAGAACTGCACTTGAGTGACTAAGTTAAATAACACAAGCAAAAGATGATGATTCATGCTGCTTTTCCTGATAGTTTCTAATGTTCAAAAGCCAGTATCACAGCTGCAGCTTTGAATAAATGCGTGGGGAAAGGAATAAAATTATAGTAGGTATGTTAGCGTAATGTTCCCAATGTGCAGCCTGTGTATGTGATTACCTAATATTCCTTACCAGCTGTTTCTTAACATTAGTCATAGTGATCTAAAACAACCACCCTCTCTTCATTTATCTCAGTAAACATTGTTCTTTTTTGAAGAGGTAAGCTGTTTAGGAACAAAAGTTGTTCCCTCCTCCTCAGCTCTTTCGTATGCATGTCGTAATCCTCCTGAATTGGAAACAGCTATAGCTGACAGTGTAGGTAATAAACAGTGAAGAAATATTTAAATATGGTAATAGCTATATTGGAGTATCATTATGAATGTGTTTCCTAGTAGTGTCTGGAAAATGCAAGACTCTGTTCTCACGCCAGTACAGAACAAATATAAAAGGAGGAAATGTTTTAATTTTCTCGTTTAACAGTACACTTCTGTCTTTCCAAATGGAATCAAGCTATCCTCTGCAGTTCAGTGTTTGTCTTTTCATTTGAAGCCGCTTATACTGTGCAGGCATTTTGGTTTTATTTCAAATATACATTGCCATCTTTCATTACCTGTTCATGCTAGCATCTTCCTAAGTGATGATGGTGAGCTCTGCTCTATTCCTGCCTAGCTCCCATGAAACGCAGTGGGACATGTGTTCCCAAATTCACTGGGACACATTCAGTAGAGCACAATTCTGCTCAGGGCGAGGAGAATCTGCTCAAGGTATGTCTGAAGGTGAAATGGCAGGAGTGTCTGCAAGGCTGAGGAGAGGCAGCAAGTGGATGGATCTCTTCACCCTGTGGCTTCAAGTACCTTCTCTACGCAGGGCGGTGACCTTCCTTGACAGGACAAGCTACAAACCAAAACCTTCTTGTAGCTGAAACCACAAGACTCATTCCTTGCTCCAGAAGGCAGCCAGAATCAAGACATGAAATGATATTTAGGGTCATAAGCTGATCATAAGTAACCTGGTCTAGACCATGTGATCTCTAAGAGAGCTTCTTTGTTTTTGTGTTACGTCTGTGTAAGCAAGAATGCAATTTTGCCCAGCGCTTAAAAGTGATCATTTCTCACTGCTTAGTCTAAGGAAAGACCAGATTAGTCTGTGTTCTAGTATGTGTACGACATTGATTTGGAAGCTACCTGGTCTTGAGCACAGAACAGATTGATAGGAATACTTTCTTGTCAGCTGTCAGCAATGAGAAAGCTTTCTGCTCCTCTGCAAAATAAAGCATTCATGAAAGAGAAATCAGTTGATAAGTATTTGGATAAGTTTATTAATAAGTATTTAGAAGATGATATTTAAAACCATGAACAACAAGAAACTCAAAAGACTAACTATTGTGCAGAAATAATCAAACCAGACATATATGGAGAGAAAAACATACTTTATTTGCAAGTTTGAAGGCTAGTAAATGGTAGTAAAACCCAGATATCAAGGAAAAATGTAGAGAGGCTCAGCTGGGGTTTGATTAAAGATCAGTGGGGAGGTCTCATTAATATGTAAAGTGCAGTGAATATATCTCTTTGTCAACATATAGCTGGTGCAAAATCAAGGTTGATTTCTACATCAAAACCCACATGTTTTCTTTTGTCTTTGGATTAGCCTGCTTAAACTGTGCCTTCTCTTTCTGTCGTCACCATGTTCCTGATCAAACTGATGGGCAACACAGAAGAGAAGACTTCTGATCTCAGAATGTGTTGTTTTTTTTTTTCAAAACAACAATCAACAACTAAAAGAAATTCCAGTCATTTTCTCAGTACCTGCTACTATGTAGCTGAATAGCCAAAGCTCTTTATAGAAAAAATTATTGAAAATACAGTCCTAGAAAATGAAGTGTGCCATTTATAGATAGTAAAGAAGCCTTCAAAATTGGAGCACATTGATCAGTACAACACAGTCTGCTCTTAAATTATTTAATATATGTGGGATACCAGCATGATGCATGTACAATCAATGTTTGTCTTTGTCTTTGTACTTCCATTCAGATGTTTGCTGCAGCACAAGAAATAGATGTATCAACTGAAACATATGTTAGGATACCTGACAGACTAAAACTTAAGGCACAGTATTCAAATACTAAATTCAGATCTTTTGTATAGGTAACCAGCTCTTATTTAACAAAAAGATACCACATAATTATTCATAGTGAAAATATTTATAGGGGGCACATAAGCAATGAAAGTGTGCATTCTGGAATACTTTAAAAACAACTGTGTAAAAGCAATTCATTTCTGAGGAAGTTTAATCCAGCGTAGTGCTACACTAGCTCACACTCCTGCTGTTGCCCATACATTATGTTCATGAAAAGTAACAGCTGTAACATCTGGTATCATCACAGTTTATTTTCAGCACAGCATTAGCACACATTTATACCATATATGCAGTCTTTCTCTTCTCCTCACCTCTTCTTCTGAGATAACGACTTCTCCTTCAATATAAACATGCTGTGCTTATATAACCTGAGCCTCCAGAAGCTGAAAGGCACTCACAACGTATCTGGATCTATTGCCAAATCCTTCTTGACTGGAAACATGCAGAAGACTTTGGTTGGGAAATCCTCAGCAGTTAGAGCATTCAGGGCTCTTGAAAATGAGTACTTTCTACTCTTTAGCTTATCTGATTCAACAAGGATATTCCCTGTAGACAAAACACTAGTATTTCTGGGATGTCAGTAAAGACAGTAACCTGTCTCCTGGGTTTCTACAAAGCATGTTTCCTTCTTCTTAAACCAGCCAAATCAAACAAAGGATTTAAAAGCTTGAATCTCACTCAATTATTCCTTTCTGCCTTTTTTTTTTTTGTTTGCTTCTGTATTATTTTTGTACTCACCAAGAAAGAATGGTAATCAGCCAGCTAGTAGGTAACCGGTACACTCAGATTTCATCGTCCTTTCTCACAGTCCTCCATATTTACAAATCTACTCTGGAATTTACATTTTATTTTAGTAGAGTCTTATCTCGTAGTAAAATGATGAAAGAGCTACTGTTTATAATCAAGCTATTACAGATGGGCAGAACCAACTCTGATGACATATCTGTGGTCTCTTTTTTCACTTTTTGTCGCTCAGCTTGTGGGTGTTTGTTACCACTAAAAGCCTGACTGATTCTGATTCACTAAACATTTCAACTCCAGCTTGTAGTAACATCAACCTCTATGCAATACATAGAGTTATATCTGCACATCCAACTAGCTAGATCCTGTGTTCCACACATCCTCCTTCCCTAGACAAGCATAGAAATAATTAATCATCAAAGCTAGCATAACATAGAGTTTCAAGACCATTCAAAAAAAAAGCCAAGCCAAAACCCAGCATTCAATGACTCACGTGATTACTTCCTTCCATACAGTGTATTTCCTTAAATTCTGGTTACTTCCTAGGGTCTAGCTCTTGACTGTCATTGACAGTCTTGACAATCATTGGCAGTCACCTAAGATTGCTGTCTGTGTTGGCCCTATCTGGACAAAAGAGCCAACTTGGAAACTCTTATGTTTCTCCCCTATATGATCTGAAGAAGGTGTAATTGATATGTCTGTATTGTGTGACTGTTCAAAATGCCTATCATGTTCAAAACAGCTTTTGGGTCACTGTCTGCTATCCATGATCAATCTTATTACAAATAGGCATAGTATAATTTTAATGAAATAATATTAATACTCAGAACCTCACATTAAAATAAGTCTTGTTTTTGTACAAATCTGCCTAATTAGTATCTGCAAATACCCCTTGACTTCGATAGCAATTTGCTGGATGAGGCAATAACAGGCTGTTGATGATATACTTCAAGCTATATATCATTGCAGGCTACTTACTCCTTTGTTACTAATCGGTGGCTTACTATTAAACAATATTGTGTCTAGTATAGTGCATCTAGAGAAACCTGTAAGATAAAAACATTCTAGTAATTGTATTTCAGGGAAATTGTAGAATAGGAGCATAGAGTTTACCGCCCCTCTCCTATACGATCTGGAAATATGCTGTTCTCACCATCCTGTGCTTAGACTTTTCAGTATGCTCTCATCAGCAGCAGCAGTTTCTGAAAGTCACAGTTTACATTTCACTTAGTCTAGGTCTCTGGTAAATAAAGATATGAGAACTTTGTATACTTATAGATCAAGATATAAGTTTTTACTTGCACATGTTGCCATGTAGATGTCCTGAACTAATCACACTGTTATAAGAGCAAAACTCCTACCCTGAATAATTCAGTAAACAGTTAAGTTTTCCTTGTTTTCAGAATGCATGAGGACTAAAGGGAGACGAGATAGTTATGGGTTCAAGCAACATTTCAACCTGTCAATAAAAATCAACAGACATTAGGACCAGTTGCTTTGAGTGATTTTAGAAAGTGTCAGAATTGTAGTGCTGGACACACAGATTCTGTGTAATGGAAGTAATATACCTGTCAGGAAAGGCAACACAGCTAAACTGAGACTTTTGATATCATGCCCTGCCATTCAAATAAGGAAGATGTAAAAGACTTCCTGGAAACAATGAATTAGGTGGGGAAACACACTTGTGCCTCCTGTGCCACAGCTGGAAAGTGAAACCATCGTACTACTTAGCAAAGAAAGTCAAAACGAAACAGGGTAAAGCTGTTCACTGTCTGGGGCGTGTGATACGTAGGATCAGGGCAGAGCATATGCACAATTGCTTCCCTGTCACGTGCCCCAGTGCACACGTGGGCATTTCGGCTGGGTTTCCACAATGCCTGCAGTGCATGGCAAACTAGTTCTAATGCAGTGTGCACCCTTTCTGTCTGCATTTAAGTTACAATTTCATAGCATGAATGATTCTTTCATCTTCTAAAGGATTTTTTAGTGTTTTGCAGAAATGACTGCCATGCGAAATAGAGACAATAAAATATTGACAGTGCTCATACAGTAGTTGGGACCAACACGCCTGTAATTCAAAAAGGTGCAGGGTGAAATTCTGTGTCCAGTGTTAGATGAAGGGCCCAGAGCACATGGACCCTTTTGGCCTGAAAAACCTATGAATTACTTTGATAAAGGTAGCACTTGGCACACTATAAAAACATACCTCAAAACCAGACATTGAATTTTTTAATATTTGTTTAATGGCATACAGGAATAAAGAAATGAGAACAGGGACAACGAAAGTAATGACACTTTGAAAGTAGAACGTATGAGAAAAAGAGACAATAAAAAGTTATGAGAACATATTAATCACACACAGTCTCACCATCTGTTGACTCCATATATATACCCCATCCTACTGCTCCATATGGTACTTGAAGATAAATACATATAATGATGGATAACAAGTGAAAAATTGCACACAAAAGGTCTAACGTACACATAGTAAATAAGCATATGGCATAACGACCCCATTTTGGTGTATCTGGTATGACCACTCAGAATACACAGGCAAGGAAAGGAACTGATCAGCAATTGAGCAAATGTGATATTAAACAGATCTAGTGGCTTCAGTCACTGAAAACTCAAAAACCCCTCAGCTATGCAAGGAGCCTTAACTGAATGAACAGTCTGGGAACATTAAACCCTGAAAATAATGGGACATCATACAACCACAGAGCTCTGCCCAGTTGCTGTCACTCCTCTTCCATCTTTCTCTCTCTTTTCCACACACATCCAGATATCAGTGACTTCTATCAGAAATCCTATTTTGCTTTGTCTGTGGGTGCCTTCAGTGATGGAGTTTCACATTTAAGGAACTAGGAATCATTGAAGAGACTCTTCTGTTGAGCACAGGACAGAGGTGGAGAGTCTGTGCTTCCTCCTTTCCTGCTGATTGTGCAAGGTACATCACTCAGCTAAGAACCAGGTCTTCTTGCACCAGAGAAAAAGGCTGGCTTGGAGGACAAGTGGAAATAATGTTGCTCAGAAGGTGAATGGTGCTCCAGAGGAGCTGGTAACTCTCCTCATTCTGCGCCCCCCTGCCCCCATCTTGCTTCTCCTGCCTGCTGAGTTCTAGGTAGGTGTAGTAGTTCAGCCCTAATCGGGACCAGACTACGAGGTCTCTCTCTCGCTCCCCCACCCTCCGAGACAATAGGGGGAGATGATATAAGGAAAAACGGCTCGAGGTTTGAGATAAGGATGGGGAGAAATCTTTAAAGTTACCGTCACAGGCAAAACAGACTTGACTTGGGGAAAAGTATTCATTTATTTCTAAAACTAGCAGAAGAATGAGACAGGGAACAAGATAACCTCCCCCCACCCCTCCCTCTTCCCAGGCTTAACATTATCTCTCCCCTCCCTGAGCCACACAGGGGGGAAGAGGGAATGGGGGTCACGGTCAGTTCATCACGCATTGTTTTACACTGCTACTTCGTCGTCGGGGGAAGAACTCCTCGCATTCCTCCTCTGCTCCATCATGGGGTCCCTCCCACGGGCCACAGTCCTTTGTGAAACTGCTGCAGCGTAGGTCATCTCTTCCACGGGGTGCAGTCCCTCCAGAACAGCTGCCCCAGCGGGCCCTCCATGGGCCACAGCCTCCTTCAGGCATCCACCTCCCCCAGCGTGGGGTCCTCCACGGGCTGCAGGTGAATCTCTGTCCCTCCATGGACCTCCGAGGACTGCTCCACCATGGTCGTCACCACAGGCTGCAGGGGAATCTTGGCCAGGAGCCGCATTACTCCTCCCCCTCCTTCACTGAACTTGGCGTCTGCACAACAGGCTAGCAGACGCTTCTCAGGATCCTTTTTACATCTTACTCACTTCTCATCTCCTCTCCACTTCTTGCAGCCAGGCTGGGCCTAGTTGGGCCCAGTTGGCCACCTGGCGAAAGGCCAGAGGGTGAGGCCTGCAAGGCCCACAAGGCTCGCGCCTCCCCCTCTCTGCCCCCGCTCAGCTGCTTCACATCTTCTCTCCTTTTTTTTTTTATTGTTTCCCCCTTCTTAAACTCATTATCACAGAGGCGTTATCACGGGACATTCTGCTCCCAGTTGGCTCGGCCTTGGCCAGCAGCAGGTCCACCCTAGGCCTGGCCGAGTCCACTGAACAAAGGGGAGCGACTTCTAGCAGTTTCCTACAGAAGCTACCACCTTAGGCCCCCCCTTTTTACTAAACAAAACCAGAACAGTAGGAAAGAAGTTGAACTTGGTGCAACGTTAAGGTTAGTTATGCATCTAAGTGCTGTGTTTTCTTTGCAGTTCCTGCCAGAAGAGTAGGGTTTCTTTTCCAATCATGAACTCTGGGCACCAAACAGGGGCATTGTCATCTCTTCATTCTGTTTAGAGAAGCTGGTTTGAAAAACATCCCATGGTCATTTTCAGATGTTCTTTTTGTGTCCTCTACTCCCATCACAGCTTGTTTAGCCAAACATATAGTTCTACAGCCGTTGATCATTTATTTTATGTATAATTAATGGATGGATAGCTGTTAGCATTGTTTACATTTCCCTCTCAAAAGTGTAGAACTAAGGATTTGTCTTGCTAGAAGTGGTAGCAGCTCCTGTGTGAATTTTCAGATGAGAATCACCTGGCCCATGAAGGAACTGGGCAGTGCAAAACAGATGCACCCTATGTCTCATAGCAGCTATCATCTTCAGTTCACAACAGACTTTCTGATCTGTAAGGGAAGCAGGTTGCCTGGTGCGCAAATCCTACTGGTTTAGAGGGACTTCCCCTCATTTGCAACCTCTTCCCTCCACCCTGTGTTTGTGGACTTCCACAAATTTCTTCCATGTCATGCAGAAGAGATGAGCCTCTGGCCATTGGTTACTGCATTTTCCATGGCAGCTACAAATATTATTTTGGAAAGCAGTTGCCTCTAGCTGGAATCTTTGATCTTTATTTCTTAATGAATTGTGCTTAATGTACAAGTATTTCCTATATTTCTGCTTCTATTGCAACTCAAAGGTTTCCCTTTGCTTTTTTTTTACGGCAATATTTTCATCCCAGCAAGAAAGTTATGCCTGTGCCTGAAGGAAAGTCATGCAAACTGCCAACATATTGGCTCTGCTGTAGAGTTACTGGCTTGGTGTTGGCGGTGAACGGAGGTCAACATCTCACAGAAGCAAGCATTCTTCATTTACTTTCTGAGTCCTGTGCAAATGGTAGACCTGAAGAGGGCTGATACTCTTTTTCTGGAATGTGGAAGGAGCAGAGTTCTGCTCTAGTGCTCTCCCTGCCCCTGTGTGTAACTCTGATATTAAGAGCAAGTGGCATTGCTACCCTTATACAAGAGAAGGGAAGGAATTAAACCTGGTCCAGGTGCTAAGTACTTTTGTGATTAAAAACAGAGGTCTTGTCAGGCTCTGTTTACTATTTTCAGTTGTGTTTTGTTTTCTTGCAGCTATGTGGTCCTGATGGATGTTTGTGATTGCAGAGGCCCTGTTTATCACTCTGTTTATTACTTTTGTCAGTGTCAGAGCAGCGACACGTGTTCTGCAAGGGAAAATTTAGGATCATGTGTCTCTTTGTGGCAGAACACTGAGCTGAAAGGATTTCATGAGTGAATTTTTATGAGAATTTTTTATTTTGTTGACCACAAAATAAAAGGTAATAGATGAAAGATCTGGTAAGAGCCTTAATTTCTCTGGAAAAGTGACCTTTCAGCTTTTTAAACCTTTTTCCTTAATTTCTGGTCATCTGTCCACCTTCTGGCTTTGGCCAGAAGTGCAAATATTGCCCTGCCATAAGAAATGCTTTTTTTGAGGATATTTCTGATCCACTGAAGCAGTGAAATGCTAGAAATTTTTGTGAGAAATCTTGTTCTCATGAAATCTAGAGCTGTGTTTGGAGTGGTGTTTCCTCAGCAGCATGTGCTTACTGGGAAGAAAGATAGAGGTTGCTGAGCAATGTAACATTGCTTCTGTCTTCTGTTGAGTTAAGCAACCTAGAAGGGAGGAGAGAGTGCAAATAGCATGTTAGAAGAGAAATGTGTGCAGTAAAGGTTGTAAGTAGACAGTGACAAATCATGACATCTTACTATGTCATCCCTCCCACTTGGACAGAGGATAGTCTACTGGCTAGAATGCTTTGATTTATTTTCCATACTTAAGGGTGCCTCATATTAGTCTATGTTTACAGGGCTTTCTGGTTTTGGAAGCCAAAGGCAAACTCCAACCTTATTCCTAATCCAGTATAGCCAACATGAGGCTTTTTCTTTTGTCATGTAGGGTAAGCCTACACACTAAGCTGCAAAGGGGAAAAGGTTGAAAGATTAATTGAGCCAGCTCAAAAATCAAGACTATATAACCTACTGTAATCGCTGATTCAGAGAAATCAGAAATCTGATTTCTCTCCTGCAGCAGTGACAGACTATGAAAGTAAGAGGTGAAAACTGTGCAGGTAGCATGCTTGGCTCATACAGCTGGTACCCGTCTTTTCAGGAGACGCCTATGGAGCTGGGCCTGGTTGAATCCATCTGGACAGGCACTTTGTCCTTATCGCTTCCATGGACTCCGAACATGTAGGTCATACCTTTTTTTTTTTGAGCACAGTAGACGAGGTTTTTACTGGTTTGGCTTTAACTCTAATCCAAATGTGTGTCCAGAAAACCAGACTGTCCAGATTGTTCCTGGATGAGTGCTGCCCTTGGCAGCCTGCCATTCCCAGGCAACCAAATTCCCTGTCTTTGCCTCAGGCTGGGTCTGCCTAGGTAGGTACATTTCTGTTTGGTATGCCTGCTGTACAGTCTGAGATAGTCTCATTTTCTCACTGGCCTGATTTTCAGAGGTGTCAAGCGCCCGCAAAACTAAAAAAGTCAAAGGACATCTGGGTGCTCTGAAAATCTTGCCAGGGATGGATGCATTAAATTCAGCAGGAGTACTTGCAGGCGGTTTATTCTGTCCTTAGCTACTTTTCCTGCCACATGTTTTACTTCTGGCTCTCTTTGTGATTACATTATATTAAAAGCTTTGTCAGCTGTCTGACTGGGAAGCTCCTGTTCATGGATCCCACAGATTAGTACAGATTCCATACTTTCCCCTTTATTTATTTACCTATTTTAAAAGCAAATAGCTAGTTTGGGAGAAAAGCATAAATGTGTGCTGTTAGTGAGCATAGCATGACCATAAGAACTAGTAGATAAAGGTGAAAATATTTTAGAGGATCTTCATGACTGTTCTAAATATACCAGGAGCTTTGTGGCCTTGATTTGTAATTTTTAGATACTCAGATTTGATAAAGTTGTACCAATTTACATCAGCTCTTGTGTGCAGTCTGCAGTATGGCGTCAGGTATCCAAACGGGGCACATACACGTGTGCAAGTGAATCAGTCTGTTTTTAAGAGGAACTCCACAAAGAATAGTTGTCTTTTCTCTCCTCTTAGAATTTATCCCCTAATACAGTTTGCCATCTCTTTAGGTCTTAAAATCATGCCTATGATTTTTTTTTATCTGTAAACTGAATACTACTGTTTGGCAAAATCACTATGAACATATTGTAGCCAGAGGAAGAGGATACTGAGTTTTAACTGTAGTCTGGTATTTCTAAAGTTCAGTTTTGGTTAAGGTGATAGAGAATGACAGACTGTGGAACAACTTAGAGATCGTGGAAAAATTCTGTAATATCATTTCATTAGGTAATTAAAACATTTAGGTGACTCAGTTTTTTTTTTTTTTTTTTTTTTGTAATCAGCCTTACTGTTTGGAAATACTGGGAGCCTTTTCAAGCTGATTAAGATGTTCCTCGAATGACTTGTATGTACATTACTTCCTTCAAGCTCTGTTTCTAAAACAGCAGCTATTTGGCATATGCTGAAACCTGCTTTTCTACAGCAGATAAAGGAAGGACTGTGAGTAAAGTGTGAAGTAAAGGCAACTTGCCTCTCTAAAGAGAAACTTTGTGTACCCAGATGTTCTTGGATCACCACAGGTGACTGATGTTCAAATGAGAGTTCACATTTGTTGGTCCAGCAGTTTCTATCTGTTTCCCCACTAAGCTCAGACTGTTTTCAGATGGAATGAGGTGTAATATTTTTTTCAGTTATGATGCTGTGGAGGCTTTTCTTATGACACAAGAGGATAGTAAGAGAGGCTGAAGGATGAATATTTAGACGGATTTGAGAACAGTCTCATGGAAAAATAACGCCAATCATGAGCACTCATCTCTAATATGTGCTGGTATTTTATTTTGTACCCATTTGGAAGCAGTTTATTGTTAGCTCTGCCCCCCCCTTCCCCCCCGCTTCCTCTTTGTTTCTCTTTTGAAGAGTTCTTGTCCCTCTAATGTTCAATTCCAGACCAGAAACACACCAGTTTCTATGACACTTTCTTTTGTTTTTGACATTTTTGTATTTGTTTATTTTTGAGGGGAAGGGGAAGTATCAACAATTGTTCAGACAACTTTCACAGAATCATTGAATCATAGTGTAGTTTGAGTTGGAAGGGACCTTTAAAGGTCATCCAGTCCAACCCCCCTCCAAGGAGCAGGGACATCTCCAACCAGATCAGGTTGCTCAGAGCCCTGTCCAACCTGGCCTTGAATGTTTCCAGGGATGGGGCATCCACCACCTCTCTGGGCAACCTGTTCCAGTGCTTCACCACCCTCATTGTTAAAAAATTGTTCTTTAAATCTAGTCTAAATCTACCCTCTTTAGTTTAAAACCATTACCCCTTGTCCTATTGCAATAGGGCCTGATCTCTCCCCATCTTTCTTATAAGCCCCCACTAAGGATTGAAAAGCTACAATAAGGTAGTCTTCTTCAGACTGAACAGCTCCAACTCTCTCAGCCTGTTGTCACAGGAGAGGCGTTCCATCTGTCTGATCAGTTTTATAGCCCTCCTCTAGACCCATTCCAACAGGTCTATGTGCTGAGGACTCCAGAGCTGGACAGACTACTGCAGGTGGGATCTCACGAGAGCGGAGTAGAGGGGCAGAATCAACTCCCTCAACCTGCTGGTCACGCTTCTTCTGATGCAACCCAGGATACAATTGGCTTTCTGGGCTGCGAGTGCACATTGCCAGCTCAAGACGAGCTTTCCGTTCTCCGGTACCCTCAAGTCTTTCTTGGCAGAACTGCTCTCAATTTCTTCATCCTTCAGCCTGTACAGATACCAGAGGTTGTCCTGACCCATGTGTAGGACCTTGCACTTGGCCTTGTTGAACTTCATAAGGTTCACACAGGCCCACCTCTCCAGCCTGTCCAGGTCCCTCTGGACGGCATCCCTTCCCTTCAGTGTGTTGACTGCACCCCACAGCTTGGTGTCATTGGCGAACTTGCTGAGGGTGCACTCTGTCCCACTGTCCATGTCACCAACTAAGATGTTGAACAACGCTGGTTCTAATACCGACCCCTGAGGAATGCCACTCGTCACTGGTTTCCACCTGAGCATCGAGCCGTTGACTGCAACTGTTTCAGTGTGACCATACAGCCAACTCCTTATCCACTGAGTGGTCCATCCATCAAACCCATGTCTCTCTAGTTTAGAGATAAGGATGTCATGTGGGACAGTGTCAAACACTTTGCAAAAATCCAGGTTTTAGAAACATGTGATTTAATTTGAATATCTGTGTAGAACAACTAGGGGTCAACTGCTGTCTCATTGCTCAACACTAGCCATCCTAAACTTGAACAAAATGTGCTGCTGTGGGTTTTTTTTCTCTACTCTGCAAAACCACTTTTAGCAAAACTAAACTGATGCAAAGTGTGTTTGTGGTTGGAATGTTCAAGTGTCCATTGAGTTAACTGGACTTCCGTGAAGTCAGTGCCTAGAAGAACTGGACTGGATCAGTGTAGTTAAGAGTCTCCTGTGCATTGTGGTGCCAGACTGCATCCTTAAAACACCTGATACTTTATCTTCACTTGCACTAAACAGGGTAGCAGTCCTTGAATATACCAAGGAATTACTCCTATAGCAAGGACAGCAGAATAAGGGTCCACAGCAATTTCTAAAAATACACTAGGTTTCATCCATAGCAAAGTTATTGAAGAAGACCAGGAGAAAAATATGATGGATGCATAGGAAATATACGAAGTTGGTGGGTATAAAGGCAGATCCACCTGACCCTCTGTCCCCTGGCTAGGATAATTAATGTGCAGTTGCATTTATTTGTTTTAAATGGAAAAACAGCTGATGGTCAGAGACGTGGGCGAGTAAAAAGAGCGTTATTTGAAAATAAGATCATGCAAAGGCTTGGAAGACAGCTATTGTGTGGCTATACCTTCAAAGGAACCCTCTAATTCTGTTCAAACAATAAAGGATAAAGAAGGCCCAGGTCCATTCATGTGAAACCGTGAATAGTTTCCTGGCTTTGGGGAACATGCCGCTTATGCTTCATGAGACTGTCATCTCCTCCTCTGAGAAAGCACAGTGGAAATACCCTGGAGGGAAAAGTCACATGGGAGAAGATCAAAGCAACCTGAAAAATGTAACTGAATGGCACTAGAGAGGCGAGGGGGAGGGATGATAAAAAATGCCTGCTACCTGAAGGCTCTGACACTGGCAGGGTCAAGGAAAAGGAGATCAGCTGGGACAAAGGAAAGGCACCCTCAAGAAACCGTGTGCCATTGTGTGCTGTGACTATTCCAAAAGGCGCCTATCTAGGGCAATGCTCACACACCCTTGAGAAAATAAGATAGACTTTTTCCCCGTGATATTTTTCTTGTACTCTGCAATGTTTTTTTTTCCTCTTCATGCTTAAAGCTGCCTGAAAACTTACATGCGTTTTAGACTTTGAGATTTTAGGAGAGACCAGACAGAGATGACACACTTTTCTTCTATAAAGATCAGTAACGCAGAGAGAGTGTAAGAGTGTATACCTGGCATGTGCTGTCACAGGACTTAAACTATGGACCGTTTTCCTACATGGTGTGTTGCTTTCAGGCCTAGGTTGTGTAAAACTGTTTAACGTAAATGCTTATTCTTATCGTCTCTCCCTAAAGTCCACAGCCCATTCTTTCCCCAACCAACAACCTGCCTGAATGTCTGGTTACATCTAAATGTTCTAGAAAAAAATCTACTTATTACAGTAGTATGCACAGAGTGTAGCATGATGGTCTAGTGCTCCTGTTGGACCTTTACCTTTCAAATGAGTAATATTAAAAAAAGCAGTAAGTAAACATCTCGTGATTACAAATGAATTTTTTTTCAAATGGATCTAAAGTGACGCTTATTAGCCAAAACCTTTGAATGACAGAAAAAGCTGGCATCACTTCCCGATTCCTTTTCAGTTAGGAAATGTCTGTGGTCAGAGTATTTTCATCTATCATGAACCCAAGGCTCTGGATTAAGAGAAGTGGGTAAAATGGATTTTTATAAATTCAGTGCAAATGCCACTATTTTGAGGAAGTGAATTTCTGCTACAATGTGCACTTTTCTGAAATTGCTGCTTGCTATCCAGGTTTCATGATTTAAACGATTTACTGTTTGCTGCCTCTTGAGAGCTCAGAAATTTCATTTTTACAATTAAAACTCCTGGGGAGATGCATTCATTTGTAGAGTGCTTCAGTTCAGATGAACTATATGAGTGTGTGCATAGTAATACTGATGACATACTTCCTTGGCTGATTTATTTCAATGTATGCTTGTGTTGTTTTTGTTTTTTTTTTTTAATTTTTATTTTGGGGGCATAGTGTCTGGGGATTACAATCTTGATTGGGACTTCCAGTTCAAATTGGGAGCAGTAATTCTTTCCTTTGTTTGACTGAGGTTTATCAGAGCAGTGCTTTTTTAACCTTGTGGGCGTTGTCGTGTGATACCACGTTTAGGGCCTGACAGGCTTGGGAGATTTCCTTCTCTACCACCTATGACGTAGCTGTGCAAATGAAAAAGGGAACTTAGTTTACTTCAGGGAACAACTTACTTCTACTCTGATAAGATTTGGTGTCTTTCACCTCTAAGTTTACCCAGAGTTCCCAGAGATTAAACGGTAAGGATAAACTGAGTTCAGATTAGCTGAGCTGAAATGATGGTTTTAATCCTGCCGTTTCAAAAGTGATACTGAATACTTTTGGGTTTGTTTGCTTGTTTTGCCAGTCTTCGAGTAATCAGGGAAGCTTTTGATACAAAGCGGAAAAGTTTCAGGCCTGGAACCAGTGCACGGGTGAGCGATCGCAGGTGTCTTTTGAACAATTTAAATGAGGGAGCAAGGCTGACTCTCATAAGGCCGACAGCAACCTTGTGCTGCCCTGGGATGTGCTCAGATGAGTGCACTGCTGCAGGAGGAAGCAGAACAGCTGTTGCTGCTGAGATGGCATTGGGTGAGTTGGCCTGAGATACCGCTGCTTACCCAGGCCAGCCTAAGCCCATAACAGAGTATGGCTGAGATCTCAGGGGTTCAGTTTCCACCTCTGATTATTCATACCACTCCTCTTCCCATGGCTTTTCACTGTGTGTAGTGAACGTCTAGTGAATCACCTAATGATTTTGGTGTGAAACTCAGGAGCCTGGGAAGATCAGGCATCCCGGAGTCCTACCATTTCTCATTCGTCCCATTGCCAGTGGCTCACAGCTGGGAGCCACGCTCTGCCTGCATGTTAGTTGCACAGCACTGCAACTTGTGGTGATGCTGCTTGTATCGAGTTGTGTGTGTGCTCTGTGCCCAGCGTAGGCATGTTCACACTCTCTATGTGAATCTCTGCAGGGCTTCTACTTTACCAGTGCTTTAGTTTGGTTTCTTACGGAAATTCTGGTTAAGCAGCCGTACAGTGGGCTTGTCCCCTTTCTCCATCGGTTTCCCTCCTTCAGTAGATTCTTAGACAACCAAAAGGCTGAGGTGTTAAAGACATGTCTCCTACAGAAGCCATGAAGCTGCATAAAACAGAACAAGCTTACCTGTTCCCTTATTGAGGGGCTGACTTTGGTGAGCTGGTTGCCTTCTGGACACCAGAAAGTCATAGAGAGGAACCTTATAAAAGCCTCAGCCATGAGAAAAGCTTCATTGGAATCTCATGCCTAAATATATGCCAAAATCAGGCAAGCAAAAATCTGTAGAAAGTGTGAGTCTTTAGTTCTGGGATGATGGAATGGCATCATAGCCTAATGCTGTCTCAAGGCCCAGTCTCAGCTGAAGACCTTCCCCTTACTACCTCCAGGCCTGTCCTCTTCTCTCAGTTGAGATCCACAGTGAGGAATTCCATTTCCAGCCTTTCAGATCAAAGAGCAGAAACAAATAAACAAAAAGTCCACAAGGGAACTGAAAAAGGAAGCCTGCTGCCTCATCTTCACCGTGGCTGCTGTCTAGTACTGTGTTCTGGATGAATACTTCGAGCTTCTGTAGAAAGCTTTGTGCTAGCATCAGCGTTGCTGGTGCTCTGTGTGTTTATGCTGTGGAACATTTAGTTATGTGCGAAGTAGAAGAGCTCTGAGATAGGGATGCCTCGGACTGCACAGTGTCCCTGGGGCACGGACCATATCTATGCTTCTGTAAAAGATCTGGCGTGGTTTTTGAAGTTATGTGGAAAATGCACTGAGAGGTGTTGAATAAACATTATGCATCTCTGCTCAGTGTCCTATATGGAGAAGAAGCATTAAGTCTCAGCTGAGGTATAGTAATGAACTTAATTTTGAGACTATATGTGACAGTCAGAAAATTTCCTCTCTGGGCAGATAAGGAGTGCATATCAACTGTTCTGTGTAATATGCTAGACCTATATATAGGTGTATATAAACAGACATTCTTGTCTCTTCACTTCAAAAGTGCTGCAGGTTAAACTCAAGTTTCTGTTAGCAAAAATAATACACTGTGTAACTGATCACCTTGGAAAGCTCTCTGAAATGTCTGCTGTGACCCCAAGCCATCCCTCATCTCAGCAAAGTTTCAGTGCAGGAACCTTTTAGCAAAGTTAGGGTCTGGGAGCCACTGGCATTCTGCTGAAAAACAAGTTGCCAAAGAATTCACTGCTTGAATTCTTGAAGGTCGGGATCACGTTCATCATTTGCAGTTTGTGTTAGTGGGTTTCCAGAAAGGGGTGCTATGCACAAAATGATGTCTCCGTATTTCATAAGCATTTTGAAAACCTAGAGCTTTGTAAGTGCTTCACACTTACACACAAAAATTGCAAAACTTGTTTGATTGAAAGTGATCGCACATAACACTCTCTTCTGTGCAAGGACAGGGTTTCAGTTTTCTCTGATTTGTGACATAAACAAATAGCAAGGGGCTTTGGAATGCGCATCTTGAATAGATCAGCCTCGGAGTGGAGATGGTTGCTCTTTCTGTCACATTTTCTCAGCTTCTGCAAGTTTCCTGCGGTAGGGGAGGCAGGGCTTCTGCTGAGGCAAGCACTGCTAACTCCACTGGTGAATGGAAAGTGATGTCTGACCATGTGATACAAGAACAGCACTTTCCATGTTTGCCTGATTATTGAAGAACTGGAATCAGCATTGACGAAGATAATGTGATGTCACTCTTTAATCTGGCAAGCCTGCAAAACCACTTCCTCCTTGTGTAGGCTAGAGGTCTCATGATTGCCATTTCACTCTAAAGCATTCATTGAAAATGATGTAAGACAGTAGAGCTTTGAGTCCGTCCTTTTTTTAAATGAATGAATGCTATTGTGAGAGTCCTTGCAGCTATATTAGGAAATACACTGGTTATTCAACAGAACGTACTGATTATCAAACAAAAAGGAAAAAAAGAAAAAAAATATTAATTTCATCCTAAAACTTAGATTTTTTTTCTTTGAGTTTTAGCTTTGATTTCATTTAACATAGATTAATAGGCTAGCCATCAAGTTAAAATTCATGATCTGAAACACCCAGAGCCTGAGCATTGCTAGGATTGAAAGAAGCTGGTCATCTTAAAGATAAGGGATGGTGGGTATTTTATAGTGCGAAGATCCTGTCTGTAACTTCATCTTAATATGGCTTTAGTAGGTTCCCTGGAATAGAACACTTACATTTCCTGAGATTTCTGAATGACTAGGAAAATCTTGGAGGAGGCTGCTCTTGTCAGGGTTTGTACTGCTGTCACTTGTGTAGTGAGGTACACGCTTTTGCAAGGAGTAGTCAGGGAACCGTCGATAATCAGGGGTCAGCTAGGGATGGCAGTGAGGTCTCTCAGTCCTTTTGCATCGCACAGTGCCACAGCTGTTGTTGAAGTAAAGCACGCTGCTACTGCAGGCAGGGGGTTGTCCAGTAAAAATACAGTATAAATATGTTCGTATGCATTTCACTTAGTGGAATACACTAAAAACAGGAGCTAGCAGAAAATCTTCTAACTATCCCTCTTGTACTGTTCTCCTCTAGTCTCACCTGTCTGTGAAGGCTGTGTACTCTTTAGGTAGGATGGCAGATGCTTCTAGTAGCTTTACTGTAACATATAGAAAGTGAAACTATGATTTTTTTGGGGGGCACCTTTGAAACCTTACATGCTGCACCTAATAATCGCTGTTTCCTTATTAAAACAGTTCAGGCTGAACCTGTAAAGCAATACAATTATGGTAAATCCTGAAGTTTTGTTTGGAAAATAGAAAAAAAGGATGGAAAAAAGTCCAATCAATTATTCTCAGCCTGTGTTTGAACTAGATTCTTAAAGGAGGGTAAAAGAGCTGAGCAAATATTGAATGCCACTAGAACCAAAAGATGAGCTGAAAGATGCCATAGTATTAGATCATCTAATTCATTAATTTTTTTTTGTCCATGGATTTTGAGGAATGTTGCTTTGAAATTGTGACTTGCACTCTTCAGGAACTTCTGGAACATTGTGTAGAGAAACAAAAAATGTAGTGGTTATTCAGAGGGTGGCTGAAAAATATAAAACCTGTAGAGGTCTGTTCTTTTAGAGTATTATCATTTTGGGGAAAGAAGTGTGATAGCTACTTTTTATTCTTTTTGAAGAAGACAGGGGAATTAAAAAGAAAAAAATATATATCCTAGTTAATACGAGTATAACTATTTTCTTTTTGTTTGCTTTTCCTTAGGTTGCTGACCTAAAAAAATCAATTGTTGGCATAGCTGTGCTCAATACAGACTTTTCTGAAAGCAGGCAGTAAGAGCTTCTACTACGCGCATGTGTGTGCCAACTGCTACAAAGCAGGACAAGCCTTCTTAAAAATATTCTTTATTATATGTGACATGAAACACAAGCATGCCTGCACACAGGCTAGGACAAAATGTGACACTGAGTCTGATGGCAAGGTATACGGGATGTGAACACCAAAGCTTGAGGGCACAGCTGAGCGCAGTCTGATTGTATGTGCTGCTCTTATTCCGCCGGGGCTTGACGCTGACTGAAGGGTAACTTTGAAGGACAGACTGGTTAGAAGAGCAGACGGTGATGAGGTGTTCTCCTGATAGCTCAGAGAGACAAAGAAAACGTAGACACATCTAGAAGGTAGGGATTTGTAGCAGTGGTTGTTAATTCAAAGCTTCAGCCTATGTTCTCTCTACTGTGCCTATTGATTTTGTAAAGTCTTCAAAGTCACAGTTTGGCTTCTGTAACATCAAGATGAACTGAAGGGCTGCTTTTTTTAAAGGAAACTGAGGACTCTGAGATGTGTGTACATTCTGTTATTCAAATCCTTGGCCAACATCTGTCAGGTATCTCACTTTGAATAATTTTCCTGTCTTTACTATCACCAGTGGCGTAGCTGAACGTGCCAGCAGAAACGACTTTTGAACCTCGGCACAAGCCATTACTTGGCAATTCCTCTTGGTGAGTTAAGCAAGATCTGCGAAACTGAACACCTGCCAGCACGTTCCTGGGATACTTCTGATGACGCCCTTGAGGAAAGCATATTCTTTCACTAAGTTGGTGCTAAAACAGCACAGCAGCAGAGTGTATATTCAGGACATTTCAGGATATACAGGATATACAGGGTCCAGGAGGAGCAGTACAGTGCAGTGTGCCTGGGTGGTGCAAAGAAGCAGTAGTGGTCTGGACAGCTTTTTGCTAAATAAAGCATTTAAAGGCCTTCTTGGCTTCATGTACAGTACTGGAACTGTAGGAAAGAAGAATGTCTTGAGAGTTAGGATAGCTATAATATGATACCTTTAGAGATGTAAAAGCATTAAACAAAGGCAATTTAGTAAATAAGCACCTTTTTTCCAAGTTTCTCTCATGACGCAGCTTTCTTCTGCAATTCATACCTTGTTCAGTCTGTGGCAAAGTGCCTTTTCTAAAGGTACCTGTGTACCATGCAGACTCCTAAAATTAAATATTAATGTAAATGTATACTTCTTTTTCTTCCTAAATAGTTGAACAATCTCTTCTTTTTATTTCCTTCAGTGGTTCTTACTGAGTGGTTGCCGAGTCCAGGAAACCTCTAGCTCTGGACACAGAACCAGGCAAACCTTTCATTCCACAAAATGTTAAGTGAGATGCCCATATATGACTCAATGAATGCATTTGGCAAAGATCATAGAAAACAGTCTTTGTGAGCACAAAGGGAAATCTATCTTCTTGGCTTTTTGAAAGAGCTGAAGAATCAATCCAGACCATGCAGGAGCTCTAAAATCAGCATGTGAGGGAGCTTCAGATGCAGCTGCCTGGCCCTTACTTTCTTTTCTCTCCTCTCTCCCTGCAACGACCGTAGCACCACTGACTGGGCTATTGAAAGCGAAACTGCGAGACACAGCATGTGAGGTGGTCCTCCAACTGGCTTTAGCTGCAAATTTGGCAGTTTGGCAATTTCTGCAGAAAAATCTTCCCCTGCGCTGCCTGTGGAAATCTTGAAATTCCTCTTCTTGTGCTGTTGTAACTCTGCAGGGCAATTTTCCCTCAACATGCTGGAAACAGAAGGAGCTTTGCAATTATCTAGTAATCAAAATTGATTTATAAATCTACCTGCCTCCCTTTATCCCTGTTCAACCTTGTATGTGCTGTCCTTCACTACCATGGGACGCATCACAGTATGTTCTTAGTATATTTAAAATTATCATTTTGTGTCTCTTTTTATGGATTAAAACGAGATCACTAGCATGCTGTAATTAACGGGCGTGTATCACTCTGGAGCTTTAGAGGAAGGAGGCTAAGAATGTGGATGGTTTGAGATTTGCTCTTCTAGCACATGTCTGCATGACTCATTAAGGCTAATTTTAAGTGCTGGTGGCATATTCTGTCAGGTTGGCTTAGTTTGCCATTATTCTTTATCCCTGCACCTAAGGCCAGTTGCAAGGCCTATGCCCTGCTCTAGTCTCATTGTAGGTGTTAAAAGTTCATTTCACTGGGCTCTGCAGCAGTTGTTTTGCTGCAAAGCACTCTAAGGATGGTCTTCAGCATCCAAGACAATATCAAAGCTCAGAGAAGAGGTCAGATGACCAGCTTGTGTATGCCAATATTGTGGTTGACAGAGTTATGCTGATTTTCACAAGGGAACAGAATATCCAGCAGCACTGGAAGAGTTGATGTTTTCACTCTTGGCCTTCAGAGAAATCTGAAAGGTATCTGACCCACATTAGATCCCAGTTTTGATCTGTTGTTGATAAAACCATTACAAAATGCTGCTTCCTTTCATATTTATTTTCTTTTTCTCTGTTCTAGGTTTCTCTTAGGGCTTTTATATGGTGGTTGCCTTATAAATGTTAATGGAATAATCTTGGTAATTTCATGTGAGAAGACTTCAGCAGATATTTAGATATCTCCCACAGGAATCTGATTCTTTGAGTCATTGGAGTTATTCTGAATTCTTTCATTGATTAGGAGAGCGGATTTTTTGTTTTTTTTTTATATTTAGTATGTATCCCAAAGCAGAGATTTCTGCATTGCAGCAGGAACTAGAATGCAAAGAGACATAGTGACTTTGTCATTGTGACACAGGAAGCCAGCAGAAGCACATAATTTGAAGCCAGATTTCTCTTCTGCCCTAGGACCTTTTTCCTGACTTTTTAATACCTTGTATCTGAAGGCCAGATGTCAGGATTTTCAAAAATGGAAAGCTGTCATAATCTGTTACTATGGAACGTATTTGATGAGCTAACTGACCAGTGTTTCCTTCAGTCCAGAAATGGTCATCATCTTCTACTGTCATCTGTCAGATGTCATTTGTAGTAGATTAACTTGCAAGACAGGAAAAGTGAGCTACAAGGCTTTCCTAAGGAGAAATGAGCTAAGAGGCTGTATAGCACTACTGTTTTTAAATTGCAGTGGGGAGTGAAGTCTGTCCTGTCTAGCATCTGTCACTGGCTGGGGTGTGGGTCTGTGTTCTGTAGCAGAGTCGTTCAGAGCTGCCTCTCCCTAGGAAGTATTGGGGGACACTGCCATCTACTGTCTCCCTCACCTGAAATAATAGTTTGGTTATCGACTTTGTAGAAGAGATGAGTTTCTTCTCCTGCTGCTGCTACTGTTCGGGCTTTTTTTAATAACTATTTTCAGTTTCTTGAGTTTCCTACCTGCATATCTCTCTTAAATGTGGAGGGATCCTGGCTGAGGTGCAGTAGAGAGAACACGATCCTGGTGTTCAGAGATGGGACCTTCTATTTCTATCTCCACCAGTTTGCATAGTGGAGAACCTTGGGCAAGTTCCTCTGCCCCTGTTTCCACGCTGCTAAATGCAGAGAATCATACTGATGCATAAACTGCATTAGTGTTTCAGCAGCAGGTCACTGTCATTATTATTCTGTTGAATAGCTACAGATCTGGAATTGTCCAAAGGAGGAGTACCTCTGGTCTGAGAAATTCATGCACAGGTGTGAGGGAAATCATTGCCACGATACGTTCTCTTTGAGAAAAGTAGCCAGTGTTGTGTGCTCTCTTTCTTTCCCTCTGGTGATGAGGACCATACCATGACATGTTATCAAGCTTCTTTCTTCTGCCTTTATCCCTGCACTGGCCTCTGTACAGATGTGGGCTCTTGCCCTTGGACAGGGCATAGACAGAATCACCACCTTCTCCAGTGGGAGCAGTGTATGTACAGCAGCTGAAGAGAGCATGTGGTTCCACATTCGTGATGTCAAAATGTGTTTGTAAGACAGAAGAGGCATCCCAATGGCCTTAGCTTAGTCATACTGCTTGGTACAAAAGCACTCCAAAGAATGCTGAATTCGGTTCTAATTATCCATTCACAATTCATTCATAATTAACAACAACAATCAACACTGCTGTCCTACTCGTTTAATGTCTTCAATATTGAAGGCTCTGAATAAATTTTTTTATGTGTTTCTCTCAAAATACACTCATGTGAGACAGCTATAACTCAACAACATACTCATCTTGTGTAACTAGTTGTTTTGGGTAGTGAAGCTAGGTATTCATGACAGGGAGTAAATAAAATTGTAACTTATTGGAAAGCATTTATTATTTTTTTTAAGTCTAACTTGTGGACAATATTTATCACTGGGCAGTAAATCTCTTACATTGAGACCCAAGCACCGAAGAACAGGCCTTCCAAGATGTACCTTTCTATTCCTCTCTCAACAGGCTCGTCCAGCTGGCGAGAGCTGGATGTGCTGCTCCTCCCAGCTAATCATTCTAAGTGTGCATACCTTAATGCTTCTAGGAAGTCAGTGCTACAAGGATGCTTTATGCAAACACTGTTGTACTACAAAGTCTTCACATGGCTGGGAATTAAGCTTTTTAGCTCATCTATAGCAAATTATATGTACAGGCCACAAGGTCACAGAATCAATCACAGAATCAATGATGTTGGGAGAACTTCTTGAGATCTTGCAGTCCCACTCCTGTACTCAAGTGGGCTAGCTGGAATAAATTCCCCCGGACCAAGTCCAGTTGGGTTTTGAATATCGTCTCCATGGATGGAGACTCTACAACCTTTCTAGGCAGACTGTGCCAGTGCTCGTTCAGCCCACAGTAAAAAAAAGTGCTTCCTGGTGTACAGATGGAATTTTATGTGGTTTTGTTTGTGCCTATTGCCTCTTGTCTTGTCCTTGGGCAGTACTGAGAACAGTCTGGCTCTCTCTTCATCCCTCCAAGCAGGTATTTATACATTTGATAAGGTCTCCCTTGAGCCTTCTCTTCTCTAGGCTGAACAGTCACAGCTGTCTTAGCTTTTCCTCCAGTTCTGCCATCATCTTTGCTACCTTTATCTGGACTTGCTAGATAAAGGTCCAGATGGACATTTTATTGTTTTACTGGGAAGCCCAGAGCTGTATGCCGTAGTCCAGAATGGCCTCACCAGTGCTGAGCAGAGAGGAAGGATCACTTTCCTTGACCTGCTGACATTGTTCCTAATGCAGAGGATTCTGTCATACAGTCCTGGGAGAGTCCCTCTGGTTGACAGTGGCAAGTAATTGTGCTTGAGTGCCATCATGCTGGACATGCACGCTTGAACTTCTTGTGTTCGGAAAAGGCAATGATGCTATCTCTTACTTCAACCATTCTGGTACAGCTTCTCTCTGGCTATCACTTTTGCATGGAACTGGCATTTTGTAGACCAAAATTTCTTAGACCTTCAAGATAAAATCGTAATTTTTCTTATTTCTCACTTTTTTTTCTATATCTCTAATCCATTTGGATGCTTGGATGTTACATTTGTTTCTTCAGATGTCTTATGGAGGAAGCAGATAAACAATGAAAATTGCAAAGGGTTCTAAATTCAATTATTTTTCAGAGTAGCAAGCATTAAAAATTTATAGACCTGGAAAAATAATAATGCCCTGCACATATTTCTCAGCTTCCTCATCAGTTTATAACTTTTTAACGAGTTCTTCAGGGCAACCAGAATCCTGTTTTTGCACCTCAGGTCTTCTCCTCAAACTACAGCATGTCTCTCTCTCTCTCTTCCCCTCTGCTTCTTTCCTTCTCTTTCCCTGCTCTGCTTTGTCTTCTGTAGGCGGTTTCTTCTTTTGACCATGTCTAGCCTACAGATCAGTCCCATATGCTCCTTATGTTTCTCTTGCTTGCTCTTTCCTTAGTTTCTAATGCCGTAATTCTTTCTGTGGTCTTTCTGTGGCTCTAAGAACTAAGAAGCTCAAGGGAGTAAAAAAAAAACAAACCCCGAGGATTAAGTTGTCCTGTCTTTCTGCCTATGCTAGTGAATGGTTGTCTACTCTACAGGAAGACTTGTAGGTATAACTCTTCTGTCTCCGTAACACAGATCATGAGATTCACAGTAAAGGACCATCATAAGATTTGAAAGGACAGTTAGATAGTCCACAAAAACAAAACTGGATTTTGCAGTTTGTACAGCTGCCTTCTGAGCACTAGCACCACTTTCTGCAACACCAAGATTTACTGTCTGTTCACAAAACTACTGCTGCGACCTCTGGTTCATCTGTAGTGCAATTTAATGCATCGGAGAAGAGTTTAATTGATGATCAGATGCATGAAGCCAAATTGTGGTCTTCAAAGTCAGTGAAATTATTATCATTGGCCCTCATGTGTAAAAAAAGGAACTGGGGAGAAAGGGACAGATTTTTAACAATGATAGATTAAAGCGGGACAAAAAGCAAAGTAATTTTCAACTTCTGTCAGTACTGCTTTTCTGTTTACTGTGTCTTTAAAGAGAGTGCCAAATGAAGGTAAAACACAGAGCAGACGTACTTATCTGAGAAGAAACCTTTTATTTTCTGTTAAGCCTGTGGAATTTATAATAAATACAATGGAAGGCTACATTTATTGTTGGATATTTATCATCCACCTCTGGGATCAGAAATGGATGAGTGATGTGGTTCAGAATTCAGTTACTGAACTGGATAGCTGTAGTAGCTGCTTGAGGGTCTTCCTGTGTCTTGTGGAATTATCTGTACAGCCGGGGAAGAAATGCTCTTCATCTCTTAAACCTGCTGCTGTAAGGCAGATTTGACTGCCTGGAAGCTTCCATGTTTTGGTGATAAATCTCCAAGCACTGGCTAGACTGGACAGCTACTGAGAGTATGTCATAGGATTGAGACCATTTTAAGTTGTCTAATTTTTAGTCAGGTTAAGTCTGTAACAAATCTTTACAGAAGAACTATGAAATATTACAAAACTCAACTGTGCTATCAACTGTGTTGCCAAGTGGAAGACACTTGATATTATTCATAACAAATCCTGTGATATTTCCATCACTGTACGAATAATTCAAATAAGTACTCCTCTCATCCCTTGAAGTGGTTTGAGCCACGTACCGCTGTGATGTAGGCAGTTACTTAACCAATGAGCTGGTTATATCCTTAGGCATTTGAGTCTGAATGAACAGAGAGCAAAGTAATCTGTGTTGAATCCAGACAATCCACCCAAGTAAAAGGCCTCAGCTGCGCAGCACGACATGTTCTGATCTTGAGGATTCAGGCATGGCAAAGTCAAGAGGGAATATATTTGATTCAGAGAGTGCAGGATTGCTCAGCACCAAGTGAGAGAGTGAGGGATCACTCACTAAGGTATCAAGAAAAGATTGTGCATAATGCAACTTGGACAATCATCTACAAGGTAAAAGAGGAAGAGATCATAAAGAATAAGCCAGTCAGCATGCAAAAAAAAAAAATGTAAATAAAGCCTGAGGTATGATAGAGACTCAGTGTAGAGGACAATACTGCTCCTCACAGCAGTTAGCCTGAATGAGTTTAGCAAGTCAGTATCTATGAAGAAAGTCCTAATTGTCTTCATTAAAAAAAAAAAATCTTAACTTTAAATAATCAAAGAAGTACTTGAAGCAGTCTCAGCACTGCTCAAGAGCTTGTGTAACTGTTACATGAAATGCATGGCCAAACATTAGCAGTTTCTATGTAGCCTTACTCATGGTTCCCCACGCAAATGTTCTCCAATTTGCCTTTAGTGGAGGATCTCCTACTGTTCAGTGCAGCAATGCTCAGCTTAATATAGATAAATCTCCTCCCTTTCCATCTTACTGGTAAGCTGACCTATCAATTTGAAAAGTACAGCTACTGTAAGAAAGAAGTTTGTTTTCACTGTAGAATTTGCGAGATTCATGGATCATGCTGGTTATCAAGAGTTGTCACTTTTTGTCCCCTAAGTGTGCATCTTTTTTTTCCAAATTGGCTGTCACTGATGATTCAGGGCAGAGGAAGATGAAATATTAATGCTTTTCTAGCATTTCCTAGCATAAAACCTGAGTAGCTGCCATGTAACTACAATCACCTGGATGTCAGCAGTGATACTTGTTTTCATTCTGTGCTAGAACTGTTAACTTACTTACTGGATTGAGTAACCCTTTATGACAGTGATTTGCTCAGCAAATAAATATCCAGTATGCTGACATTTTTATTAGTTAGCAAGTAGTCATCCAGAAATACTGACTGCTCACTACTTAGCCAAAGGCTCTGCAACTGCTTCTGCTAGGGATTATGTTATTATTTTAATACAAGGCAACAGAGGACTCTCAAGGTTAGTCTTGGGATAGCCATAATAACAACCACCATGTATTTTAAGTGCAGTCTCAGAGTAGTTTATTGCCTTCTTTTCCACAAAACACAAAATACCATAGCTAAGAAAGCAATGTGGCCTAGAATTTAAATAGCTTTCTGTAGACACCAGCTTTGGTGTTTCCTGCCATAACTGGGTTCTTCTGGTTGAAGGTAAAGCTTAGTGTCTGTGACTTCAGCTCAGCTGTGAACAGCAGTTAACTATCATTGCATCATCCTTTTGCTTTGCCCTCAGATAGAAGCAGCGTGCTCCTCACATTGACACAGATCATAGAGTCTCTGTCAGAACTGATAAGCTCAGCAACCAAACTCCTCTTGAGCCACGTGGAATGACATACAAGCCTGTTGGTTCTGTTGGCTGATCTCTAAGAATAGCTGCACCAGTATCCCTCTTCTGCTCTTATTACAGACATGTTCAATCACAGGAAAGACAACTCTTTCTGGAGGATGAATGATAGCATCTTCCTTGACAGGTCTTATTCTCTAAACATATTTTTGGTTTTATGACTGCTGTCTACTGAACTCTGAAACGTGCTGGAGTTTATCTGGTATTTTAAGCTAGACTTCAGAGAAGGATGAGTAGGGATGTGACTATATTCTGCTTTGCACAGAGGACAAAAAGGAGGAAAAGTATGTAAGCTACTTTGTCCTCCCTTCAGACTTTTTTTTTTTCATTTAGTTATAACCCTTCTGATAAGACTTTATTGGCCACAATGAGGATTGGGTTTATCTTTGAGGAAATACTGAAGAAAACCAGCTTGAGCCTCTGTGCCCATCCCACCAACCAAAAAAAAAAAAACCCTGAGAACAGGAAATTAAACTTTCTGATGTTTAATGAGCTAGTTTTCCCTTGACATACATGATTGAATTGACTTAACAAACAACAATTTGTCAAAGAAAAAAAGGAAATAATCACGAGAGTAGATTTACAGAGTAATATGCAGTGTCAAATTACTTTTTTTTTCCTGAAATCTAGTTGTTCACATTGTTCCTTTACTTTTTTTTGCTGACACTGCTGATAGATCACCTGATGGCTTCCCATCCTCTCTGCTAGGACTTAATTTTCAGTTTGGGATGGACAGGTGCCAAGATGTAGAGTCTTCTCTTGGGTAAGTTGGCCCAGTTGAAGCTGACAGTGATCTTTCAGTCAGAGCTGTTCTTGCCCGGCACTAGCTGGTCACCATTTTCCTTTTCTTTGCCCTGCTACTACTCTAAGCCAGCCACTGCAGTTTTGCTAGTGGTTTCTGTTTTTCAGCTCTTTAGTAAGAGCATAGGAGCAGCAGCATATAGAGCTATGCTCAGACCTCTCATGTATGACAGACACTCCTACCTCTCAGTTTAAAAGAGATTTAAGTAGATTCTTCTACAATCTCTCCCCTCCCTCTTACCCTGCACACACAACTTATGGCTTTGTGGTGAGAATCTGCAAGGTGCTTACATAAATTAGGGTAACCACTGACCACTGACTCCAGGCATATTTAGGCATAATTCACTGCTCCAGATGCCTATTTTCAATCTATAAACTTGTCTCAGCTTCATAATATTTCTCTCATTTTCCCTTTTGTTTTAAACAGAAAAGCCTCCCAAATAAGATAAAACAACATGTGTAAAATAAACATTTCAGAGTTGCCCACTGACTTTTTTCATTCATGTCTCCTACACTCTAGATGTAGTCTCAGTATTATAGCACCAAATAGAGGAGAACGACAGAGAGGAACAGCTGAAAACAAGATGATGTGTTAACTTCTCTTATGGTCTTTCTTGTTCATAAATCAATAAATGTGAAAATATTGGACTCATAAAATTTATGAAGACATTGGGACAAATCCTAGTCTTGTTACGCAAAGGGTTGTGGATTATAGAATCATAGAATCATAGAATGGTTAGAGTTGGAAGGGACCTTCAAAGGTCATCTAGTCCAACCCCCCTGCAAGAAGCAGGGACCTCCCTGACTAGATCAGGTTGCTCAGAGCCCCATCCAGCCTGGCCTTGAACGTTTCCAGGGATGGGGCATCCACCACCTCTCTGGGCAACCTGTTCCAGTGCTCAATGGAATGGCTTATGAAGCGCAAAGGCGGAGACCAGGTAGACGCTTCTCCTGAAAACTCTTAGAAGACCAGGGAATGACTGTCTTGTCTTTGGTATACCTGATTTCCTAACCAGTGATTGGTATCGCCATTGGACTACCTTCTCCTGAACTTGGTGTGGAGCTACGAGAGCCACCTCTAGAAGAAGATGCCTATGTGTCTGCCTCTCTTACTCTCTGTTCATAGCCTCTATGCGTGGGTATCTGTCACCTCCCCGTACGTCTGTTCAAACTGATGAAATTCTCTTACAGTCTCTTACAGAACATGTACAGTCTCTTACAGAACATTAGTCTGAAAATATCTTTGAAATCCTTCCTTTAGGATGGTGCTACCTTATGATATGAGGCACGTGAGAGCACCCACAGAAGCCAGGTTTGCAAAATAATTCTTCAGAATTCCTGCAAAGTGTCAAAAGACTGAAGTAATTTGCTCAGATCTGCGGTAGAAGAGGTAAACTAGCACAGCTCAACGGAAAGCCCACCTTAATGCTGTTTATGCTTCAGCCTTTTCCAAAGACTTAAAAATATTGATTACATGCTTTGCTGACTACCAAAGAATAGGTAGGTAGCTAGCAGAGCTCACTGTTATTCAGGAGTTGGAATTAAGCATGATTTATTAACATTGCAACATTGTCTCCTGCTGGCCACTGGCAGTAACAGAGTCCATTCTTTGTTGTGTCTGCTACCACGAAATCTCACCTCATTCCTCTGCGTTTCAGGAACACACTTAGAGTATATTCCTTTGACTTCACAATGAAAATGAAATATTCCCCAAGGAATACCTTCTCTTCCTTCATATCTACATGGGGCATTAATGATGCATTAATGATGTAGCAATGAAAAGGAGGTAAATGGGTTTTGTGGCTGCTGTTTTAGGGGGTTTTGGCTATTCATTTAGATCATATACTCTTTTTCTTTCATCTTGAAATAGAGGACAGAAAAGAAGTAAGATTTTTTTTTGGCCCACTTCTTCTAATATAATTATCAGTGGCTGTGACAAACTCCCTAGGGAGCCTTGAGTCTGAGCATCTGCTCCTCACAATCTTTCCACGGAGACAGCCAGAGAGTCTCCTTAGTTACTTCTGTCCACCAGAAGACACCTACGCATCTCCAGACTCCTGTGGTCTGGAACTAGGATCCCCGCTTGGTTCTTTCAAAAGAAAACGAATAATTTCAAAATATTCCTGTCTATTGTGCTTTAAATACTCTAGCAGGTCTGCTGGAGACTTGGGGCACTGTATACTATGACTTAACTTACATTCCATATACTTGTGTACGGAATGTATTGTCATTACTTACCTACCTTGAAATTGCTCTTAACTCATCATATTAAACTATATGCAGATAAAAATGTTTATTTGCAACTTCTAGAATAGGTGACTTAATTACAAATGTTAGTGGCTCTCGCTTGAGACCTTAGGGATCAAAAAATAACAACCTCAGGATGATAAAAGGCATAGGGTGTTTAATCCCTATTTTTTTTCCTAGCCATACTTCAACAGTGATTTAAAAAAATAAATCTGCAGTACTGCCATGATTTTCTTCATATCTTAGGCAAAACTGAAAAATTTAAATAAGAGAATATGGCTCTCTCAAGTGTCTTTCTGGCATTGCGTTTACTCTCTGTTTCTTTCATTTATCAGGACTGGCTTTGTGCAGAGCTGGGAGATCCATGCCTTGATCTCAGAGTGATGGATCTTTGAGTGGATGGTGAAATTGCCCAATTGTTTCTGAGAGAACACAAATGCAGGGGTAGAATAAAAGGGCCCAGAGGGCCAAATTCTGCATAGACTAACACCTGTTTGCCTTAGGGATTTAAATTAAGACAGAATTTCTTTCTTGAGCTAAATTCATCTCTCTTATGTGCAAGAAACTTTCGCTTAGGCAATTTTGAATTATGCAAATCTAGCAAAACAAAATATGGCTTTTTGAAAAGTGGTGCCAAGTTTTATTTCATTTGAAACCCCACTGACTTCATTTGTGCTACACACAAGTAAAGGAAGGCATTTTTAAACCCAGAAGCTTATTGGTGCTTGCATTATGATTTGGAATACGTATACACTGTCACTAGTTCTTCCAAAGGAAGATATTCTCAACCACTTCACCAGAAAGTAATTCAATGGGTTATGGCTATAAATGGCTCAGCTTTAAAATCTTCCCTACTGTTACAAAGAATAAAAGCAAATGAGGAAACTGTATCTAGACCAGAAGTGATGGTGGACTGAGTTTTACTTAGAAAAGTTTAAAGGATTAATTTACTTTCCTAGTTCAGAGAGTTGTCTGAACTACGGTATTTGAATGGGTCCTAGTGTGTCACTTCTCAGACATCCTTTTCAACTGAACTAAGTGAAGAGAGAAATTGCAAAACAAAGGCTGCAATGAAATGCCAAACTCACGAGATTTTAAAAAAACTGATCGGTGTTCGGGAACTGTGAAGTCTAGTCTTTAACAATTTAATATTAGTCCTACACACTCTGGGCTTTTGCAGGACAATTGGGTTCCCCCATTAGTCCATTAAAAGTTGCTCTCATCCTAAAAGCTACCAAAAAAGTTGTATTGAGGTGCTGAAAATAACTGGTGCTCTCCTCTTTCTAAAGGATGACTGAACTGCCAGATACTTGAGTAACACGAGCATTCAGATAAAGTGCTGGTAATAAACATGCACATCTGCTGCTAGGTGTACTCCCGCGGAATTCATTGGGCTTGATTAAAGAGTTTTTAACCATACTTGGACAGCTATTGAAAGTCCAGAAAGGAAAGATGACTTTATAAGTAGTTTAAATGAAGCTAGGGATAAGGCTGTGAACATGCACCCATCTCTTGGAGACAGACAATAAGTGGAACAGGTGTGAGAGAGACAGAGACCTTTGTTCATATATTAAATTTTACTCTTTCTGTTACAGGAGCTGTAAGCAGATGTTGAGTTCAGTACATACCTTTGGCAGCCAGTGACGGTGTCCTGTAACTGCTTTGGATAAATACAGTAGTTCCAGTAAGCCCTGCCTAGTTACATGTGCCTGGGACTTTTTCTGAAGCAGAAGTACCATGAAGGAGCATGCTGTAGGAGAAATATGGTCAGTCCAGTCTCCCAGTGGGCAGCCCTTTTTGATCCTGAACTCTAAGCTGCTGCATGTATCACATCAGACTGTAATTTGCCCCACAAACACAACTGTCTTCTTGCCCAAATCAGCACTAATGAAAAAGGAGTGGATGTGACCTTTATAGTCTTGATTACAACATGCCTTCTAAAAAGGAAAGGTATACATAGAGTTAAACTACACTTTCAGTTTTCCAAATTCTAAACTTAGCCCAAAGACAGAGTCATTGCTTGAGAGGCCAGCAGCATGCAAATATCAGGTAAACTGACAAACTCTCCAACAAAAAAGGCAACATTCACAATGCTCATGGTAACGTGACCGTATCGAATCAGCCAGTTCATTGTTTGAGATACTTAAATTAGTTTGTAGGAGAATTAAGCCCCGAGAACTCAATGGAAGAGAAGTTGCTTTGCTGTAGTTTTTCCTTTGCAGATAAGTTCTGAGAAAAAAAAAGGCTCCTAGTCAAACAACATTGCTAAAATTATTTTCTATTTTGAGCGTGTGTTTAAGCTAATCTTTTTGTTCCATTCAGAGCTCATCTGGTGATGCAGTGCTCCCTTTTATAGTTCTCAGAATTGTTGCCCATAGCTAATCTACGCTCATATCTAAGCCTCTAGAATTTATACCCTTTTACATGGACACCTCCGATTTGAACCAACTGAACTGGGCTTTGTGAAAGTCTAAATGAATGGAATGAACAAGGCACTGACAGCAAGGCATTTTGTAGGACATGCAGTTAGCAGGAAAGCATGAAGCATTCACAAAGAGTACACGAGGTCATCTCTGCATTAATTTATGCTACAGCCCCTCAGGAATTTATGCCTCTTTGTTAGGACAGACAAACTCTCTGATCCTTCTAAGTCTTCCTTATACCTCTTAAAACAACAATTTGCTTCTTTCACAGTGGGTAACTAGTAAGATCTCTAAAATACTCTGATCTGGTCTTGATTGCCATACCTGAAACATAAAAATGCACAATCCTAGTCCATGCACAATCTTGGGCCAGGACAGGTAATGGGAGCAATGTTAGCTGTTCCCATGGGTACTCTTTTGTTAGCAAAGGGCATGTTGACATTCTTATTCTGTGGAGTCTTCTTACATTATCCTGAAATTCTGCAGCTGAACTCTTTGCATCAGCTTCCAAAGAGTTTTTATGGGAAAACTCATCTTTGTCATTATGTTTCTTGCCAGCTGAGATCCACCTCAGTAATTCCTTTCACTGGTCCTGTCAAATGTCTACGTACAGTTATCCGCTGAAATTGTACCACAGCAGGAAAACAGGAGCCAGCAATATGCACAAAGGACTACCTTCTCGGCACCTGAAGATGTCTAATACAGACACTGCCACCAAGACTGTGCTTGTTTAAGATCAGATCAAGGAAAAAGACCACCTGTTTGCATCCTAGCATAAGGACTACCAGACTGAGGTTTAAACTACAGCCTTCAGAACATCATCTGTGTCATCTGCATTAGGACAAATGGCTGATATGTACAATAACAATAGTCTTAGAAAAATGTAAAACTAGCTTGGCGTAAGCCTGTTGGAAATGAATCACATTCTTATGGTAAGTGTAAGGGTAAAAGGAAGGGATCAACCCAGGCCTTCCTGTCTAAAGGTTTTAGTATTAATACCAATGCCTTTCACCAAGGGATGCTCTAGGGAATATTATACTCAATTTGTGAAAAGCTGTAGGTTATGCTAGATACAACACTTCATGTGCTGTATCATTATGAGACATCCTTTTCTGTTACTAAAAATTGTTCAAAATAAGCAAACAAACAAATTGAGACTATGCATCTCTAATGTCATTAAAAATACAGAGGAAATGCAGCACTGAAGATTCAGCTGAAGTTGAATCATTGATATCTACTTAAATTAATGCAGAAAAGATATTTTTTTCTTTAATGTATAGTGACTAAATTTATTCAGATAATAAGTGTATGATTAAAAGGCTCAAAAATGGATATATTGAAAATCCCATGCTTCACGAATATATAAACTTAGGAATTTTTTAAAACTCCCTAAGAAGTTTTAATAGTAATAATGTTCAGTAGGAACACTTGGAGAAACAGAAATGATAGTTAAGTGCCTGAAAAGGATCTTCACATCATGTCCTGAAATAAGCCCAGTATCTTAAAACTGATATCTATTTGTATGCATGTAATTCAATGTCTATGCATGGAAGTAAAAGAATAGGTACATGTATTCTAATGAGGAGTGACCTTTTCCTTTCCTTCTTATAGATTTTAGCCTTCAGTTGCATCTAATTAATTGTAAATTACTGTGAATTATTATTTAACACTCACTGACACTATCCATTCGTGTACTGTATCTGCTTTGGCTGGTGCTATCAGCCTTTACTGCTGCTATAGATACTATAAAGATCTTTCAGTCTCCAAAAAACAGCTCTATTTTGGATCTCTAAGGGGTAGAAAAAGGCTTTTACAACAGTTACTGACATCTGTTTCAGCATGTACATAATATAGCATCACAGAATTTCTTCCTTTACTAGTGAAGACACTGTTTAAAAATATAGATAAATTTGATGAGAACACAGCAACTTAAGATTTTCCTGCCATAGAGTAAAAGTCCTGTTCTGCTTATTTTAATCTTTCTATAAGGCTGCAGAAATTAAATATGATAGCAGTTCCTGTTTTTCCCCCAGGAAGCATTCTCTCCAGTTTTGAACAAAGCCAACTCAGGCTCTTTTAAAAATAATAATATTCCATGGACATATTGACAAAACTAGATATTCATATAATGACAAAGCAGTGCTTGGAGAATGCTAACATAGAACCATAAAATATTAGAATTTGGGTATATATAAATACCCATGCTGGGTATTTACTTTTTTTTTTCCCTAGAAAAAGTAGACACTTCCACTTGCATACTCTTCTTTTGCCTGGTAGAATTTGGAGGCAGAAAAAATATACTCTGCATCAGGATGTTTATTTGCATGCCTTCTTCTCTCCTCTCTTCCTCCTCAACATAATTTTTAATTGTTTTCCTCTATACTGCCCATCACTGATAATTTTATCATAATAATGAGCAGATGAAATTTGCTGTTCTCAGGTACGTCTGTTTCAGTCACCTGCCCCTTAGAATACATCTTAATTAACCATTTATTTTTGAGGTATATTAATACCTTTCGTGGGTTCAGATACATAATCTTTTTTCTATCATAGAAGAAGTTGTCCATGCATAATGGGATTTTTCCCCCTAAATATTTTTGCTAGGGTTGAAACTTAGATCCTGATGTGATTGTTCTGAGTATTTGATGGAAAAAATAAGTAGCTACAGAATCACAGACGAGAGAAGAAGGACAAAATTTGAAATTCAGAACTGATGAAAAAATAATCCCTGCCTGTTTTTGGTGCAATTATGGGTACAAAAAAAACAACAAACAAAACCCACAACCAAAAGCCAAACTCCAAAGACCAGTCCTATTTATGTTATGCAATCAATGTGAAGAGTCCCAACTCATTTCAGTGGAAGGGAATGAAACCTTGCTTCAGTGGACTTTCAAGATTTGAATAGTTTAAATAGCTCTCTTCTTTCAGCTGCATCACTGCTGAGCCCATCTCTGGATATGGCAGGACACCTTAGAGGCCTAGGGGTGGCTGCTCTCTCGTCGTGCACAGGTTTTGCATGAGGCACGTGAGAAATACATTGCTGGGACACACATGGAAAAATCTTCCAACAGCTGACCACTGAGGGCAAAAAGAAAATTGTAGTTCTGCAGAAACTTAGTGTCTGAGGAAACATCTGTGTGTGATTCTTGCTGGCAGGGTATGATGCTCTGTCCCTGAAGCCAAAGGATCTTCTGTTGTTTACTTCAGGGGGTACGGGACCAAAGAGCTGGGTTATGAGTTGGAGTCTGGTCCTTGTCCTGATCCGCTGGGTTGTAGGAGTTACATGATGACTGATGGGGACTTCCTCTGGTGGAGGCACAGTGCAGCATTGCTCGTTTGTGTTCCCACAGCACCCATCTTACTGCTCCTCTTTGCTCTATCTCTTGTGAGTTGTGGCCCACACTGTTCCAAGGCTGGTCTTGTGCTACGCGTACCATGAGCCTGTCCACAAATCCTGGGGTGCAGTGAGAGCATGCAGAGCTCAGTGGGATAACGTGACACCAGGAGGGCTAACCTCTGCCCTCCAGGGCGATGGTGCTGTGGACGGACTGATGGCCTCTCCAGGATCTGCTCTTTTGCAGTGGTGTGCTACAGCATATGTGTGTTCTCATGCACACACATTTTCTCCTCTTTTTCATCTGTGACTGTTCTGAGTAAAGGGCTATGAAAAGACCTGCTGATGGTATCTTTTAATAGAATAGATCAGCACATCTTGTGGACCTGAAACTGGTCATATTTAATCAATACATTTTAATTTCAGGCTCATCGTTTAGATTAGAAAAAGAAGCTATTTATAACTTTTGTCTAAAATCCGTATTTTTTTTATCTCAGCTGGAGAAGAGCATTTTACTCTTACTGGGGATTACTGGAGTTTTTGACAATATCCGGTACAATTTGAACTCTTATTTAGAAGAATAAGGCGCTATAAACATATAGACGTGAAAAGGCAAATAGATGTGGTTTGTCCTGTCCTGCAGAAAATGCTATAGGCAATCGATCACAGTGGCAAAGTGGAAGTGATTGAGTCCAGCAGCTCCTCTTTGAATTCAGTGAGATCTGCTTAGGAAGAGGTTTCAAATACTTCTTCCTCGTAGCTTGTTTAGCTTTTTTTGTCAGATGACGAAGATCTCAGCCACACGCTCAGCTTTCTCTTAGTGCTGGCGATTTCACTGCCTATTTCAGGCTCTAGCGTGATAACGTCACTTCTGTATGGTTCCAGGAGAGCTGAAGTAAACACTCCCATGCAGTGCTCTGAGAGCCCACATACAGTGGCTCATGCTCGTTCTGCCAACAGAGCTGTTTCATCCCAGACACTATATTGTCTGCATAAATAAACTGGAACAAGAATTCATACACCAGCCATTCGTCAGAGATTTTATTTCTATTTTTGCAGCTTGCAGTAATTATTTCCTCGTAGGGAAGCTGATTCTGCTTATATGGACTTTTCTTAAGATGGAGCATCTTTTCTGTACTTTTCTTATACTTGTTATAAAGAAAGATTATTCATCTCTAAATTTGTAGCATCTAGACATGTTCCCACTTCCAGCACCCAGACTGACAGTTATTCACTTACCTCTTCTCAACACCCGTTTTAAAAAAAACACTAATATTTTTTTTTAAATGACCACAGTTTTTCTTTACCATTATAGTTAGCCATATCTTTGTGATCTTATGACATTACAAATTTATGTTTGTCTTGTCAAAATCTGGGTGCCTGTTTGGACTTGTTCCTCTCTTATGTAAATGTTACTATTACCACGTTTGTGACCAAATTCCAATAAACTCCCATGAAATAAAATATGAATTTAATTAGTCCATTTAATAGATAGGAAGCTTATAACATGAAGACATATAAATGCTTGTGTCTTTAATTAATAGAACCTCATAAAGGTCATGTGACAAAAGTTGTTTCTGGGCTTTGCCTTCAAACTTCATGAGATCAGTCAGTGCCGATTATTTCTTGAAGCTAAATTGTCCTCCACTGACAAGCTGATGCTGCAGAGCTTTCAGGCTTTTTCTGTGTGGGGAAGATGAAAGCTTTGAGTTGAAGGGGGAACGTGTGAGGTCTCATTTTCTGTACACTATGACCTTCTAGCTCACTGTTCTGGTGGAAGGTGTAAAAGATTGCAGTACATATGGGAGTGAAGGAAGGAAGGTGGGTTCTCGTGGGAGGAAGTAAGTGAAGGTGGGTTCTCGTCACATCAGGCCTGCCCAGGTCTGGCAGTGCAAAAGCAGGAGCAGTGACCTCACTGAGGAGGGATGCTGACTTCACTGAGGAGGGACAATGATCTCCCTGAGGATGGACAGCCCAAAGCAGAGCAGCTTGTTGACTGTGATAGGTTCTGTCAACAGTCCAGTAGTCACTGGGCAAAAGCAGGGCGGTAAGTCAGGTCTAACGTCAGGCCAGGACCAGTCAGCAGGTCAGGGTCGGGCAGGGCGGCTAAGGACAGGCCTACCCAAAAACACAGCTTGGGCTGCAGCAAAGGCCTGTGGGCACATGGAGCCCCCCTGTCATGGTGGGAGGGCCAGTGGAGGCCAGTCAGGACCAGTAAGGCCTGTTGGTGTGCCCAGGGCCCCAGCATCAGTGTGTGGTGCTCCACTGGGGACATGAGCTCGAGTCCTTGACTGCAAAGGAGCAGCTTGTGAGGCTGCAGAGGTAAAATAGATCTTTAGTTTGTGATCTCAGATACTGTTGACTGAGGTTCAGTTTTTAAGTCACTTGATCTCGAGCCTTGATATTAAGCCAGTTGGTGAATGAGGGGAAAACAAAGCTTTGTGAAATCAGACAGCCTTGCCTTGCTCAGCTCTACCAGGTCGCTCGTGCGTGCCAGGCTCTGCCTTCTGGTCAGCAAAACTTGCTCTCCCAGGAGGCCTGCTGCTGCCTTTACAGGCTGGTGCTGTCATCCATGGCTTCGTCAGACCCCTGGCTGTCAGCACCACCTTGCTATCAGAGTTTTGACTTTTGTCTTCTTCCTGCAACAACCGATCTATTGAAATGCACTTGGAAATTGAGGTGGAGGGACAGAAAAAGGAAAACAAAAAAATGAAATGAGAAAGATAAAAATGGGGAGGGAAGAAAATGATCAGGGAAACTAGAATCTCAGTTTCCTTCTGCTAGACACTGACGAAAAGCTTTTGAAGTGTTAGACCACATATTTTCAGACATGACTGGGATCATTCGCTGCTGAAGCTGCTGATCACCTGCTTTTTAGATGTGAGGTTGACTCTTACGCTGAATGCCTGCTCTGCCAAGTCCAGTTGTCAAGTCAAAATATTTCACCTGCTGTAGTTAAAATCTCATGATTTTTCAAGCCTGTCTCCTGATTTTTGGAGCCTGACTCATGGTTTCTGTGGAAAACTTCAGCTTGGCAAATGCTGAGAGCAGTGGGAGTATTTGCAGCTTGAAGGCACTGTTCAGCGAGAGGAAGGGTGGAGGAATCTGCCCCTCAGTAATTAGTAGAATCGCTTTCTACGAAAGGACGTGTCATTTGGTAGGTTATTTTAGCATGCTGTACAGATGCAGATTATTTTTTAGAATTTTTAATTGGTGATACCATAGCAACTTTATACAATGAAAAACAGTCCAGGCCAGATTGTGCCTGACAACCACCCGCCTGTTTGGGGGTGGCATAAAGCTGTACCGACCCAGGAGGACTTTGAGAGGGTCTTGATGCTCCGAGTCTTGGTGTGGAAGGCTGTCAGACAGGTGAAATGGGTTCCTAACCCCACAGCTCTTGGGGACAGGTCCATTGCCTTGTCTCCCTACAGGCCTTCCTGCATCCTTTCATTGGTCAAGATGTTGCAGTTGAAAGTCTGAGATGCCAGAAAATGATTTAAATTCCAGGGTTCTGATAGATTTTTACCCTCAGTGAATCAGAGACAAAAGAGTGTCTGAAGAAGTAGGGCAAGGCAGAAATACATATAACAGATTGCTTTGTTTTACCATGCCTATTAACGCTGCTGCACTCAATAGTTTTCTAGAAGTGATCAGTGAGAACTAGGCTTTTCCTCTGTGCATCCATCTTGAACATTGTCTGCCCTTTTGGGGATAAAAATCTAGATGGGATATGTTCAGTGCTGGACCCGCTTCTCTTGGGATCAGTCTGACAGTGAGGGTCAGAGACTGCATCATGATGTAGGACCTTTGGTGTTCTCCCCTTAGCCAGAGGACTGTTTTTCATACCAGAAAGCCATGAAAGTTGCTGTTCTAGTTTTATTTAGTGAGGGGGTGCTACGGTGGTAGCTTCTGTAGGGAACTGCTAGAAGTTGCTCCCCTTTGTTTAGTGGACTCGGCCGGGCCTAGGGCGGACCCACTGCTGGCCAAGGCTGAGCCAATTGGTAGCAGAATGTTCCCTGATAATGCCTCTGCGATAATGTATTTAAGAAGGGGAAAAATGAAAAAAAAAAAAAAGAAGAGAAGATGTGAAGCAGCTGAGCGGGGGCAGAGAGGGGGAGGCGCGGGCCTTGTGAGCCTTGCAGGCCTCACCCTCTGGCCTCCCGCTGGGCAGCCGACTGGGCCCAACTGGGGCCTGGCCTGGCTGCAAGAAGTGGAGAGGAGATGAGAAGTGAATAAGATGTAAAAACGATCCTGAGAGGCGTCTGCCAGCCTGTTGTGAAGAATTTTTCTTGTGAGAGGAATGGCTACAGACACCAAGGTCAGTGAAGAAGGAGGGGGAGGAGTAATGCGGCTCCTGGCCAAGATTCCCCTGCAACCTGTTGTGATGACCATGGTGAAGCAAGTTGTCCCTCTGCAGCCCATGGAGAGCAGAGATCCACCTGCAGCCCATGGAGGACACCACGTTGGGGCAGGTGGATGCCTGAAGGAGGCTGTGGCCCGTGGAGGGCCCGCTGGGGCAGCTGTTCTGGAGGGACTGCACCCCGTAGAAGAAATGACCCACGCCAGAGCAGTTTCACGAAGGACTGTGGCCCGTGGGAGGGACCCTACACTGGAGCAGGGGGGGAATGTGAGAAGTTCTTCCCCTGACAATGAAGCAGTGACATAAAGCCACGCGTGATGAACTGACCGCGACCCCCATTCCCTCTTCCCTCCTGTGCCGCTCACTGAGGGGGAGGTGGTAGAGATAATGTTAAGCCCGGGAAGAGGGAGGGGTGGGGGGAGGTTGTCTTGTTCTCTGTCTCATTATCCTGCTTTGATTTTAGAAATAAATGAATAGTTTTCCCCAGGTTGAGTCTGTTTTGCCCATAACGGTAATTCTAAGGATTTCTCCCTGTCCTTATCTCAAACCTCGAGCCTTTTTTTCTTATATTATCTCTTCCCTCAGAGGGTAGGGGAGTGAGAGGGAGACTGTGTAGTCTGGTCCCGATTGGGGCTGAACTACGACAGGTGCAAGTACATCTCAAGTGAGATAAAGAGGCCATATTCAATTCTGTTTAGTATTGTGCTTTCAAGCATGAAGTCTTGACCTTTCTATCATGTCTAAGACTGATTTACGTCTATGACTATGAGACATGCTGAAGTCATTGATAGAAATGAAAATGGACTGTGCTTGACTGGATGAGTAGGCTACGGACCTGCATGAAGAGGCTAAATGTGTGAAGTGGACAGAGTGGATGTAAGTGTGAGGCAGTATATGAAAGCAGAGGAACTTGTCTAAAGATGGAGAATAGGTGAATCATGAGAGCATTGTGGTTCCCAGCCCACCTAGGGAAGATGGAGAGTAGACAATGACTTTCACTGAGAATCAGAGTGACAGGAAAAAAAAGAGACTTTCAGGCAGATGGACTTTCAGAGGAAAGTAAGATGTGATCCTTACACTGTGTTAGGTAGTTAGGATAAGAGATGATCAAAGTAGTGCCAGGTACTTACTGTTTATTGTGGACACATATTACAGCAAAGACTGTCTCTTAGTGAATTTAAAGTCTTTACCTGGAGACAACATTCAACACATGCTTAAATAGCACCAAATATGCGGAGAATCCCGACTCTTGGGAGGAGGATAGTAACAAGAGAGAGATTTTACAAACTGTGCAGAAGTTTGAATGAAAAGAACTGAGACTGATCCAAATAGTGGAAATGTGAGAAAGGTACCTGACAAACATGGATTTCCCCTTTCTGTATGGAAGAAAAAGGTGAGGCATGGAAAGAAGGTCGCTTGAGTACCTTGATAATATCAGACTTCCTTCTGTGAGGCCTCCAGCAGCCCTCTGTTGCACACAAACAGGTGTGTGGGAAAGGAGCTTGAAGAAAGAGCAAGCCCAACACTTGGGAGCTGCCTGCCTCATTCCCAACGTAGATTCATAAAAAAGCTGACAGGGAACATCCCTGTGCTAAGTACTCATGCTCAAATGTTTTCCCCTGCTTGTGGGTAGCTCTATCTCCCTGGTCAATCCCTAGAGATATGCCCAAATTGACTTCAAAAATACAGCAGAAGAGGAAAGTTGCTGAGTATCCCTTTATTCAAACCACTTCCCCTGGGATTTTTCAATGGAAGAAAGCAATCTGACTGTGGGAAATTAAACATTCTTGAAGCTATGAGCGGAATGTATTATGAGCTAATGCTATCACAGTAGAAAAACACCTGCAAACATCCCCAGGGGTCTTTTAGTAACAATTTTTTTGATGGATTTTTTCTTTGAAGATGGAAGAATATACTGTGTATGTGTATATGCATGTTATTATTCATCTGTAAGAATTTAGCATTAATTATCAATTTAAAGAAATGTACCAAAGATTGATTGGATGTGTTTTTGTTAGTCTCTGCTGCTTATGACAATGAAGTTCTGCATTTTGAATAGTGGTCTATGAATCATGGAAATGTTTCTTTTTTAATTAAGGAGATATTAAATACTGGTCACCGTTTTGCCACTGTGGTCAATGAATAGGTCACTGCCAGAATGTTACATTTTAGAAGTTCGGTGGTGGTCACCTATGTTTCAGAACACATTCATAATAATGAGCTGAATTTTTCTCTCAACATTAAATTGCTTTTAATGAGAAACTAAATAGGAAATAAATAATATCAAGCCAAAGCTTATATATTTACTTCTGCATAATACTATGCTCTCCAAATCCCTTCTCTGCTTTATTAAACTGTAGACAACTGCTCCTCTTTCCAAGAAACCTTAGTTTGGTTGAAATCTTTGTATCGGTGTATGATAAAAGAATGTTACAATTTTTCGAAGAACGGTATCACTTAATGTTTCATAAATACTAATTAAACAACTCAGGCTTACGTCAGTGCCAAGATTCATGTCAGCAGTTAGTGCAACTTGTTATTGTAAGATTAGTTCTGACACATTCCTTCCAGCACAGCAAGCAGTGGGATCCTGTGCAGCAACTGGGAAGAAGTCATCTCTCTAGAGACTGCCGATAGGTATCCAATAGGAAGGAAGACTGCTTTCTTTAACAAGATTAAAAACTCTCTGCTGACATACTCCCTAACTGAATCATCTCAAGCTGTAAGTCTCACCACGCAGAAGGAACAAACGTATCACTCATCACCCAGTCTTCTCCCTTTACAACGCTGTTAGGCCATTTGTGTTATAGCATCTATGTGCCGTGCCCGATGCACAGCTGTGGGGCTGGCTTGAGGAGCCCTCCCTAGTCTGAGCAGGGATCATTCACAACTGCAATAATTGGCAATGACTTCTTGACTACAAGAACATCAAATGAGGCTTGCTTCTTTGAGCAATTACTTGCTGCGAAGGAGGTGTAAGGGAGAGAAATGACCTTATTCTGTTCAGCTGGTATGTACACTGCTGATTCAGGGCATTCACTGGGCTCTGCTTAAAGGCGTGCTGGTAGTGGTGTCCGTGTCTAAATGTTACCATTTGAGTTAGCTGAGATATCATTACTTCAGTGCCCAGTAGTACCATTACTTCAGTTTTTCAGTAGAACACTAAGTAGAAAAGATGAGCTGAAAAGCTAAAGATACACTTTAAACTAAGCACGCATCGTTTCAGCAAAGACAATGAGAATCTGAGAAGTAATGCCATCTTGTGCACCTTGCAGAATTCATGGCATAGTCTTTGTCCAATACAGAAATGTTACGCTGACACTGATGTTTTAAGAGCTGTGTAAAATGTTGCATCTCCTTAGTGGAGCTAATTCTCAAAAGAATTGCTTTAATTGCTCAGACTCACGGGGGTTCTGTTAAAATGCCTTTTGGGTTTCATTTCATTTTACTCTGAAAGCTTGTGATGTTGTAGAGTGTGGTGACGGGCAGATACGCGTAGACCGTGCATCACCGCAGTACAGAGACTGCTTGCCCAGCAGTGCACTGTGAACAAGTGTTCTGTCCTGTTTCACAACATGTTAAGGCCCCGGTTTTTCAGAACAGTGTAAGCATTTGTGCACCCAGTTGGCGTATGCAGTTGCCATGACTGTGTGCGCAACTGTAATAAAATGTAAATGTAAGGGATGGAATACACTTCCAATGGACTGTGTGCCTAAAGTAGTTCAGGGAGTAGTGCACTCACTCAAAACTGGATTTTAATTACATTGCAGTTCTGAAAACCAGACTGGCCTGAAAACTTGGATCCTCACACCAACCGAGGCATATACTAGCATTTCTGTTTATGCTATGTATTTTTCTCTCTTTTTCTCGTTTTAATTTATTTTTTCCTAATGGGGTACCATTTGTTTTTAAAAAGGCACTGCATATCCGCAATCAGAAAGTTATTAAATAGCTAAGCCTTCTTTATCCTCCTGTTTGCTGCACTGACTTGAAGTGAGTACGTGAAGCTTTGCTCTCAGTATGGGTAGCTAATGATGAGTTTGGACCTCAGCATTAATGTGAAGAAGAAAATCGTTATGATACAAAGTGGTCTGACTGATCCAGGAGTTGCATCAGATCATACCATGCTAAAGGGTGCATTGAGATCCTGTAATCTGTAATCATATGCTACTTGGAAGCAAGTGTATCATTCAGCTACTGTCTTTGGCCATGTGTCTAAATATATAGTGGAAAATAAGCAGTTAAGATGAAATGCCAAGATATGTGTCTTCCAGGTGGGGCGTGTGTGGTGCTGCTCTGTCCAGGCCAGTGCATGGAAAAGAGATATAAACACGGGAGATGACAGAACAATTTTTAATTTCTGAAGTGGGAGATCAAAGCGTCTTTATAGAAAGCAAAGCTGTGAAGCATGGTGGTACTTTTTGGCTTTGTCACATGTGCTACATAAATGACAGATTAGTCCAAGCAGTGTCTTATTTGATGAACCTAAGCCTGCACAACCTCTAGTAGACTGAGCAAGATTTGGGCTTACAGGGAGATGCATTAAAGCCTTGAGTTTTTTAACCATCCCAGGCTGGAGGGTGCTTCTTAGCAACAGCTCATGAAGTGAGCAGAGATACAGTAGTCCTGGCTGGGTACATCAGTCATCATCTTTGTCATTATCCATGCGAAATGGAGGGGTGTTGTGATATTCTTTGCTAGTTTTAAATCTGCAAGTGTGGAAGAAAAATATATCAGAAACAAGTTCTGTTATTTTGCTGAAAAATGCTGAATTCCTACCCTAAAGAGAACTTTCCATTATTAAATAGAGCATAAATGGACTTCTTTTGAAATTCAAGGGGACCATAGTTATTCAATATGATATTTTTTTTTAGAAAAGATCTCAAATATTATCACAAAGGGCAACTGGACAGGTTTTTTTTAAGGTGGAGAGAAATAATTTTAGTCTATTCTCAATTGATGCAAAGACTTAAGTGAAGAACTCATACTGTATTAGCACATATGGTGCTGCAAGTGGAGACAGGCAATTGGGGGCACATTTTAAAATTCTTTAAGAATTATTCAGAGATTTTTAATTTTTTTTGTTTCTTTGATTTATTTACTTTGAGGTCTGCATATTGTAGCTTAGACAGCACGTCTTTATGTATAGGATAATATCCCAAGGATATGGGATGGAAGGTGCTAAGAAGGGCTCTTATATCAAAGGAAAAGGGCCTAAAACAGAGAAATTAGTCTCATTAATATATAGGAAAGAGTGGGAAAATTAATGATGACTTGGAAATTGCTGAGATGGAGTTTGAAGTTTCTTCCTTCAGGCATTTTTGAGTTGCCAATGTATAAACATTTTGTGTGGAACATATGGAAGAAACAAAGCTTTTATTTCCACTTGCGTAACTTGGAAACTGTTGAGTTTATAGGGAAGGAGAGGGAAGGAGAGAGAAGGAAAGGAAAGGGAGGGAAAGGAAAGGGGAGAAAGGAAAAAGGAAAGGAAAAAAGCAAATTTGTCTGAGACCAAGCATGAAACATTTACATTCAAAATAAATACTTTTTGTTTTGTTTTGTTTTGTTTTGGTGGAGTGTTTTAGAAGGAGTTGTAACAGAGAAGGAGAGTCTGAATGGGAAGCAGAACACCACCTTCACAGATAACCAACTACACATACACTCAGATAAAAGGTATTTGGTGCATGCGAGTTCCTTAATGTAAACTTAAGAAGTATGATTTATTCTTTCCTTATGCTTAAATTAACTGCAGTTTCAAATGCATAACGTACACATAGTGTAATACTGGGGATGGTAATATCAGAGTGCTTTTTAAATTGTATACCACAGCTGTTTAGTCTGTTCACTGTATTGATGTATGACAGGTATTCAGGCTGTGGAGTATTGTTGAAAGCTGAAAAAATAACTGGACTTCCACCAGCAAGAAGTAATTAATTCTTCCCCCAAAGCAGAGATTGTTGTTAACCATTCCAGAGCGGTAACTGTTAAAGCATTCTCAGAGATACTCTAATGAAGACAGAAGGTTTACATAGGCTTGGCTAGTCTCCATGGTAACAGCCTTTCTACTGGGTTACCATAGGAATCGTCAAAGCCTTTGTAAGCCTCCCTTAATAGAACATATACGCTTTCCAGGCAGACTGGAATATCTGCTAAAGGATACACCTCCTGTTGTTAAATATAAATATAAACAGATTTTGTTTTGGAGTGGTACTCATTTCTGTTTAACTAGCTATGCTACTCTTTACGTTAGAGTTATATTAAACATTGGAGTCACCTGTGATAGAGGAACACGCGTGAGAGCTGAATGGTTTTACGAACAAAGCACCCCATATACGTTCGTACCTAACCTGCAGGGAACCACAAACAAAAACACTGTGTTTCCAACGTAGCCCAAACATGGCAGTACATTGCCCTTTCACCTTCCTGCGGACATTGCTGAGCTTTAGTCACTCTGAAGCTTTGCTGGAGAAAAGTTATACAAAAGGAAGCAAAGAAGCAAGGAATGGAGCCAAAGGAAACAAGCAGGACCCCTAGCTGAATGAAACGAGCAGAAAGCAAGCCAGTGAATGACTTCAGCTCTGTAAGTCTTTCAAGACAGTTGTTGTTTTGAACTTTTAAATAATGTTCCTTGAAACTGTTACCTGAGCACAGTGGTAGTAGTTTCTTGGATAACTAGTCAGGAATTGCAGTTCCACATCCTTGATCGTGAGGCTTTGTAAGAGTCATGGTGGTGAACTGCAGGTTGTGAGGGAAACATCCACCTACCTGCTGGTCTTGTCATCACAGGCTTCATTTTGTTCAAAAGACCATGACAAATGAAAAACTTTAATATAATTTTGTTTCTGTTTAAGCTTCCAGGATTAACACAGTGTTCTCCACAAGGAGGAATGACATTAATAAGACGACTTGTTAAGGAAATCTAGCCAACATCTTCAGGGCTTGTTATTTTTCCAAACAAATGCTAGCTACAAGGCTTTCTACTGTAAAGCTGACAGCATCATAATGCTTTTCTATTCTACTTTCCAGCTGGCTAAATTTCATTATACAGTTTGGGCTTATAAATCAGTGGAGCTGAATTGAAGGATATGGTCTTACAGGATGACACTAGCAGAGAATTTGGCCCTGGAGTTCCAGTTACCAAGATACCAGTTTCTACACATGTGAAGATCTGTACAAAAAGCAGTGGGACTACTTACATGCTTTGGTTAGGCATGTGCTTCCTTGTCTTACCAGAGAAAGAATTCTGACTGGAGAAAACAAAGATTTGGAAATTACATGAAAATGTGTTGCTTTTTTTTTTTAATAGACGATTGGAACTGCAGATGTGAAAATTGCTATATATTGTGGTAAGTTTACAGAGATGATTTGGCAAGGCATATATCATACATTATTCCTTTCCAGAACTGGTAAAAAGAAAATATATTTTTCCAGGAAAATATTTGAATGAAGCCAGAAATGTAATTGATTTCACAAGAAACAGGGGTGCCACTAGTAAGGACATTTTTGGACACCCTAGCCCAAAGATGATCTCTCTAGTTACCCAAAAGCAGGCAGTGACAATTTGAGGATAGCAGTCATCCAGAAGCAGTCTATGAGATAGAGGTCTATTTACAGGGAAAGGAGGTGAGAAAAAAAAGAGAAGATTTGTGGAAGAGTTAATAAGGGATTCTTCTCTGCATTGATAATTGAAAGGCTACTTTAACTGTCCTCTTCCAGTTACGAATTGCTCTTACACAGGAGTTGATCCCGTATTTTTGGTTCCCTTTTAGGAGCTGACAGAAGTCACGAAGGTGGTATGTGGAGCAGCAAGAGAGGCAGGATTATATAGGGTATGACAGTATGAGCGCTTTCCAATGTGTTCTCCCACTAAAAATGTAGAATGCTGACTATTCTTGGAGATCTGACTTCCCTAGCCATACCTTGTCTTGCCAGCGCAGATAGCTGCAGTACTACCTGAAATGAAGGTCTGAAAATAAAGCCATGACTAATTCATTGTATGGTTCAACTAGTTTTGTGTCCACCAAATGGAACAATGCAGCTTTAATTTCAGGCATTTTGTTCTTTGACCATGGGAATAAAGAGGATGATGTGACCCAGACAACATGCCTTAACTCACTATTATTATACACCCTCTAAAAGGCCTTGTAAAAATTGCTCTACCGGTGGGCTTTCTGTAAAAGTGCACTCAGTATGTAAGCTGCCCTGATTTGCCCCGCTCTTTGCCACTGAAATGTCCTTACTGGCTTCATGTTGCAGAAACTGTCACTGGAGCTTTTCAGAGATGAGAAAATCAACCTGGTTTGTGACTCATGTTTTGAGACTGTGTGGCTGCAATTTTTCCCGAGTGTGTCAGGTTGTGAAGAAACCACTGCGCTCGCTGCAGCCTCCCAACGAAATAAATAGCCAATATGTTTTCTATGTTTTTGTGTTTCCATAAGAAATCACTGATGAACAAATAGTGTTCTTGTGCAAGATATGGCATGTGAACAATTTGTCTGGCCTGCTGGGCATGCACTACATCTGCTGCATTACTGAAGGTGCTAAATTGGGTGGGGGTAGGGTGAACATATTTGGCAATTTTTTGGCAGCAGGAGCTCATTCTGAACTCCACTTGTAGACTATCTGCTGACAAATACACTGTCTTTCTCAGTGGGCAAGAAACTGGGTATAGCATTTCTGTTCTGGTGTCTGTCTCTGCCCTTGGTTCCACTCGTATCCCCACTCCTCTGTCTCCTCCCCATCTTGTGTTTCCTGTTTTGCCCTACAGAGCCAGGGGTCTGGATCAGACCTTGCAAAGAGCTGGATCATGCATCACTGTAGTTCTCTCTCTGGCGTGGTTTTTTTTTTTGCAGCAGATGTTTCCATCTGTGTGCCTTGCTTTCCTTTCCTCACAAATATGAGCATACATACATAGCATATTGCGTTATCTTTGTCTTTCCCATCTGGAGGACCACTTCTCCCTCTGGCCATTCTCAGGCACATATAAATGCGCTTACTTACACAGACATGTTTGTTGTAAAGCCAGACCAGTGGGGCCACCTATCCTAGAAACCAGAAGTAAAGGGAAGACAAATGTACTGGATTCTCTTTGGCTCCTGTTTCTGTCTGTTCTGCTCAGGCTCAGAGCTGAGGTAGCCGAGTGGTGCCATGGCTGGGATACAGGGTGTTTGGAACGACAGGCTGGGAAGTTGCCCTTTGTGTGAGAAAGCAGTGGGAATGCATGGGCTCTGCCTTGGGTTGGGTCATAAGCCACTCCAGAGCTTAGGGGTGGGATTAGAAGGCAGAGAGATGTGGGCAACGTTGCAGTGGGTCTCTGCTACAGACTGCCTGTCATGAAGAAGTAGATGACGCTTTCTTCAGGCAACAGGAAGAAGCCCCATGTTCACAGGCTCTGGTGCTCACAGGGGAATTTTAACCTCAACAGTATCTTCTGGAGGGACAACAGAGAAGGACACAAATTATCCAGGAGGTTTCTAGATTTCATTAATGACAGCTTTTTAACGCAAGTGATTGAGGAGATGACAAGGGGAGGCACTTCACTGTACCTCACACTTAGAAACAGGAAAGAACTTGTTGAGGATGTAAAGCTCAGGGGCAATTTCTTCTCAGTGGTTCCCAGTGAAAGGACAAGAGGCAACGGGCACAAATTGTTGTACAAGAAATTCCACTTAAACAAAAAAAAGTTTGGATTTTTTTTTTTACTGAGAGGGTGGTCAAACACTAGAATGGGTTGCCAAGAAATGTTGTGGAGACTCCATCTTTGGAGATACACAAAACCTGACTGGACACAACTGTGAGCAACCTGCTATAATTGACTCTGCTTTGATCAGCAGGGGTAGACCAGATGATCTGAAAAAATCCCTTCCAGCCTCAACTGTTCTGTGATTCTACTTTTGTAATGTAAGAGTGGCAGTAGAAAGACTCAGATGAGGATGGAGGAGAAAAGGAAAAATGGGGATTGTATTGGATCCAGCACCACAGAAGAAAGGACGCATCAATTTGAAAGTAAAAGCAGAAAGGCAGCAAAATGGGAAAAAGCAAGAATGTCCTAGCCTATGGCCCACCCTTTCTAAGCAATGAGACCTCAGCACTTTTCCAAAGTGAAATGTGGCTTACCGGGGTTGGAAGGAGGTAATGAGCCGGTGCCAGCCCAGGGACAATACTGCTCTGCTGTCTATGCTGGGTGCTGTCCTCAGTAGATGATTCTTACCTTGTTCACCACATGGTTCATCACATGCCGTGTGTGCTGTATGGACAGGTAGGACTTCAAGTTTCTCCCCTGCCTCCCCATCCCTCTCTTACTTTGGAACTACTGTGAACTTACAACCCTGCCCTGGCACTTCCTCTCCTCATCGTCACCTGACAGCATTGTCCAGCTGACCCCAGCATCTGCTGGACTGCAGAGGCACTTAGTAGTCACGCATGGTACAGCGCTAGAGGGAACTTACTCCCTTTGCTTCTGTGCCTGCACGTGGCTCTTAGGACTGGTAATGACAGTGCATTTTTGCCATCTTACAGACTATGTATTCTGTTGATATTGGCTGGATGTGTCAGGCCTGAGCTGGTTTAATGTTCATGGATACTTCTTAACTTGAGAGAGAACATGTCTTAAACAAAGAGAAACAAAAACCAGCTGAACATGATTATATCCCTGTTTGGAAAAGCCTGGGCAACCATCCCTAGGGTAACGAGGAAAAGAGCTCACTGAAGAAATACTGCAACTTACAGCATGAATGGGAGGAGGGTTGAGGTATCTGAAGTGTAGGAACTGTTGACAAGCAAAACTGAAGACTTTTTAAAGGAAAGAGAAATCACGTCAAGGAATTTCTGCCTGCTGCGTCGCAGGTACCTTTCTGAAAAAGCTAAAGCACTGCCATAGGAAAGGGCCAAGGGGGACACCAGCAATTGCAACTTGCACACCTAGGGGAAGTGCATTAGATGCATTAGATGCAGTTAAAGAAACTACATAGTGTTTGTCTGGCTGGCAGTGAAACATTAATGCCAAGAATAAAGTTGAAAGGCAGAGAGGTAGCTTGTTTGTATGTTTAAAAACTCAGACGATTTAACACCTGGAGAACAAAGTCTGATCAAGAGAGCGGCACAGAACTGAGAGTTGGAGAGAAGAGAGGTCTAAGGTCTTTTTAGTTCATTCAACTTTGTTTGTCTGAGATATTTCAGCAGCTGAACAACCTGTAGAGCAGCCTTGAGTGCAAATGTACTAAGTCTTTTTCGATTTTTGTGGAAGTGTTCATGAGAATATGCTCACTCATACACTTGATTAGGATGCAGGCTTGAAGTCATCATTCCTTCATTCAGTTAATTCCTATTTCTTAAGGTATTAAGAAATTACATGTAGAAAATACTAAGAAAGTAAAATGGATATATGTGCTATGAGAGAAAGGGCAGTTACGCTGTAGACCAAGCTGTAGTATAGAGAGGCAGAGTGCTGTGGGTGCCAAAGGAGCTGTTGAATGGAACTGCGCCACCAAAGACAGTGGGGAATTTACCCTGTATATACAAAGATGATCTTTCTTTCTGCCCACAGTTAGTCTGTTAGCAGTTTTCAAGATCACAGCAGACATGAGGAAGAAATAATTTCAAAAGATCCCAGAAATGCTGAGTTGAAAGCAAGGAAGTGAATGTTTATAAGAAACATTTATGAAAATATTAACTTTTGGCAATGTAGACCTCCCTTTTAAGCTGACTGGGAGGGGTGGGTTTTAAAAGCATAAGGAACTCCTTAAAAATTCATGCCAGGATATAGCCTAATGGGAGCAATACAGTACTGAAACATATTCCTAAGAGTATTGGTTTCTGTGTCCTTGTTTCACATGTGTAGGGTAAAACGAAAAAGATATTTAGGAGGAATAATAAAGAAGACAACTTCTGAAAAAATGTACCTGCCCAAATCTGCCAGCAGTTATTTATTTTATTATTAGTCAAAATTAAGTTAGTCAAATAACTAAGCTCTAGTGAAATATTTTTTCTCAATTTTTTTTTTCTCTATGCTGGAAGTACTGACTGAGTAAGGAAAATTAAAATCAGAAATAAAAACTTAAGGAAAAGTGTCTGCAGTCCCTATCTGTAGCAGGGACTAAGTATGTATGGACTGTACATATCTATTGTTTGTGAGGGTTGTGAATTATTTTCCAGAGGAGGGAAATATTACTAAAAGTTGTAGAAGATTCCGACATCATGATTTCCACCTCAGTCTTTTTCTTCCCACTTCCAAGTTTACAAACAATTATTTTCGTCATTTTTCTGTCCTAATACTGAGATGTAGCAGTGGAATTGCAGGGTGGAGGTTTGAGACACAGTATTGGACAAAACAAGAGCAAGGTTATTCATCATAAAGACAATACGAACCAGTTGAGACTATTTAGCTCTCACACTTCAGAAAACAGAAAGAAGGCGGTGCTCTTTTGAAGGACTTTGTAACTTTTCGTATACATATGCATATAATTTTCCAGATGCATGTGTTTTTGCCCTCAGCAGAATTGCTGTGTCTGACCCTGTGGGCCTAAGGAGAGGTAGCAAAAAACCCACTGAAGGCTACAGCTTGTAGTAATCACTTTCTATTGTAACTTGTTACATGGTGTAAAAGACTTGCTGTAAGTTCTTATTTTTCTAACATGTTTAAGTTAAGCTTTTAACTTAAGTGTTTTAGAGTTCTTGTGCATTCACACATCTTATTATCTTGACACTTCATAACCTGTACTATTCTTGTTCTGTATGACATTTCTCTGCTAAACCTCACTTGTGTGCACACCCTCCATATCCCTTCTGCAAAGGATTCTGTGGAGATCCCCACCATCTAGAAAGCATTTCAAGCTGCTACTTTTCAGTTATAATAGATGGTTTCACTATATTTTGTAGTCCTTAAGCATTTTGAATGATTCACCCAAAAATTGAGTTAGAAAAATGGGAAATCAGAGATAATTTTAGTGACAAAAATCAATTAATTCCAAGTTTTGTGAGTGCAAATTATGTGCATGGGCTTTGAGATTGAAATTACTACCTTCTACCTCCTGAGCAAAGATCAATAAAATTAATTTTAATTGGTAATTTCACTACTGTCTAGGCAGAAGAATGTGTGCAGATGGAGCAAAAGATTTAGAACTGAAATTTTCTAAAGTAGACTGATACACTGCTCATGCTGTCACCAACCATTGCTAAACATAAACATTCACTTCTTCAATTTTTAGTTTACCAGCATTAAGGAAGAGCACTAAAAACTCATGTGTACTTCAGCATCTGGTAGCCTGTGTTTTTATGTTTCAGAATAGTATTCCTGACATACAATCATAATAAAGCTGCATCTCGTATAACTGGTAGACATTTTGCGTCTTTACTGGTCTTGGATATGCAATATTGCACACAATCTAAAATATTATAGACTGAGTGTCCTTAATATCTTTGTTCCTTTCTAAAATTCTAGTTGTGTAAAAGTAGCTTGGAAGTGGCTACAGATTTGGCAGGGGCTTTCATAGACATGACAGTCTTGATGAGTTCATAATGACTTATAGTGCCCAATATGTGAATGATGCAAAACAGAAGACAATGGTTCGTTCATTGACTGTCATTTCCTACACTTCCCTCTGCTCATCTAATGTGGTTCTGAAACATTTTCATCTTGACAATATTGTGTTTTACTTTTATTTTGCAGTCATCTTCCACATGTATAAATGGAGCAACAGGTGGAAGATTCCTGGGTTTTCAAACTTCAATCCTTTCCACTGATGAAATTGTAAAATATAATAGGATCGTAAAGGAAGTAGGAATATGTGATGAAGGGGTGGGTATGCCTGTAGACATGAAAAAGTGTGTGCTTAGGCTTTTGATGATATTAAACATTACATATGCACACACAATCTTTGTCAACAATCCCAGTCCTTTTGAGGTGAAGAGGACTTTAGACACACAGAGAAGTAGAAGTAGAAATGACTAGACCATGAGCTCAAATGAAGGCTTGGCATAGCACCACTTAATAAATTAATGAATGCTGTTCATAATGCTTGTTGCAATTAGAGATTGAATTTAACTGCAATGAGTGACATGACCAGATGACATCAGAGGAAAATAAAAGCTGTTTTGTCAATACTCCTGTTTTCCATCTTGCTACTTGCCATTATAAAGTCAATATTAAGTCAGAAGCTTCCATCTAATAGCAGACAAGATTGTATGCCTATTACCTGTGCACCCTCTGAAACCTGAATTTCCGATACAATGGAGTGTTCGCTATATTCAGAATATTTATGTGTAGTGGTCACCACTGTATTTTCAGTTCTTCCTGTCATATCTGTTGAGATCTGTGGATTTGTAGAGGCTCTTTTGCTTGAATAAACTGGTGTACTTCATGCAAAATTATACATAACTGAGCCAAACAACGCATGCTTTGCTTTAGTTTCATGTTTGGGTTGAGTTGAGACTAAAGTATATAACATATTGACGTATCTTCAGCCTTACAGCTTCTGCAGGAATCTCCTTTCTGATATTGTCATTTAATAATCTAAAGCATTTAAGACCTCAGACAAGTGTGAAGTGAATCTACTAGACATTCCCTGTTGTGATGGTTTAGCCCGAATCACCACACAGTTTCTCACTCACCCTCCCCCTCCCAGGCGGGATGGGGGAGAGAATTGGGAAGGAAGGAGAACTCGTGGGTTGAGATGACGATAATTTACTAAAATAATGAAGGAAAACTACAATAATAACAGAATATAGGGATATTAAAATATACAAGGTAAACAATGTATGTTTTCTCACCACCCGATGTCCCAATGACCGATACAGCCCGTCCCGAGCAGCGATCACGGAAACAAAACCGAGCGGCAAGCAAAGGAGCAAAAAAAAGGGAGCCAGCAAGGTAGACGGAACGATGCCAGCAAACTGAAGAGAAAGATGGATGCCAGGAAGGCAGATACCCGCCCCGGCCAGCCCCCACTTATATACTGAGCATGACGTTGATGGCATGGAATACTCTCTTTGGCCAGTTTGGATCAATTATTCTGTCTGTCTTTCTCCCAGCTTCCTGCATCTGCAAATTAGCAAGACTTGGAAAGCAGGACGGTGTCCTTGGTCTCATTCACAACAACTCATATCATCAGGGTGTTTATCAACATTCTTCACACACGAAATCCAAAACATACCAGCTACTGAGAGGAAAAAATTAACTCCATCCCTGCCAAAACCAGGACACCTGTGAACATTCACCATGCAGTCTTCAGTAGTGTACTGCAGGAATCTTTGTGTTTAGGGGTAAGGGCAGAGATCTTTACAGCCAGTTATCCTATGAAAGGAGGCTGGGAGAAAAAAATACATTTTCTGGCCTTATAAATTCTCTGATGAGTTGGATGAATAGAAATAGAGAGCAATACTTTTTGTTTTTCCTATTTTTTAAACTTTATTAATCTGAAATGATTAAAACAAACCAAAAGCAATAAATTTCAAAAGTAGATTATCTTTCAAATACTGATGTGAATCTAAAAATCAGTAGCAGCAAGTTGTGTAAATCATGGTAAAATACATGTGATACTTTAGCATGTTAACTGAAACCTGGTGTGCTTCAGCAAACTTTCACAGTTACTTCATATCACTGTGGTAGCACACTCTGAGACTGGTTTTGAACATTTTTGCAGATAATGGTTTAAAACCACCCCTTTAACTCCATTATGTTTTTCCCCCAAGGTTAGTTTTATTAGGTGATGAATACCCAAAATCTTCCATGTAATCATGCAATAATACTAGGTAACCTGTAAAAGGACTACATGCTATTTCTACGTTATGGTCTAGAGCAAAAACAATGGATAAAAATGCTGTCTCAGGGAAGAACGGGGAGAAACTATCCATCCGAGACAGGCCTCTGGGAACAGTTTCTCTGCATTTCCTCGTTATTCTGCCTTTGTGATAGGAACATAGTAATGCAACTTCACCTTAAAAAGATGAAGCTCAACAAGGGAGCTTCATCAAAAGGTCAGCATTCTGAATAGATATCTTGTCAGCTTGTCAGGATGCGTGCATGTAAGGTGGATTGCCTGGGATAGAGCGATGATTCTATGCCCTTGTCAGCGGAGAGGCTCAGAAATTTTAAGCACAATGTTTCTCAGAAAATGCCAATTAATTCAGTTGTAAATGTGTCAGGATTGACTATACTTTGTTTGTTTTGCTTTCAATCAAAACAAAGCTTTTTGATAACTTTTTTGTAATCTTGTCATGACAGAATATTTGAATGTTTCATTTTGGAACATTTAATTCAGGATTGTGTTTGATATAAATTAGGTAAAAAGAAAGGTCAGAATGAAAACTTTTGATATAAGTTTATAAAAAGTGATTTTTTTAAAAAAAAAGTCCTAGGGGAAACATTTACTTTACTTCAGTTTGGAAGGGGGGAAATGTTAAAATGTCAGAGTTTTCCAGGAAACAAAAATTCTACTTTCATGAAAAGAATCTGTCAGAAGTCCATCACTCATCTTTTAAAAATGAAAGTTTTACAGTTTTCAAAGCCAATTCAACATTAATTAAATGAATGAAAATTGCTTAAAAATAATATTTCGCAGTTACCTTAATTCTGAAAGATTAAAAAAATAATTGGACCTTTTTTTTTTAATTAAGTTACTGAAAAAATAGTCAAATGTCCAAACCAATACTTGAATATTTGTCACTGGGCACTACTAAGAACAATCTGTCTCTTCTTCATTCCCTCCCATCAGATATCCAGACACATTGATGAAGTTCCTCACTGAGCCTTCTCTTCTCCAGGCAGAAGAGTCTCAGCTCTCATATGAGATGCTCCTGTCCCTTAATCATCTCCTCAGCTCTTCACTGGACTTGTTCCAGTAAGTTAATCTCTCTCTTGTACTGGAGAGCCTAGAACTGGACACAGTATTTCAGATATGGCCTCATAAGTGTTGAGTAGAAAGAAAGGGTCACCTCCTTCAACCTGCTAGCAATGCTTTCCCTGATGCAGCCTTAAATGCTGTTGGCCGCCTTGCTGCTATGGTGTCTTGCTGGGTTGCATTTGACTTGTTATCCACCAGCACCTCAAGGTCTTTCTCTTCAGAGCTGTTTTTCAGAAAGACCACCCCCAGTGTGTACTGGTGTATGGTGTTATTCTTCCCCATGGGCAGGACTTTGCATTTCCCTTTGTTGACCTTCATCAGATTCCTCTCTGTCCAGTTCCTTACCTTGTTGAAGTCCACTTCTCATAATTTTCCATCATCTCTGAACTTGCTGAGGTTTCACTCTACCCCGTTGTTTAGGTCCTTAATGAAGAGATTAAACAACATTGGCCCCAGTATTGACCGCTAGGGTACATCACTAGTGACTTGCCTCTAACTAGCCTTTGTGCCATTGATCACAACCCTCTGGGCTTGACTGTTCATCCACTTTCAATCATCCTCACTGTCCCCTTATCTAACCCATGCTATGTCAGCTTGTCTATGAGGTTGTTATAGGAGGCTGCGTCAAAGGTCTTAATAAAGTTGAGGTAAACAACATTCATTACTCTTCCCATCATCTGGCAAGGTAGTCATTTAATTGTAGGAGGCTATCTGGTTGTTTAAGCATAACTTCCACTAGGTACATACACATTGACCACTTCTGATCACCTCCTTGTCCTTCATGTGTTTGGAAATGGTTTCCAGAATTAGTTGGTTCATCACCATCATAGGGACTCATGTAGTTCCCCAGATCTTCCTTCTTGTTCTCCTTGAAATGACATTTGGTTCCTTCAAGGATAGGAGTGACGATTGATTTCTTTCATATTTCCTTTGCTTTAACGTATCCTCTTTTGCCATGAACAGATACTTAGTATTCCCATATACATTCATTTCCCTACCAGATGCACAAGGAATGCTCTGGATTTCCTTGAGATACACACAGTTGTTCTTGTGGGCTCCTGCTCAAAGCAGTAGGGAGATTAAGAAGCAGAACACTTAGGACCCTTCATCCTACTTCTCTTTTTGAGTTACTTCTAGAGCTTATTTCACTTCTATTACAGGCAAGAGAAAGAGAGTCAGAGATGCAGGGTGTCTTTCTTTACTCTTTCAAATGCAAAGAGAGTTCCCTGCTTTGGTGGCAGAGGTAAATTACAATTCTGGAAGCATTTTCTTGCCACTTCTGATCATGGTTGTTTCTCTGTCTGGGACTGCCAGGAGACTGAACATCTTAGAAACAGTCTGATGAGAGAATCAGATGTGAGAGTTTGGAGATGTGAACTGCTAAAATGAACTCCCTCAAACATCCTACTGTTTTCCAGATCAAGAAGTATTCTGGACCTGTAGGTCTTCATGACCCATCTATGATTGACCTAGATTGTCTTCCTGGTTGGATTTTAAGAACTAAATTAAAATTACTTTAGCTATAACCTGTAGTGTAATTGTTTTGACTGGAGTTCAGTGACAAATGTAGCCCCAAAACAACAAAGGTTATTTGTTTCTGATAGAGGCAAGTAATAGAGAGTTTGCTGCTTCATTGAGTACTTTCACCTACACATTGGCTCTGAACCAATGTCAGTGATTTGGCTGAGGCTGAAATCTTTGTCAACAATAGGAAAAAATATGAACTGCCTTGAAGCTGTAGAAAACTCAGGTGCATCTGAAACTTGTAAACATGCGGAACCAGAATGTTTTTATGTTTTTCCTTCTTCATGAACTGACAGTCTGAGTCCAATAGTATGAAAAGCTGCCATGAGCAATGATTTTGTGAAGAGCAGTTACACAGTTTGAGGAAGGGACATGGTGAATAATGAAGAAATCTTAATTCTAAGCTACAGACCTGAGTTGGATCTTAGGAAGGTGCTCAGGAGTGAACCATGAAGAAATCACAATGTTGACGTATTATGAGGGATATGAATTAAAATCAAGGGGCTTAATCCTATTGATTCTATTGTGCTTTCTGCTCATTAATGTAATCAGAGAGTTGGGCCCTCTGTCTGTCAAAGATAGGTAGAAGGGTGAAAAATGCAGGTGGGAAATCACTAGAGGAGATTCAGCATGAAGAAGCTCACAACAAAATTGGAGCAAATCTATTAACTTGGAGGGAGCAGGGAAGGAGAGAAAAAAGAAAACATCTGAAAAAGGGTAGCCCTGCTTTAGGGTTGACTAAGGTCACTTTCTAGAAGTACCTATCACTCTAGTGAGAATGCAGTTACTACTAGTCTATGTAAAATTAACAAGTAAAAAAGTGCTAGAATCTATCCTCAAACTTGGATTGGAAAAAGTAGCTATAGTGTCCAGGTAGATAAGTTTCCTCTCTAGTTGTTAGACTGGTGCACTCAGCCTCAATAGCATACCTGTATCTGACTTCTTGCCCTCTTAAAGTGTGGTTTCTGTAGTCCTGTTCCCACAGAGAACAGTGTTTTCTGCTGGAATTAGTGTTACAGGCAGCTTCAGGAAGCATCTGTCCCATGAGCCCTGTTACAGAGCTACCATGGGTGCATAATTCTCTATGGGTTATGAATACATACCCTACCCTGTATTTATGATTTTCAGAAGAATAGTGAGCTGATCTGAATTATAAAGATTTTATGAACTTGTGCACTTTTTGGCCCCCATTATGTATTGCTCCCATCAGTCAAAATTGGTATATGACACATATTTTTTTTTTTAAAAAAAGAAAAGTCAGATGTTTGTGAAATCCTCACTTATCATCCCAGATCACATTTTTGATATATTAGGTTGTATGATTTTTGTACAATCGAAGAACAGCTCTTCAATGTTTTCAAATATAATTAGATTATATTACAGTATCAAAGAGAAACCTTTCTGATGGGATATATTCTAGCAGTCTCCTTCCTTCCAGAAGGCAGCAGCCACTCCCGTTATTGAAAGGGTTCCAAGGACCTAATTTTTCCAGTTAGGAATTTAGGGGTAAATAGAAGGAAGTAAGCTAGTCTTTATTCTCCTGTACAATATCAGAGATACTCTGCATCATTTATTTTACAGGTTATTACAAGGCCATATCTTATATCTGCTGATACATTTCTGAAATGTGTTTCATAAACATTTATTATATTAACAAATTGCTATCATTGAAATCTAATTTAACAACATAAGCTTGTCCTACAAATGTAATTGTATTTTTCCAAGTCTCAGAGCTCTACAACAGCAGAATTCTCCACCCAATCACCCTATTAAAAAAAAGTACTTTTCTCCTTCCCCATTGTGAATTATGAAAGAGTCTTCAATTATATGATGTACCCATTCTTTGCTCCCCTGCCCCTTCTTACACATGGTGGATTGTGCTCTCATAGTGGAGAAGGCTTGCACAGCCAAGGAGTCTCTTCTCTGTAGGCTTCCTTCATTTGTTGTAGAAATTGGAAGATGCACAAGGCGACTGCAGGAGAGTGGAAAATAAAGGTTCCTCTAAAAGAGTTGGATGCTGTTCAGATAACTGAATTCTATCCATTGTAGACATGCGACAATTCCCTAAACCAAATGTTTTATGCATGATCATGTAAAGCTACCACTTTACACTCTTGTCTCTGGATGGGATGGAATCAACAGGATCCTAATGTTGGATATATAAAATGCTACATATATATCACTAAGTGCTCTTAAAAATCCAAGTATGAAGTATCTCAGAATGGACATCCGTATTTACTGAATGTTTTTGTCTTTAATTGCCCTTTCTTTCTGCTGCCCCACTGTAAATTAGGGATAGTCAACCCTGTCTTTTCACAGGAATGCTGCAAAAATAATTAGTTGACATTTTGAAACATTAACTTTCACCCAGAAGCTGCAGTGATGAATACCATTAGTGAGCTTATGGGAAATTAATTTCAAAATGTGGTAGATGTCCTCATTCACTGGCTCACTGACTGAATAGCCCTTGGCTGACTTTTGAACTGAGGCAGAAATCCTGAAGAAAAGCTGCTATCAAATTCATCAGTTCACTTATTCAGTGTTATATGAAAGCACAAGGGAACTTAGTTAAAGTTACATGGCAATTTAAATTCTGACATTACTTAACTTCTAAAAATTTTACTTTGCAAATTTATTATTTGCTTAATTCAGATTCTTGGTGTTTTATAGTACAGCATAAACATTTTCATGAAGCTTTATATACAGGTATTTATACTGTAGTATGTGTAGTAACTGGCTCCTTTTTCTTACCTCAGTTACAGTCATTAACAATTACAACTAATACTGTCATGTTCTTCAGGTCACATCCTGAAATGCCATGTGGCCATTTCTCTCCTAGAAAAATGTGTTTATTGTGGATCACCATCAACTTCTGCAATGCACATGTAAAATATTGTTGGTATAAAGTTTTGCTAATGTGTATGCAAAATGTTGTTTCCATAAACTTCAGCATGAATAGAAGTTTGTAAGCAATATTTCTTTTAAGAAAAAATACAAAATAATTTACAATTTAAAGATCTAACGTGTTAAAGCAAAGAAATAGAAAAGCGACCTTAAGTGATATGATGAAAAAAGAACCGCAGAAAATTTACCTTCCATTTTCTTTTGCTCACCTGAGATACAGAAGATACATTCCACAGAGAATGAGAATTCTACCTACATCTTGTATCGTATTTGTTTGTCAAGTACAGCCCTCTATGTTCAACAGGGTGCTCGGGACACAGTAACTTTTAATAAGCAATTAAACCACTCAACTTTAATGACGTCACTCAATGTAAACTCAAGTATGTGCCTAAACAGTGCTCTTGGACATTTAGCTAACACATATACACAGTGCTTCACTAATATACAAAATTTCAGTTAAATAAAAAGTGGAGCAGCTATTGCACATGTGCATTCTGATAAAAAGAGGTAAAATTGCAAAATCTCATATGTAAAGTATACAATATAGGAAGATAACTAAATGAATATTCTATTTGTAACAAATCCCATCCCTCAGATGACTTAGTATTGGACCTTGACTCTGAAAAGAAGTAAGAGTGATACACTAAGCTAAAGCTGAATCTGCTTTTTAAGAACAATATTGATTCCACTCCCACCTGTTCTCGAGAGTTTGATTTTGGCCTCCTGGAAAGCACTACACTTCAAATCTAGTAAGGTAGTTTTTTCAATGATACATTTTTTTTTAATATAATTTTCTTACACACTGCAAAGCAGACGCAGAAGTCAGGAAGGCTTATTTTTTTTTTTTCCTGGAGAAATGTTATCATGACACAAAAAATGATACAGGTTTCATTTACACACCAGATGAAAGTTCTAGCACACATAAAACAGAATTGAAATTTTCCGTGCTGCCATTACATTGCCAGGGGCACAAAGATAGCTCTGTTACACCTGTGTGTCCTGTGTTGCTTCTGGCATGTCCCTTGCTGTAAAGCCCATAAACTCCCCTTCAGTGCTGTTTTATGGAGATAGGCTTTAGCTTAGCTCTGGTTTTGTGTTCCACCAACTGGCTTCCCTTTCAGGATTTTCTTTGAAATTTGACCAATTTTTTTTTTTTTAATGGATAATGTTGAAGGCAACAAATAGTTGAACTCTGGCAAATCTTAGCACTTATTAGAAATACATCCCATTCAATATCAGCATTTTTCTAAAGCATTTTCATTTAAGGAATGTGTACTTGTGGTGGGTTTCCACATTTTTTGCAATGTTTGAACACTGTATCTTCTGACATATCACCAGTGCCTCGGTCCTCTGTTACAACTTTCTTCAGATGTAAGATTTTTAGTTGTAATTCTTTTTACTAGCTCTTTTGCTACTTTGAGATGTCATGTGTTACATTCCTCTCCCTCAGAAAGTATTTTTAAATATTTTTTTTTAAGAAGTGTGTTTCTTTAACAGATCTTGAAGCTGTTTACCTATTACCATTACTTCCTTTATTTCTTGTCTATTTGAGAGTCTTTCCTTGTTTATCCGAGAATGCCCCTAAACTTGCCTGCTGAGATCCTATTAAGCTGATAAAAATTTAACTATTTCTCTATCAGTAACCACTTCAATATGCTTAAAAGTACTATATACATTATTCTTTTTGTCTCTTCTCATGCTGCTTTTCACTGCTCTCTATCTTTTGTTACATATGGAATTTTTACCTGTTCTTGCCCTTTCTGGAGATATTTTGGAGAAAGTGATTTTTCTTTTTTTTTTCTTTATTTCAGTTAATTTTGTTTATTCTTATTTTTGCAGATTTCTATATAGCTTGTATTAAAACTATTGAGACAGGTTTCGTGATGCTGCCACATGAAGAAAGATTCTTGACGCCAGGCTGACCCTCATATGTCTTTCCTGTTAGACTTCTACTGGCCTTTGAGGATTTTTTCTTCAGCTATCTGTTATTGTTGGAGTCTGCAGGCCTGAACAACAGGTAAGTGTGGACACATAGCAATTATGAACTCAGAGTCTGCAATAACATGTGAAATACTTGACTGAATGTCCAAATTCTAGCGGAGGCTGATCTTCCAGTAACGTAATCTTGGTACGTAACTGTCATTGCAGATACAGTTTTGCATCTGAATCCAAACGTGTATTTATGATGTGTGTTTTCATTTTTAATAATTTCTGAGGACTCCAATTTAAAGTTAATGCTGCTTCACTATTGAATTCTGTCAGTTGTTTTCTTGGTGAATTGATAGTTTCTTGCCATATATTTAAATACCATTTAATTCTTAAGTTCTTTTCCAAACACTTTATGATGTCCCCTTTCTTTTGTCAACTGCTTTGTAATGAGAACATGTAGAAGAAGATGTAAAGGTCATAATGTAGTTGGAAAAATATTCTTGACACATCTTGGCCCTTTTTATGACCACTGGACTGTTGCCATTTACTTTGAGGATGGTGTGAACAGTGTCTTGAGGGTAATGTTCTTCTCTCATTACTGCAGCATAAGTATACCTTCAAGTCAAGACTAATATCCGATACATGTGTTTTCTTATTGTCTCAAATAGCTACAATGAAAAAACGAGCTCTAAATGTGTGCATTTCACTGCACTGCATATTCTATAAATTCTGGTTGTTGTAAGCTAAGAGTGAGTTTTTAGTGTTTGGCTGGCTCTTGGTAAGTTCCCATTTATTTAAGCTCATGAGTTGATAGTTTTGGTGGTGGTGAGGAGCAAGCCACCCAAGGGCAGCTGAGGCCATGGAGAGAAAAACATTCTTCTAGATACCCCAGGATAAGATCAGTCAAAGCCTAGAAGAGATTCACAAAAGCCCTGGTTTTCAAAACAGACATCAGTTTTCAGAAAGAGCTTGGTATATGTTATCTTGCATGACCAAACATGCCAATATCCTAGGGGAATCTAATCCTTTAGGTGCAAAGTAAAAGTTGGTAGTTGCCTGTATACCCTGTTGATTAATTTATTTTAATTTTATTCCCTAATAAACATTTTAGAGTTGATTTTCATGTGTAAAATTATTATGTTGGGACATGGTAGGGGACACAATATTCAGAAGCTGTGAACATCCATAGCCCCCACAAATACAGTAGGACCACGGGATTTTTGTGAGTATAGTCAGGAACAAAATGTGAAAAGTTTCAGTTGTGCATCAAATTCTAATACTGTGACCGCAGAACTGTCTAAAAATATTTCTCTATTATTTCTGAGTAATTTATATATATATATAAGAAATTGCTGTGAGTATAGAAGATGTTGAGTAATTTTTTTCTACAGTCTAAGTAAACTAAGTAGGGCATCACTCATTTGCTACCATTTGCATCCAATTTCTCTTTTTTTAGTGTAATAGTTATATGTTTGTCAGGCTTTCTGAGCTATTCTTACTAGCTTCCATAAATATTCAATTCTAATATTCCAACTTATCATTTTTAAAAATGCTTTGCAGCACATCTAGCAAAGTATTATTCTTGATTTTAGAATAATGTCTGGCTTAAGAGTAATTTAGAGGACATAAAAATAGTACATGAGTATTGTTCTGCTTTTCAAAGGAACCAAGTGTCCTGCTTATTTTCTGCTACAGGAAGTTATAATTCACAGATATCTTAAGTTTGTTTTGAAGTTCATTTTATTAATAAAAATAAAACAGCAAATAATATTAAGAATGATTTTATACATGTTACGACTTAGGAAAAAATCTAGTTTTCTGTGAATATTAGAAAGGATTTTCTGTGCTCTCTTTGGATAAGCCAGATCTTTCATCTGGAATTTAATTATTCAAACAAACAAACAAACTTTTATTTTGGAGGAGTTAGAATGTTGCTCCACAATACAGTCATAAAAATGTACTCAAACAACCACTGCAGAAAAATATAATTATGCTCACAGAGTTGTTAGAAATGAATGAGCAAAGAGTGGATAGAATGTGTTGCTTGATTAATCTAGCTCTGCCTCTGACTGCTGCTTGCTTATGAGCTGCTTTGGTCTTCCTTGAATCTATTTGTTACTCTAAATTGGTCTACAGTCATGGTGGCAGCTCTTAGGTTTTCTCATGGTCCTGGGAGCTATGCCAAACATGTTCTGCTGCAAGCAGCCTCCTGAACAGGGCAGGGTAGAGGGGATGGGCCAGAGTCAGAATCTGGTCTTCTAGCTTGGCCTTTGGGCAAAGGCTGAACGTTCTTCTCCTTTTGGTATAAAGCCAAATAAATATTATAGATAAACAGTAATACAGGTATAGAAAACAGAGTAAGAGCTATGTTGTAGTTCAGCCCCCTTTGGCACCCGACTACGCAGTCTCTCTCCCACTCCTCCCGCCCTCTGAGAGAATAGGGGGAGAATTGGTAAACAAACAAACAAAAAAAAACAACAGAAGAAAACCAAACACATGGGTTGAGGTTGAACAAAAAGTAAATTTAACAGCAACGACAAAAGAAAACAAAACAGTGATGGAATACACATACAGTATAACACCTTACAACAAATCTCCACACCTAGTTTCTCCTAAGTAACCAGAAACTCCCCTCACCACCCTCCTCACTTATATACTGTGCATGATGTCAGATGGGATGGAACAGCCCTTTGGCTAATTTGGATAAATTAACCCCAGCTGTTAGCTAATTAGTTAATTATCCCAGCCATAGGGGCTACCTATGAAGTGAAGCTACAGCTTCAGTTCTGCACCCAGCTCAGGTGAATATTAACTCTATCCTAGCCAGAACCAGGACAAGCTGAGAACGTGGAATATCTGGATCTCATCAAAGGCAGAAATCCCAGCCAAATAAGGTGTCTTGAAAGCACATCCTAATCTCAGGTGAATGGAAAAGAAACGGACCCTTTGAGTACGACAACCTGCCGGTGCAGTTACTGTCTTGGAAACAAGCTGTGAGCAAACTTGATATCAGTGTGTGTGCTCTCGCTGGAGAAACAGTAAATCCAGTCTAGAGACAATTCAAAGGAAAATATACCACCTCCTAATGTTGACATTAAAACAATCCTTGTGATAAAGTATTAAAATAGGAAAAGAAGAAGGATCTATACCTGTGACACAGCTGCTTACAGTGGGATCAGATTAATCAGCTTTGCAGTTCTAAAGGCTGTCTCATTGTACTCACAATGGCATTTTAAAGCATACATTAATATTCAGAGATGGAGTTCTTACCTACTAGATCAATCACAAACTGAATTGAGACAACAGATGAACATTCAGAATAAGGGGAGCTACTTGTGATTTAGGCCACTATTGTGCAAGAGAGAAAATGGCTTCTTTAAATAAAGGAAAATAAGAGATGAGACACAGCTAAAGCAGAGAATCCAAAGAACAGGTGAGAATCACACAATGATGTTGGTCACCATGAGCTGGCTGGAGAAAACCACTGGTTGACGTGTACAGAGAGCGTTGGTACTGTAGCTCTGTTATAAGGCATTCAATCATATTAAGAATGGACGGATTGTTTCAATGAGTATCATGGTGGTGAAGTGGATAAAGACAAAGATCCAATGAAATTTTCTAGGCAGCTGAACCTGGACGAGGAGGGGGTGTTGCCCTCTATGTCAACGACCAGCTGGAGTGCATGGGGCTCCGCCTAGGGATTGATGAGGAGCTGACAGAGAGCTTATGGTTTAGGATTAAAGGGAAGGCAGGGACAGGTGACATTACAGTGGAGTTCTGCTACAGGCCACCTGATCAGGAGGACTGAGTGGATGACACCCTCTTCAGGCAGACAGAAGCAGCCTCATGGTCACAAGCCCTGGTCCTCATGAGGGACTGATAATGTGTTGGAAGGAGAAGACAGCAGGGCACAAGAAATCCAGGAGGTTCCTCGAATGTGTGGATGGTAAACTCCTCCTGCAAGTGACAGAGGAGCCAGTGAGGAGAGGTGCTGTGCTGGACCTTGGTCTCACCAACAAGGAGGGGCTGGTGCGGAATGTGGAGCTCAAGGGTAGCTTTGGATATAGTGACCATGAGATAGTGGAGCTCAAGATCCTTAGGCAACAAGGCGGGTGTGCAGCAAGCTTTCTACCCTGGACTTCAGGAGAGCAGACTTTGACCTCTTCAGGAATCTGCTTGGCAAAGTATCATGGGATAAAGCCCTGGAGGGAAGAGACGCCTGAGAAAGCTGGTTGATGTTCAAGGAGCATCTCCTCCAAGCTTGAGTGATGCATCCCAACAAAGAGAAAGTCAGGCCAAACCACCAGACGTCCTGTATAGAGGAACAAGGAGCTTCTGGACCAACTGAAAAACAAAAAGGAATCCTACAGAGGGTGGAAGCAAGCTCAGGTAGCCTGGGAAGAATACAGAGAGATTGTCCGAGAATCCAGGGATCAGGTAAGGAAGGCTAAAGCCCTGACAGAATTAAATCTGGCCAAGGGTGTCAAGGGCAACAAGAAAAAAATCTTTAGGTATGTTGGGGACAAAAGAAAGACCAAGGAGAATGTGAGCCCTCTCAGGAAGAAAATGGGAGATCTGGTTGCCCAGGACATGGACAAAGCTGAATTACTCAATGACTTTTTTTTGCCTCAGTCTTCACTATCCAGGGCTCTAGTCACATCCCTGAAGTTGCAGAAGGCAAAAGCAGGGACTGGAAGAATGAAGAACTGCCCACTGTAGGAGAATAGCGGATTTGAGACCACCTAAGAAACCTGAAGATGCGCAAGTACATGAGACCTGATAAGATGGGTCCATGGGTCCTGAAGGAACTGTCGGATGAAGTCATCAAGCCACTGTCCATTATACTTGAGAAGTTGTGGCAGTCTGGTGAGGTTCCTGCCAACTGGAAAAGGGGAAACATAGCTTCTATTTGTAAAAAGGGAAACAAGGAAGACTTGGTGAACTATAGGCCTGTCAGTCTCTGTGTCTGGCAACGTCATGGAGCAGATCCTCCTGGAAACCATACTAAGGCACATGGAAAATAAGGAGGTGATTGGTGACAGCCAACACAGCTTCACAAAAGGTAAATTGTGCGTGACCAATTTGGTGGCCTTCTATGATGGGGTTACAGCATTGGTGGATAAGGGATGACCAACTGTTGTCATCTACCTGGACTGGTGGAAGGTGTTTGACACTGTCCCGCACAATATCCTTGTCTCTAAAGTGAAAAGACATGGATTTGACAGATGGACCACTTGATGGGTAAGGAATTGACTGGATGGCCACACTCAGAGAGTGATGGTCAACAGTTTGATGTCCAAGTGGAGACTGGTAACGAGTGGCATTCCTCAGGCGTCAGTATTGGGACCAGCCCTGTTTAACATCTTTGTTGGTGACATGGCAGTGGGATAGAACGCACCCTCGGCAAGTTCAGTGATGACACCAAGCTCTGGGGTGCAGTCGACACACTGGAGGGAAGGGATGCCATGCAGAGGGACCTTGACATGCTGGAGAGGTGAGTCCAAGCAAACATCATGAAGTTCAAACAGACCAAGTGCAAGGTCATGCACATGGGTCAGGGTAATTCCAAGCACAATACAGAGTGGGCAGAGAATGTATCTAGAGCAGCCCTGAGGAGGATTTGGGTGTGCTAGTGGATGAGAAGTTCAACATGAGCTGGCAACATGCCCTTGCAGCCCTGAAAGCCAACCACATCCCTGGGCTGCATCAAAAGAAGTGTTGTCAGGAGGTCAAGGGAGATGATTCTGTTCTGCTCTGGTGAGACCCCATCTGGAGTACTGCATCCAGCTTTGGATTCCCCAACATAAGCACATGGACCAGTTGGAGAAGGTCCAGAGGAGGGCCATGAAGATGGTAAGAGGGCTGGAGCACGTTTCCTATGAGGACAGGCTGAGAGAGTTGGGGCTGTTCAGCCTGGAGAAGAGAAGGCTCTGGGGAGATCTCATAGAGCCCTTCCAGTACCTCAAGGAGTTTAATAAGAAAGATGGGGAGAAACTCTTTAGCATGGTCTGTTTTGATAGGAGAAAGGGTAGTGGTTTTTAAATAGAAGGAAGCAGATTCAGACTTGATATAAGGGAAATATTTTATGCCATGTGGATGGTGAAGCACTGGAACAGGTTGCCCAGAGAGGTGGTGGATGCCCCATCCCTGGAAACATTCAAGGCCAGATTGGACTGAACTCTGAGCAACCTGATCTAGTTGACGATGTCTCTGCTCCTTGCAGGGGGGTTGGACTAGATGACCTATAAAGGTCCCTTCTAACCCAAATTATTCTATGATTCTATGAACCAATTGTGACAGTGGGGTTTTTTTTTAAAGAGCATAAGGAAGCAATAAGACCATAAAAACCCAACAAAATTTCTGAGGAACTATTAAAATATAGGAATGTGTAAGGTAAGACAAAGGTCTACAGATTTATTTCCTAAGTCAGGAATTTAAAAATAAAAAACGAAGTAAATGCAGAGTGGCATTCCTTCTTTTTCAGATGGAGAGGAACTTCTTGCCTCATAAGATTCCATCTAACTTACACGATTGTATATGCTTACAGTTACACAGAGGATTTACTAAGAAAATATGAAGGAATTACAGAAAAATAAGCCTATAATGTCTCAAATATTTTCAGTTTGTCAGCTACTTAAAAAATATGGGAATATAATAAAAATATATGATTTTACAGGATGAATTATGTGATGGTATAGCTCAAGATAGTACTGTGGTCACAATGAAAAATTTGGATTGCCAGGAAAAGTACTAAACTTTGTCTTTGCGGAGTGTAACTAGAGAATGAGATCTCTGCATAGTTTGGTATGAAGTAATACTACTCACTCTCTACAACTACTTGAAAGGAGGTTGTAACGAGATGGGTGTTGGTCTCTTTTTCCAAGTAACAAGTGACAGGCCTTCAATTGCACAGTGGAGGTTTAGATTGGATGTTAGGAAAACTTCTTCACTGAAAGGGTTGTCAAGTACTGGAACAGGCTGCCCAGGTGAGTGGTGGAGTCACCACGTCTGGAGGTGTTTAACAGGGGTATAGACATGGCACTTAACGACACGGTTTGGTTGTGGACTTGTCAGTGTTAGGTTTGCTGTTTGACTCAATGATCTTGAGAGTCTTTCACAACCTAAATGACTCCATGATACGGTAGGAAGTAATTTTTAAAATGGGAATGGCGAAAGTGCCAAGATATTTGTAAAATTATTTTGGTGGTGTCAACGGTCTTCATTGACTTTTAATTTGTGATACATGCTGATGATCAATTTACCATGACATAGACGGAAAACATGAGATAAAAGAATGGTTGAAAACTGTGCTTGAAGTGGCAAGAACCCCCAATTATATGTAAAACTATGAGAAGATGCTGAGTAAGCTTGCTTAGTAATAATCTGATATCACCAATAAATCAGATGGTGTAATACTTGGAAACATTTCTTGCTAATAATGCCTTGCAGATGGTTGAATTTAAGATGTGCTGCAGGAGTACGATTACCTGTTTCTCTAATGAGTATATTTAGCCACTGAGGAGAAGCAATACTGCGTCTGTAGCTTGGTCTATGGACTTTTTAACATGGATGTATGATGAGCACATTCAGTAAGGATGAGGAACGCCTGGTGTTGAGACACACGTTTTAGTGAGAAGGGGCAGCTGACATATACAAAGAAAACTCTGATAAAGATTTCAGGGAGGTCGGTGAAAGTTAATAACTGTTAAAGTAGTGATTTCTGAGCGTTTCAATGGGCTGAAGTGTTGTGGTGTTAGAATTAAATCTAATTGAACATTTCTTGGTAGGCTCTTTTCATGGTTTTTAAATGTATAGTTGCCCACAGTAAGACATAATGGCGCAGAGTGAACTAAGCCTGAGAAGTCTCATGTAAAATACCAGCAACAGAAACAACAGAAACTCAACTGTGGTGAGTTGTTAGAGCACTCCAGGACCTCTAGCACCTTTCCTGCTCTGGTGTCAGCCCTGATTATTATTCTTTATAGCTATGTGATAGGAAGAATTTAATAACATTTACATTCCTATATGTGGGCCCAGTTAATGGAAGAAGATGACAGTGATTACATTCAGGTAAGGAAAAGTCTGGGAACCATTCTTTCAATGTGAATTACTGTGTGCATGACCAGTACCTGCACACTGCAACTGTTCTTCAATTTTCACTGAATTTACTGTTTCGCAAAACAATTCCTACAGCACACTTGTCATGAGCAGATGTGTAAAACAGACTCAAAAAGGTCATACAAGCTAAGTGAATGGAGTTTTCTGTCTTGAATATTCACATTATTGTATTATGTTGCTTTAATTTATTTATTATTTATTTTCCTCTTTCATTCTGGGCCTTGAACTTCACTTACTCAGTATGGAGGTCAGAACTTCTTAATAAATCAGATTACTTTGTGAATGATTGGCATCTAGAGAACATACACTATATTTTTACATAAAGCCTCTTTTGAAATAGCTGCATATATAATGCACAGTTGCTGCATATATGATAGTCAATGTCTGAATGTGAAGTTTTTGGTTGGACCATTGCACAGAAACAGAAACGAGATCTATTAAAATTACATTTCCATTAATTACTTTTTAAAAATTAAAAAATATTCAATGGATTTGTACCAATTCCTAATGCCTACCTGAGCGAAGCAAACAATCAGATTTCTGTATTATAGAAAACTTGTTAACTAACTATAAACTCACAATGCTTTTTGTGGCATGGGCCTACAGATTAATCTGAGGGAGGAGAGTCTGGAAAAAAGGATTGATATGGCTTGGAATACAGGATGACAAGTGGCTAGGCATGTTTGCTGTAAACTACAGGGACATCTGCCTGTTGAGGACAACGGGACATGGATCCAGTTCTGCTTAGAATTAAACTGCATGAAAGCAACTGAAGCCAATGAGTTTGTACATGAAACAAAGAAGGAATCAGTTTAATGCAGTAACAAGCAATATACGTATTTATATTTTTAAAAAGAGTTATTTTTCAGGCAAATATTTCTTGCTTTGTTTTGATATCAGAAGATATCACCCAAAATTAATAATCCACTTATTTTTTTTTTCTGAAAAGAAAAAAAATTCTTAAAAGTACATTTTACTGGTAATATATACTGTTATATTTGGAAAAAAAAATATATATATATATGATCATATTTAAAGAAAATTTTTTATCTGTATTTTCCCTGCTGGTATATTTTTATACACAAGGTACTACTAAACATATGTGAGCATTTTCTTAAAGATTCTTAACATTCTGTTTCCTATGGTTAACCCCTATATTGTGGATAAAATAAACAATGCATAATTTACCACACATTTTGAGCACTTGAAATTCATGGGATTCAGAATGCAACTTATTATTTGAACACTGCTGGCTAGCATTAGTCCTGGTATTGTTTCCTCAGTACTCAGTAAAAAAAATCAGAAAAGAAATTATATTCTGTTCCACTCTTCATAGCACATCAATTTCCTTGGTATTTGAAGTCCTATAAAGCCATCCATTAGATAAATTGGAGAGGGGAATAAGAAAGTCATGTTTATAAACTCAGGGTAGACCTTAGATCATCTTCTCACAGGCAAAAATGGGACCTTTAATTCAAAGGAATTACATCAGAATAATTAAGATCAGAAAATGACCTTTCAGGACATATCCTGCTCACTCTTTCTCTGACCTTTTCTACAGCTCTGTAGCAAAAATGGGGCACGGAGTTGCTCCTAGTAGGTTACACAGAGATCCTCATAACACGAAGGATATGTGGGTGCCATTAAACTGATGTATCAGTTCTGTCTCTATTTCTACCCAAGGGATGTCTGAGCTTGGCTGGAATCAATAGCAAGTGCTGGGTAGCATGATAGAAATTGCTGTAAGAGGAAAAAACCCTATAAAATAACAAATAAATTATAAGTAAAACCTAGTCATGTAAAATCCTCTCAGACACATATGGAACCAGGAGGTTTGTGTAACTTTCTGTAACCTCCGGCTGGAAATGGCACAGCTTTTTCCATAGGAGGCAAAATATAGTCCTTTCTGAAATAAGTGATGAAGGTTATAATTCAGATTTTCCTTTTTGTTCTATGACCTGATATGACTTCTAACGTTTGCCTAATATTTCAGGCACTGGTACTACTTCAGCTCAGCCCTTTTCGAGGAAAGAGGGGAAAAGGAAGGAAAAGAATTATATGGTTGTTTCAAAAGCAGCTAAAAACTTGAGAATCAGTTAATTCATCTTTTTTGTTGACTACTTTCTTAGGAAACAGAAATAGAAAAACAGAGCTTTCATCAGAAGAATTTAGGGGAGATTTATAGGTGGCAGGTGGAATGGTAGTTTCACGAATGCTCTGGTTCTGCAGTAAAATAGCCATGGAAGCCGGTGGTCAATTTATTGGAACAAGGATTTTCTGAGTACATGTAGCAAAAAGCAAACTGCACCCTTTTCTTTTCACAAAGTCTAGATCTTATTTTCATAATAACAGTAATGAAAAAGGCCATGAAAGAGCAGAGTTGTAGAGAAAAATTTACATTAACACAATGATTTCTCAGCAATGACCATATTGATGCCACTACTTGAAGAGATGTTTTTGGATCTCAAAAGGTGCATCAAACTCTTCGTCAGTCAAAATGGAGAACACTGGCTATCCAGCATAGCAATGGATGTGAGCTGCTCAGTTACCGCTGCTTCTTGCTAATAGGTAACATGGAATCGTAGAGTAGTTTGGGTGGGAAGGGACCTTCTAAGGCCATCTACTCCACTGCCCTGCAACGAGCAGGGACATCTCCAACCAGATCAGGTTGCTCAGAGCCTTGTCCAGCCTGGCCTTGAATGTTTTCAGGGATGGGGCATCCACCACCTCTCTGGGCAACCTGTTCTACCATCCTCACTGCAAAAAATTTTTTCCTGATACCTAATCTGAATCTACCTCCTTCTATTTTAAAACCATTAACTGTTTTCCTGTCACAGCTTATCTAGGTAGACTGTGGGTCTTCACTCCCTTCTCATTGCTAGTCTTTATAAGATGATGTCCAATTAGGTACAGTGAAAGCTGTGTAGCTACAGTGACTTGAAAGTGCTATTTGTTACTAAATTCTTAATCTTTGTGTCTGAATCTTGCAGCTTTGTGAAGCTCTGTGTAGGGGAGTCTAGGTTATTTCTAGCCCAGGTATATCCTGAAATTCAATGAGGCTCAGTCACTTTGAAATGATATTATCAGGCTCACCAAGAGCATAGTCAGACTTCCTTTGATTTCCAACAGCTGTAATTTTGCCATAAACATTTACATTGATGGTTTTAAGCAAATCTCATGAGCTTTTGGAGGTGACAAATATTTTCAATGCCAGTAACATAAACCAAGAGATGTCTACTCCTGCCAAGTGGAGTTGAGTGAAACATTTTTGATCTCTTTCTTCGTACACAGAGTAAATAAAGACATTTCTAAATGCAGGTTGTTTTAACTGAAAAGTTATCAACTTAATATTGATGTTTTTGAAACAGAAATATATATTTTTTATTAAAAAACTTAATGTCAGAAGTCAATTACATTTAATAGTGAAATAATTGAAAAATAAAAAACCAAAAGCCCACCCAAACTTAACAGTTCCATTTGATCTGAAATGGAATACGCTTTGCACTTTTATTTCATTGTGGGAAAAAATAGCCAATGGCTGATGGTCAGCCAACATTAAATTAATTGTTAGTACTACCCTAGTTATAATTGCCTTTCAGTTCTGTGACAATTCAAAACAATTTGCATATTTGATGTTCCTTTCTTATTTTTACCTAAAAGTCAAATATTGTCCATGGCCTCAAATTGTGCTTTTTTAAATAATGAAAAATATGCTGACTTACAAGTATTAAAGCTTGCAAATATGACAAAAAGCGGTGGTTTTACCTGTGACACAACATTGCCAGTTTGTTGTGCAAGACTGTGCACCTATGAAAATTATTAATCTTCAGTCTTGGCTGCAAAGGAATAGCTGTGTTCTTTGACAGAAATGACACAAGTTTTATTTTACATCATGCAGTGTTCTCCTGATTTCACAAGCAAATCTTTTGCAATAGAAAGAAGTATCTGCAGCCACTTTCCCCATTTAACATAAGCTTCCAGATCTTCGTGTGAAAAAAGTCATTTTCAATAACACCAGTTAGAAGAGTAGCAGCAGAATGTGGTCTTAGTTGTGGTTCTCAAGGCTAACTTTCTTAGCTTGTTTTTGTAAAATAGTGAAAGTACTAGCTAAATTTTGAAGTACTTGAAGTTTAGTTACAATATACTTAGAGTTTTGGGGTTTTTTTTTTTTTGTTTTGTATTTTTCAGTGTTCAAAAGACACAGTAAATATTTTAGTTACTTGAAACTTAAATAAAAGAAAGTTAGAACTTTCCCTCCCCCTTTTCTAAAGGGCACTTGAGGAAACGTGTTTAGAAACGCTGTACTGAAAGTTTTCATTTTTTAACTGCAAACGGTCCACTCCTGCTCCTTGTAGTTCCTGGAGCTTCTAGCTGAGATCTGGGTCTTACTCCTGCAAACACTAACCCTACATAATGATGGACAAGTCTGTTTCCAAAGACCTTCAAGGCTAATGATGCAAGACAGGAAAAATAAGCACCAGTGTTCCCAGTTTTTCCAGCTGGGCACTAAGGGACTGAGTGATTAGAATACTCGTCCAGTGTCAGAAAAGCTTGTTGCAGCAGGAACAGGAACTGAATATATGCCTTCATTTTCCCAGGATCCTGCTTTAAACAAAGACCCTCTTTCCTTCTGGGAAACCTTATTCTTTCAGAAATGCTGTACTCAAGATTCAGAATAGTCAAACCTGAATATTTGAGCATATATATTTCAAATTTGTTATATTTTGACAAACTTAAAAAAAAATTGCCTGCTAACATTCTGTTTTTAAAGGCCATTAAATAGTCTGGGCCTACATGTTAAGCCACAGTTTCAAAAACTTCTGCCAGAAAAAATATCTTCCTTGTGCAAACAAATCAATATTTATGTGTCCTAGCTGGACATTTACATGAACAAATATGAGTTTTGCCTGGGCAAACACTGATATATGAAGGCTCCACTGGCATGTCTCAGGATAGAGCTCTAACTAAATACGTTTTCTAGCAATAAGTAAACTACTCATTTTTAAAATTTAGTCTTCTGTGATTTAAGAGGAATGATGTTTTTCATATTAGTAAAATCTGGAGAAATAATAAACTAAGGGGACAGGGTAGAAATGTTTGATTCTACATTTTTAACTAACTCAAATTTAATAAAACTTCCTCCTAGAAGGTTATTATTTGCTCCTTTTGCAGTGTACTCTGCATTTCTGCCATAATTTCTAGATGCAAGTTCTCCTACACAAATCATTAATTCAATGTCTATTTAGCTTCTCAGTTTTGAATGAAATGCTTTGATTGGAAATTCAGGGCAATAAATCAGCAACTTTTTAGGGGGCAGGGAAGAGAGAAAAATCTTGTGTTTTTAATTTGACATAGAAGGACTGTTTGTGTTCTTTTGCTTAGTATTTGTCTTGGGTTATCCTTGTTGGCTGTAGCTGCCCACTGCCATCAAATGGAAGATCCTGACTTGAGAACTGGAGACTGTCCAAAATGTATGTAAGTTAAATAAATAAAAATAAATATCCTCTCACCCGTACTGCAATTCTTCTATTCAGACAGGGAGGTCTTGAAGAAATCTGTCTCCTTGGTCCCTCTTAGTGACTTGGAATTCAATCCAGAAAAAGAAGTAAGTGCCTAAATTTAAAAATGCAATCCAAAACCCACTGTTTACTTGCTACAAACTCATAGAAGTGTCTAAATGCTACAGTATGACTTATTTTTGTCTTCAGACATTCTTTAGGTCTCTGAAACATGTGCCTCTCTGCTCCCTACAGACCATCTTCTGAAATCCTTTTTCAGCCACTTCCTTCACAAGAGGGCTGTGAGAGGGCTGATTTACCCTCCTAACTAGATCATTTCTATAAAGAGTAAAAAATTTGGATCGATTTCTTCCTTGACCTATTCCTTTCCTTTTCAAATTCAGTAAAACCAAATCTCCCATTGTTCCCAGTCCATAATGGAGGAGAAGCCTCACATTTTTTATTTGCTATCACAGACAAAACCGGAGATCTTTTCCAACTTATAGCCACCTGCTATAAGGTGTGCTACCAAGTTCACTGAAAATGTGTTTTTATACTGATACTGTGGAGCTGCACAGTACAATTGCTGCCTTGAGATCACGGCACTCCTGCTCTCAAATTCAGTCTGAGCTCCAGATATTACGAGTTCCTTTTGTGGTAGCTGGGAACAGGGACCTTCAACGTAGTCCTCTGTTTCTTGTGGCCTGTCGTAGTTTAGCCCCGCTCGGGACCAAGTTACACAGTCTCTCACTGATTCCCCCCACCCTCTGAGGGAATGGAGGAGAGGTAATACAACAAAAAGTTCAAGGTTTGAGATAAGGACAGGGAGAGATCATTGAAGTTACCATTATGGGCACAACAGACTCAACTTGGGGAAAACTATTTATTTATTATTAGTAATAAAACCAAAGCGGGATAACGAGGAAGAGAACAAAACCAACTACCCTCCACTCTTCCCTCTTCCTGGGCTTAACTTCATTTCAGTTATTTCTACCTTCTTCCCTTCCCCAAGTGGCACAGGGGGGAAGAGGGAATGGGAGTTACAGTCAGTCCATCACATGTCACTTTGCACCGCTCCTTCCTCCTCAGGGGAAGGACTCCTCACATTCCTCCCCTGCTCCAGCATGGGGTCCCTCCCACGGGCTACAGTCATTCACAAACTGCTCCGGCGTGGGTCATTTTTCCACAGGGTGCAGTCCCTCTGGGATGGCTGCCCCAGCGTGGGCCCTTCACAGGCCACAGCTTCCTTCAGGCATCTGCTTGCCCTGACATGGGCTCCTCCATGGGCTGCAGGGGGACAACCTGCTCCACCATGGTCGTCACCACAGGCTGCAGGGGAATCTTGGCCAGGAGCAGCATTACTCCTGCCCCTCCTTCTTCACTGACCTTGGCGTCTGCAGCCGTTCCTCTCACAAGAAATTCTTCACAATCAGCTCAGGCAGACACCTCTCAGGTTCTTGCACATCTCCTCTCCAGTTCTTGTGGCCAGGCTGGGCCAAGTCGTACCCTGACAGCTGCCTGGCAGGAGGCCAGAGGGTGAGGGCCACAAGGCCCACAGGGCCCACAAGGCCCGTGCCTTGCCCTCTGTGCCCTGACCTTGCTTTGGCTTCTTCACTTCTTCTTTTTTTTTTTTTTCATTTTTCCCCTTCTTAAATGTGTTATCACAGAGGCGTTATCACTGAATGTTCCGTCACCAGTTGGCTCAGCCCTGGCCAGCGGCAAGTCCACCCTAGACCTGGCCAAGTCCACTGGACAAAGGGGAAACTTATAGCAGCTTCTCGCAGAAGTTGCCACCATAGGCCCCCTCCACTAAACAAAACCAACACATGGCCCATCAGAACAAGGGCAGATATGGTAAAAGAAAGCTAGATTGGCCCACTTTCGGAACTCTTCTTGAAACCAAATGCACCAGCAGTTTGTTTCCAAGAATATTAAGTAGCATGTGCTAGCCTGGCTTTCCTGGTTTTGGCTGGGATGAAGCTAATTTTTCTCTCAGTAGCTGCTGTGGTTTTGATTTAGTATAGAATTTGGTATGTGGCCATGACAAGGGCTACTGTTTCATTCTGCGTACCAGCTGATCAAAATCAGGCATTAAAAAGTGTTCCAAATATCTTCTTCTTCCTGCCTCCTTGACCTGGGTGAAATTCCATGGCTCATAATTCTGCTTAACTGATCTCGGATAATGAGTAAGGAAAATGGAGGAACTGTTTCTACACCAAACAGGCAAACCACACACACTATTGTGGCTTGGGCCACTTGCCTGTTAATGTAAGACCTTAATTTCCTTTGGCTTTCTAGACAATCTTTAGACAGTCTACTGCTCACCTTCAGTAGTTGTTCTAATCAGACATGATATAAGAATATTCCTAAAGTCTATCTCTGGCCTAGTGAAGATAATCTCCTTTAGCTCCTTCTGCAGTCAGTGGAGAAAGGCAGGGCCCAAGTTTGGCTGTACTTTACACTTGAATTTGATTCATCTATAAAAGACAATATGGTTAGATTCCTGCTGTAAATTACTTTCTAGAGGATCTACATATTTCTGCACTGACTACGGAGGGAGGAGAGAGATTAGCCATTGTGGATGGTTCTGCTGTTTTAATAACAACTTATCATCAAGAACTACACCTGTTAAATATTAATAATTACATGCCAGCCTGAGTGACGTGTGTTCTCCAAACTACTTAGAAGCTAACTGCAATGCATTAATAACCCCAGGAAACAGAAATGAAAGTGTAGTGAACAGATACTGCTCCATTAATAATTTGGGGAAGTCCGATTCCTTGTTATATCTGCTTTCTCTTCTGTCTGATGTAGCTTGCTAGCAAAATACAGAAGACTGGCTTAGTCAAATCTTAGAGGCCTTACTTCAGATAGGAGGGAAGTAGTTGTTCACAAGCATTTGCCAATATCACCTTTAAATCTTACCTTGAAAATCAGATTGTTCAATAAAAATCTGTTTTTGGTATTTGTCACAGCAGGTTGAAGAGAGCTGTAACTTGGGAGTTACAAAATAAAAGATCAACTTTTCTGAGTATTTTGCTCTGTGTTACAGTGCCTGAATGAGTAAAACTTGTGTAGAAGGCACATCATTGAAAATAGTCTGAAAAGTCAGAAAGCAGAACAGAAAGTGACTCATACCCTCTCATTCATTCATCTTCAAACAAGAAAGCTTTCAGAAGTTTCAATTCAAAGAAGCCTAGAAGCTACTAGATGGGTAGCTGTGGTGTGTTGAATGCATTCTTACCTATCATTAGTGCACAGGGAATTAGGAGATACTATGTATCTGTTAATATTGACAGGATCAGGGAGTTGTGGGTATTTTTTTTTTAATTTTATTTACTATGTATAGAGGGGTTACACCAACTTGCATTGCTTGAAAAAACGTAATTATAGGAATGCTGTAAGCCTAGCTGTTGACTTATCTGCATTCTCATCTCGTCAAACATTTACACAGAGAGCAAAATCCTCACAGAAGCCCTCAATTTTCCTTCAAACACCCTCCCTTTCACTATTTAACTGAATATTTTCCATTCTGTGTAGCATTAGGAAATCACCCTGAGTTGGTGATTTCCAGACCACAATTGGGAAATTGACAGTGTAAAGCAGTGGCAATTTACTGTACATTTGGAACTTATTTATCAAAAGTGTCATCTTTTTCCAAAGTTGCAATCCTTCCACCGTGCATCAGAGGAGCTTGTAGTAGAAGCGAACCTTGACGAAAAATTATGAGGTACTCACATATAGCCATATTTATCACTATTCTGTGTCACATTAAATAGTTTCTGAAGAAGAAACCATTTAACATTGAGTTCATGCTCATCTGAAGTTGATATTAGAGAACTGGAACACTTTTTCATACAAAAATTTCCCTCCATTTTTACCAGACTTGGCATTTTTCATATTGACAATATGCTTTATTGTACATGCTCTTCATATGCCTCTCACTAACTGTGAGGATTTCATCCTGCTTCTCTGAGTCTGCCCATTTAATCACCACACCAAACAATACATAGCTTCACAGGTTTCAGAAGGAAGGGGAGCCAGGAGCTGAGCATGGCAAACACAGACACAGACAGTGTTCTCAATGACAATGGTGCCATCCTGCAGCAGCTGGACACGGCTAGCAGGGCAGGTTTTGTGATAACAACCATGAGTCCAGGCTGCCAGCGAATCCCACAGCGACACAACAGGTCCAGGGTCAAGCAAGTAGGTCAGGTCAGCAACAGGTTAGCAAGTCAGCAGTAGGATCAGTCTGTGCTTGGATGTGGTAGCCAGGGTCAGACACAGTCTGGTGGTCACAGTGACGAGACAGACCTATGGTCAAGCTGGGGAGTCAACTCAGGAGAGGAGGGTTGAGGTGCAAATCACCAGGGTAGAGCTGCCAGGACTGGGCGTGGCAACAACAACACAGCTGCTCTGACTGAGGGTGAGACCCTCAAATTAAAAGCTTCTCTGGTGAGAAAAAGGGAGAGCAGTTGCTGAGGCTTCCCAGTGGTTTCAAAGAGGTCTCCTCAAGGCCCAACACCTACCTGAACTGACCCAAACCCTGGGGCAAAGAGGAGTTTGCTTTAGCAAGCAGTGTGCACTGAAGCCTGTGCTGCTGTGGCTAGGTTGCCCTGAGTCCACACAGACCTGTATTTGTGCAGCAGTTTGCCCCTAAACACACTGAGGCCAGCATCACTCAACATGTGGTCTGCGGGCAAGCACCGGTTTTGGAGGCATGAAAAGGTGATCTTATAAGTGATTGCTGGATCCTGATCGTTCTTAGTGCCTGGGGAAAGGATCTGTCGCATTTTTTTTCCAATATTAATTGTAATTTGCATGTTTGCAATTATAACATAATATAGATTTGTTAAACAGTAATGTATGTGGAATTACTCTGCTCTAATTTAGGGATCTAAAAATTACATGGCTAAATCAGACATTTCAAAAAGCTTAAGTGTCTCTTTTAAGTAAGTCACAATGAGAATTTTTAACATTTTGGTGATGTTCATCACCAAATTTAACATGATATCCTAATGTTGACTTTAGTATTTCGCACTCAGGACTTTTGTCTTTCAATTGCTCGTATTTTGTCAATTAAAACCTTCAGTAGTCTTGGTTCACCTGAATTTATTCACTTTAGGACCCATTACTAAAGCTCTCTGCTAGTGCATGGAGGAAAAAAAAATGTTTATTATGTACAAAGAAGTTGGCATTGTTCATATGAAAATTCACTCACACCTCCTTCTAAAAAACGCTTGAATCCTATATTATTTCTCATGAAATGTGTTTCTTCACAAAAGAAACTCCCATGTAAATAGAAAGCAACTAACTTTTAAACACAACCTCTTCTTGCACCTTTCTCCTTAAATGTGAACACAGCTTATGAATCTGAACTGTCACATTAGAACTCAAATTTGTGTGCTAGATACTAATAAAAGCTGTTTCACCTGCATTTTTTATAGTTAATAGCTCTGCTTCAGACAATGTAAAGCATTTTATACATCAATTCTTCACACATTTTACGGCCTCACACAGCCCCTCAAATAGACTATCATAGATAAAGGCTAACCAAAATAAATGGCATCAGATCTGCTGAAAGCTCTACATTTACATCTCTCATAAAAATTGGCAAACTTCTGACAAATTGTCTTCCCTCACCTCTTGTTAATGTACTATCTTTTGTTAATGTACCTTTTGGTATTGTGTTTTCGTATCCGGCCCTTCATAAACATGCACAGAAAGTAAAGTTAATTGAGCAAGATTAATTTGCCTCTTAAATACCGAAGTTTGGAGATCGGAAAGAAGGGGATACCTTGTTCAAGTAAGCAATAAAAGCATGACAGATGTCTTATCTATGGGAAATACACATAGAATCATAGAATAGTTTGGGTTGGAAGGGACCTTTAAAGGTCATCTAGTCCAACTCCCCTGCAAGGAGCAAGGACATCTCCAACCAGATCAGGTTGCTCAGAGCCTCATCCAACCTGGCCTTGAATGTTTCCAGGGATGGGGCATCTACCACCTCTCTGGGCAACCTGTTCCAGTGTTCCACCACTCTCATTGTAAAAAAATTTTTCCTTATATCAAGTCTGAATCCACCTCCTTCTATTTTAAAACCATTACCCCTTGTCCTATCACAACAGACCCTGCTAAAGAGTTTTTCCCCATCTTTCCTCTAGGCCCCCTTGAGGTACTGGAAGACTGCTATAAGGTCTCCCTGGAGCCTCCTCTTCTCCAGGCTGAACAGCCCCAACTCTCTCAGCCTGTTTTCATAGGAGAGGTGCTCCAGCCCTCTGATCATCTTTGAGGCCCTCCTCTGCACTCACTCCAACAGGTCCATGTCCTTCTTATGTTGGGGGCTCCAGAGCTGGACACATTGCCGGCTCATGTAGAGCTTCTCATCCACCAGCACTCCCAAGTCTTTCTCCTCAGGGCTGCTCTCAATCCATTCTCCGCCCAGCCTGTATGTGTGCCTGGGATTGCTCCGACCCATGTGCAGGACCTTGTACTTGGCCTGGTTGAACTTCATGAGGTTGACACGGGCCCACCTCTCCAGCTTGCCAAGGTCCCTCTGGATGGCACAGTGATTGGTTCTTTAGGTATCTTTGAACACAGGTCTCTAGTTGTGCCTGCTCCTATTGCGACAAATTACTTGCTGCGTAGGCATGTTTTCCAAGCTTGCTTATAAGACTATCATATAAGGCAACTTTGAGGGTTCTACTGAATTCAAAACCTCTTTGGCTTGATTCTGATTCCACAGCTGTGCTACAGTGGCTTAATTCCATTGCTTTAATGTTTTCTTTAATGTATGAAAGCTCCTGTGTGATTTGCACTGACTTAAAGGAGTATGTATCTACAAATGCCTCTTGATATGTCACGGGAGTTACAAATTGTCATATCAGTCAGAATTTTGTGAAGTAGCGTTATAGTCTTTCTCTCTGTAAACTGCCAATTTGAGCATAGCACTTGTCAAAACTGGTTTTTTTTTTCCTAGTTGACTTTTCTTTGTCCATTTTACAATCAGGAAAAGAATATGTCTAGTAAGACAGATCTTTTATCTCTTGCTCCCTGAGAAAGACTGTTGTTATTGGGATGTCTGTTGCCAGCTTCTTGTAGGAAATTGTGCTAGTTGCTCATAGTTGCCGCTAATAAAATGAATTGTATAATCTTCTAAGCAGCAGGAGCCCCTGTAAAATTTTTCATAAAACATGTCTTTCCAGGGCAAAGTACCAAAGTGCGCAACTGGGAGAGACAACTGAAGGAAAAGACAAATTTCCTCTCTCTCCCCCTACCTTCAAGGAAAGCTTTATGTTGGGAAGTATCAGGTTTCTAAAAAAGGGTCACTGTTGAACCAGCAGAACTGGGATGGTGAAAGTTTGTGAGAGAAACTTGAGCTGAACACAATCCCAGATACTGGGTCCTGTCCTCTTCTAGTGTAAATGGGTAGAGCCCCATTCCCAAAGACTGTGCCAATTTACATGGGTTACACTTTCTTCATGGCACTTCCAAGTGTCTTTCCTGATAGCAAACTTTTGCTTTGTTCTCTGACTCTTTTACTTTCTAAGTAAAAGAGTCGTATTTGCTTAGGATTTTTACTAAAAAATTAAGTGCCTGAAAATTGTTGATGCATTTATTAAACTCTCTGCTTTTGGGTCTAATTCTCCTCCCAAGCTTTTTGTCAATCTGAATTGACACAGCATGGTAATGACAGTACCTTTGGTGAAAGCCACAGGAGAATCAGGCCCCAGATATTTTTGGTATTTATATACCCAGAAGTTCCTGTTCTTGATAGGGATGGAGGAGTGTCAGCACCAGCAGTGACTATGGCAAAAGGACTGCTTTGCAGACAGAGTTATCATCCCTTGTCATCACTTAGATAAATCAAGAAGTCCTCCCCAATGATGCCCAAGCCTCCTTGTTTCTTGTCAGTGGCATGAAGGCACGTCCTTTAGCTGGGCGTCACACTTGCTGTGACTGGACTAAGGCAAAGAGAAGGTCCATCCAGGTGCTTTGTGTTCAAAGTGCTGTGACAACAGGGCCCTGTGCCTGCCCAGATCAGGCCGTCACTGCACATGGCAGCCACAGTGATAAAGCACCAAGTTATTTAGCAGGAACTGTAATCATCTTGGGGAGCGAAAGAGAGCCTGTGAGGCTGGAGACTTCCCTGCAGAAACTAGTGAGCTGTCTCTGGTGCCTTTCAGAAGAATAACTTTCATACAAGGAACAGCTCAGGCTGATGAAACTCGTCTTCCTAGATTTCTTCAAAGGGAATTACTGATATAATCACTTGACTGACCTCTGCATCAGATCATTGATTCATATGATGAAGGCCTTAATTAAGGCTGAGGCCTATCAGTGCATGCAGCAGTCACTTTCTCTGTCTCTTTTCTGGGGATCTTTCAGCTTCAGGAAGTGAAGTGGCAAGCAATAAAAAGCCCATTTTGTACAGTTTCTGATGAGTTGTGTGGGCCAGTCAAAAGGGAACAAATGCTTCTGAGAAGGCTTTGAATGAATATGAGTGGATCTCTGGTTATCATCCAATTGGGAAACAAGTCATCTCCTTTACAGCATTTTATTTTTTTTCAATTGCTCATTGTTGCTTGTGGTTCTGGTTCCCAGGACTTGGTGACCACAAATCTTCATGTGAAAGCAATGACTTCTGTTCCGATTTATGTAAGATGTGTTAAGATGTGTTAAGATATGGCAAAAAAATCCCAGAGTAGACCAGTTTGCAAAAGACATCTTAATGCAGTCAGGACTGAATATTTGCAGATCTAGCTACAGTCCAAATCCTGCTGACTTGGACTACTTTCCACATAACGGTCTGCAAGGTTCTTTGTTGGTTTCTTCTGTAGGCAACTAGAGGCTGACTGGTCCATAACTTCTTAAAAACAAATAACCCAATCAGCACTTTAAATATCTACACAAATGTCCATTTTGAACTTAGAAAAATCTTCATATAAAAGATCTTGTGCAGCACAACAGCAGCACAACACATCTCCAATTTCTTATGTGTTCACAGTGTTGCAGCATGAAGTTATTTGTCCTGATTGATTAGTCAGCCTTCAACATGAAATAACAGGTTATAAAGTGATACAGAAAACCTCCAGGTATCTTGCTATTGCTTTTGCTTCAGCAGTAAGGACTGTGCCACACCTTTATGCGTTTCATTTCCTGTATAACATGATTGACAGGTGATCACTGAATTCTTCCAATTATTTCAGTGGTTTAACTAAAGAATTTCATTTTAACCAGGAGATTTTTGTCCCACTTAAATACACATTAAAACACCATATCAAGTAATCATGCGCTATCCCTGTCTTTATTGTCATAATTGTTGAGTGTGTTAAATTATAAGAAAGATAAAAGAAGACTTGTGGTTGACTGAGGAAGCTGTGATTATTCTCCTTAAGATACAGCTCAATCATGAAACACTCAGGTAAAATCTCCTGCTTGAAATCTGATGGGAACCCCAGTGTGCTCCATCTGGAATTCAAAGGATAATACTGACCCGTGCTCTTCATATAGCAATAGGCAGCAATATGGTGATTAAGTTCTATATGAAACCGAGTATCATCTGTTGGTAGCTGAGTCACACGTACCTTGCTACTGGTTCAAGACAACTTGTCACTCCTGAGCCATGCTGCTTCTGCTACGTATCATAACCTTAGTTATGTTAAGGTACCAAAAGATATAAATATATATCTGAAAGGCTTCGCAGTGAGTGCTATATATCCTTTTATCTATCCTTGGGAGTTCAATTATGTTGGAAAATCTGGACTAGCATGCTGTATTGTCTACAAACATTGGTTAAAAAAAAAATGAAACAAACAAAAAAATCAAACCAAAAAAACTACCACTGAGCTGAGAATGGTGGCTCATTGCCCATACTCCAACTCCACCTTCAATTTAAAAATGACCTTGCACAGAGCAGCATTCATGCCTTCTTGGCTTTTGACACTGCAACAACTTCTGGGAAGGACAGTGAGAAACATTGCTTTACTACCAATTCTTTCAGCAAAACCTTTGAATCCCTAAATCTCCACAGCCATTCTCTGGACTTGGGTTGCTTCACCATGGACTCATCCTCATTTTGTCCGGGCACTGCAGCAGTTCTAACTGGAGCTGCCGTAAGGTGTGCATACACTATGCAATGAAGTGGGCTGGTATCACCACATTGTGCGACATCCTTTGAGATATACCAACTCAGATCTTGTAGCAGTAAAACTATGGGAAAGCAGCAGCCTGTTGGAGTACATAACTATGTGTAGCGTTTGGTTCTTTGCATTATGCTCTACTGCACAGTAAGCTTTTTGCTTCTTATTTTCCTTCCTTCCTGTCACTGTCTCCCAAGGAGATGTTCATCTCCTTAAGAGGTCTTGGGAGGAGATACCAGAAATTCTCCATAACCAAGGAAAGGAGGGGTTACTAGTCCACTTTTTACACTTTCCTGGGATTTTATCTTCATTCAAAAGAATACTCCTCCATCCTCCAAAGACAAAAAATTCAGAAATGGGACTAGTATCATTCGTGGAATGATTTTTTTTGTGTGTCAGAAATCATGTCACCTATAGTAAAGTTCTTATCCTCAATTCTCTTATTTCCACAACAGTCAGAAATTTAACTCAGCTTCAGTATGTAATTCTTGCTGTCCTCAGGAAAGTAACTTCACAGGTAATCAGGGATGTCTTTTCCATTACTAAAATCTATCCTCACCACAATGACAAAAAGAGAAAAGAAAAAAAAGAAAAAAAGAGAAAAAAAAGAAAAAGAAAAAGCATAGAGAATAAGAGGAGTATAACCTAAATATTGTCTAGGACAAAGTACTTCAAGTAAAATGAGCAAGCTGATGATGCCTCTGCTCCTTGCAGGGGCGTTGGACTAGATAACCTTAAAGGTCCTTTCCAACCCAAACCATTCTATGAAAATACTATGCAGAATGAGGCTTGAAACGATTGCAGCAAATCTTGGAGATAATGAAATAGTGGGTAAAATCAACCTGCCCTGCCTTATGTTTATCAAAATCAGAGGTCCATGTTTGTATTGGATATCTAATGTCCGTACTGTTGATGCAGAGAAAAAGTCATGCCTGGAAAGTGAGTCATCTAATCCTAAGATAGGTTGTGTATACGATTGGTCAAGTGAACCATCATTTGGAGATGTTAATTTCTCTTCAGTGACTACAAGACAGGTCAGGGTGACTGACATTATACATTATATTAAACTGTCTGAAGTCAGGTAACATGAAGTCTAATACTCTATGTTGTAGCTGAAATAACTGGGTTAGTATGTGAAATTTTCACAGCCTGGTAAAGAGGCTACTACCTCTTCTGAGTCCCATGAGTAACAAAGCAAACAGAAGTGAGTTGATTTCTTACCTGGTGTAAAGCAGCAAGATCCCATTGGCGAGATTGCAGTGACCCAAGGTTTCACGTCTCAAGGTGAAGATGAACATCTGCTTGTTACATTTTACATTTTACTATCTAGAATCATGTTCCTCTCACCTCACTACAGCTGACTTTGCCACCTATGCTGCCTCCACAGGTGATAGAAAGCAATGAACACCGTTGGCATTGGATTCCCTTGACCTATCTTAAAAATCTGCTTAAGGCAGAGAGGATTAACTCTACAGTTTGTGTTAAGTAGACTGACTAAATGCCCATGGACCCTAAGAACAATTTATGGTGATTAGCTCCTGTGTAAATGTCCATATCATACCTTTCAACCACCAGATGAATGGTATTCCTAGTAAATGGAATAGCTGATTCCACCTTAATTTATCAAGGTCATAGGGGAAACTTATAGAATTCAAATAATTATATAAAATAGCTGTTCAATTTTTTGGTGCTGCTATTTCTATCTTGATTTAGTTTTCATATAGCTGCCATTACTACTCTTCATTGGAGTAACATGGGACATACCTTAAAGTATCAGGGTATACAGAACAGAACGGGGCACATTATTTTTCCCAGTAAAACATCAGTTCTGGTTGCCCAAGGCAACTGGTGCTCTTTAGGCACCAGTGGTGCACCAGTGGTGCATCATTTGCAGAAAGCACTTAGCATGCCTGAAAAGCAAACTCTTTCAACTTAGGTGCCTTGCATGCATTTTGAATGCTCTTTTCTCAGGCTTTAGCCATGAAGGAAAGCTGTTTGTGATAGTGGGCTTTGTGTTGGAACATAAAGTGAAGAAAACAATCCATTTTTACTAACCCAGAAAAACAGAAAAAGGATTATCTCCTTTTCCTCCTAACTGCTACTCAGATTTTAGAAGAAGAAAAGGCTAGCACATTTTTTGGCATGGAAACACTTCCAGATTGTGTCTTATTTCTTTGAACTATGCAGGCTAAGATAATGATATAAGGATAATTATATTACATGCTTCAAACTGAAGTTGATAGGAGAGAAATATCCTTATGTGTGGAGCTTTTACATCATGTTTAAAACATCTGTTATTAGCTGAGGCCAGAAAGACCTATGCATGTATTTAAAGAACGGAGAATGCAACCAGCATTAACACCCCTTCTTGCTTTTTTGCCTTATATTAACTAGTCTGAAATTTTAGTTGCATCAACAGTGCAGTTGCCATTGACATATCCCATGCTGATCAGCAGTGTAGCAGAAAGGTAATTCACCAGCAGCTTGAAAACATGCAGTTTCCAGAAAAAAAATAACAGCAAGATTATGTTTTGCCCCAAAAACCCATCAGGACTTTCCAAAAAAGTCCTTAATGAGCTAAAAAAAAAATTTCAAGAAAAAAGAGAAATCTTCTTTAGAAACATTAGAAACATCTCCCCAAAAAGGAAAGAACATGGAATGGTTTAGACTGCTAGGCTAACCATTCAGTTCTATGTGAGGAAAAGAGATTAGGATTAGAAATTGAGAGCCTGTTTCCTGATGGCTGCAAAGATTCATCACTGAGGGAGACCATGGTAGGGCTGCCTAGAGCTAGGCAATGCCTCTCTACAACCCTGTCAGTATTCAGGAAGCTGAGTAATGACGTAGTGGAGGCTGCTTCAAAAATAGTTGTTAGGAAGATGTTTGTAAAGGGCCTGAATTGCCTCTCTTTTGGGTTTTCTACAACTTAAAAGCATACTGAGTGAACATAGAACATGTAATTGAAAAAAAAATATGAATAAGGAAACTTTGTTGGAGCTTCAGAAGAAGCCTTCTTCTGAGGGCCTTTGTGGCTGGGTACATAACTGGAGCAAGAGCTCTCCAACAATGCAATAGTGCGCAGTAAGGACTGGTTGGCGTTTGGCCCTCTTCTGGGACATGAAGCAGCAGGATTTCTGTGTGACAGCTGGGAGGACAAGACTAGCACAATGCCTTGTGAAATAAATGGAAGCCATTTCCTAAAAATGAAGAAAGGTAGTGGATGGAGATCTGTTGTGCTGCACGCAAAATATCTGAGATATGACTCCTTTGTCTTTTATCTTGTTTCATCAAGAATGCTCTTGGTGTAGATGCATTCATGAGAGAGAACTGAAATGGCATTGAAAATCTTATGTTACTAAATGAATTTCTCCAGAAGGAGGAGGAATTCCTTTGTTGCTATCCTTCACCCTCCAGAATAGATTTTGTAGAATTCTGGAGATTCAGTTTTTCTTCTTGTCCATTAAACCTACAGAATGACTGGATAATTTATTATCTTTTTCTTTCCTGTCACTGACTAATTTGGATACTTTACATTTGAATCCCTGTGAGGTCTTGAAGCTGTGGTAAATAAATAAATAAAAAGCTGTAATTTGGGAGTTAATTCCAAATTTTTTATCTTTGAAAAGGGATGGAATATCCAGATCACCAGACACTGGTAAGGAGAACTCTTTCACACCAATAGGGTAAGAAAATGCTGCAGAACACAGAGCTGTGCCATTTGGAAAGGAGCTAGGGTAGTGTCTGACAGGATATCTGACAACGCAGTTTGCTTGTGCATCTCTTGCTGTACACAACATGAAGCTGAGTGCTGGCAGAAAGTCTTTGAATGAAAGGATGTTATTAAGTCCCCCTTTCCTCTGTGACTGGCAACGTGACCGTAGCTGACAGTTTAGCGAAATTGCTGATCATAATTTTCAGTCTTGAAATTGTGGGGCTGTGTTTTCAGTTTTGTTTTGTTTTGTTGTTAGAGTATGGGATAATAATTTATGATGAAACCATATAGGCTACAGTAAAAAAACCAGCACAAAACAATAACCTTTGCTAAGCAGTTGGTATTCAATTCTCTGACATGCAGAATTTAGAATAAAAGGTTGCTAACATTTTGGCAGTGTTTTCCTCAGGCTTTCTCTTGTATTTCTGCCAAATATCTCACAAGGCTCAGATTTGATTAAAATGGCAATGCTCTCTGCTACTTGAATGTAATTAGAGTCATTCATTACAGCTTTAGTTGACAGTTTGGCAACCTGTACATTTTTCTGAATATGGACAGCATTCCATGGAAACAGTTCAAGGGAAGAGTGCAAGAAGAGGGTCCTCTCTTGAACTGCAGCAAATGGAAGGCTGGCTATGTTTAGAGAAGTTTACAGGTTTCCAAACTGTCAATCGAAGCTGCAAGAAAGAGCTCTAATTAGATTAACGTAGCAGAGCACTGCACTTTTTGTCAGCCAGCTCCTGCAAGCTCCTGCTACGTAGTTATCACGTACCCTATAGGAACATTAAGTATTTCTAATGCAAATCACTCTCTTTTGCTGCTATTAACCCCAGTCTTAGAACACTGTTTGACAGAAAATAAATCAAGAAAACGTGTTTGCCTATGTAAACCTTTTCTGCGGGCCAGCTTGTTGCAGAATTTAGGAGAATATTTTTAATCTGCTTGAATTTCCCTCCCTTTCCATTATATGTCAAACAAAACATGTCTCCAATAAAGTCAGAGCAGTCCTGGGCTTCTTTCAGCTTCCTAATGAATTATATCTTTCAGTTAAAACTATTAAGTCAACTACTGTTACTTTCATTTTGCATTCTTCTGCGCCATGCCCAGGAGCTGCTAAAATATAGCAAGAAACGTCATTTCAAGCATCTTCCAAACTATCTGAAAACTCAAACCCTGTTGATTCCAGTCAAGTTCTTCTTGTGACTAAAATAAGAAAGTCTTAGTCCAAAAACCTGATGAGAAGAGCTCTCTGTTTTCTCTGTAGCTCACCACTGTTAAAAGGGGAAAGGAACAGTGCAGATTAATGGATGGGGCAATCTGTAGTTTAGTTTTGCATTGCTTGTTGCTGGGCTACTTCACTATGCGAACCAGGGGATGATAGCCCTACTGCCCTTTTGCTTTCATGGCAAACTGAATACTGAGGCTTTGCAGGAGAGTGGGTGCATCTGGATGAAAAATGGGTTCAAAGCTGGGATAGTCTTGAGGTCATCTGTTTGTTTTCAGAGTTGTACACAAAGCCCAGTTCCTCTCAGCAGCAACAGGAACACGCAGACCATGAGTTTTTGCCAAAGTCTCACACCAGACAGTTTAGGCATGTGCCAGAGAAACATCTGTCTCTTTCTTCCTCAATTCCTTTATTCTCTGACATTTAACTGTTTTCTTCATTTCCAGCTTTGTTAGATGCCCCTGATTCTGGAATCTCAGAAAACCTCTTAACTCTGGGTGGAGCCACGGCTTTGGGCCAGACAGGTAGAAATATATTTATTCTGCTTTGCAGTAGTGTGAGCTGCAGAGCAGTCACAACTCAGAACATGGAAGGCACCAGGAAGCTGTCATATTCCTGATCTTGAATGACTGCCAAGCCATCCACCTTTCCTCCCAGGGCAGGTGAACCTCCTTGAGTGAGCTTGATGTCATTACTTTTACAATACCTACAATGACCCTTGGGGCAGTTGATTGCTATGTCTGTTCTAATGGTTTTCTCTTAAGCCTTGTGTATTTTAATACTACATAAAATTCGCTAGATAAGAAATCAAGGGAAGCTAAGTCAAATAACATCCATATTGTTAGTGCAGATATTCTGGTAGGATGCACTTATATTGCTAACAACTGATGCCACACAGTACTGTTATAATCTTATAAATTATTTTACTGGGATAGTACCGGTTTTACTGTGTTTGGGTAAATTCACACCTTTAAGTAAAACAGCTACATTGGTAAAAGACAAGCAGATATTTATTGCCTCTAATGGTATCTACCAAACATACTTCTTAAATTCAGCCTACCACTATGGAGCCTGAGGCCATGGCATGATTCCCAAGATAACCAGTGCCAAACATACATAAGTCAGCGGAGCAAATTAACAAAGCAATCACAAATGTTTAACTATTTATGTAGCATTGTCACTATCACAACTTTTCAGCTCATCATTGCAAATCCATTTTATTCTCTTCCCATTCTTCTTGGAACCTCCCTCTGTGTGATCATGTTTCCTTCCCGTACAGAATGGAAAGAACAGCTTTCAGATGCTCTTTGGCTTGGCAGAAGGCCTCACAGGCAATACCTGCTTAAGTGATTCTAATTCATAAATTGGGATTTTACTGGCAGCCCAACTGTATTTGGTGCCCACCCATGTACAAATGCATCACAGTTGTGTTATATTCTCCCATGGGTTAGTCTGTTTCAAAGTACTGCTTCTCAACAGAGTGCAGTACATACATTATGGTTCTGAAAATTTTCCTATGCCTCAGAAATATTTTTATGCTGTTCTGTCTCAATTTTTCTCTAAAACTTGTATGCACTTAGATGTAAGAAGCCACTCAAGTCACCTTAAGAAGCATCCTTAGCTCCATGTGTTCTTTTACCAAACATCAATACCCGTGTTGAATACGAAAGAGAATTTGAAACAAAGGTAGGTTAAGGTATCCAATTTGACTCTGAGGCTACATAAAGTCTATAAAAAGCAAAGTAAAATAATCTGTAGAGAGCTCTGTGGCTAGCTTTGTTTCCAGCAATTTGCTAGTAACTCACCTGGAGTTCCCTCCTCTATATTGCAGTTGGCACCGCACATGTGACTTAGACAGAAATGGTCACAAATGGTGTTCAAATGAATTCCCTGTCTGGTTGAGATGGTCAGCACCATTTCTTTCTGCAGATGCATGGGAACGTTTGTGGCCAAACGTGACTCACAAGACTCTAGGTTCCACACTTCAACTCATTTCTCTCTTTTCTTCAAAGGCTACTATAGTGTATGACTGATATTACAGTCATGGTACAAAGTTGGTCCCTAGCATTAGGGCAGATGCTTACTGCTTGCTCCAATTCTTCTGTGTGAGCTACATATTTCAAGGTCATTTCTATAGACTAGCCACACAAAAAATTCTTCATAGTGTTTATATCTTCTTAAGATCTAAAGTGATAATTGAAAACTCATATTTTTTTTTCTTGTCCAGATCATACTCAAATTCTAGAAGTCCAGATTTCAAGATTTTTTTTTGATGTGTGGATACATTTTGATATGCTGCCTCTATTTGAAGTGAATTAGATGATTTAGATACAAATCCCCTTATTACTTAGTGTTTTAAGTAAGTCTGCCTTAACAAAACATTATCAATGAAGACAGTGTCCTTACATATTAAAAAATCCAATACTGAAATTATATTGATATGAAACTGAAATGACTGGCCAGAATGAAACACATCTGAATTTCGCCAGTGTGTACTTGATAGCTCTTCGATCAATTCTTACATCTCAGACAGGATGAAAATACTTTTACTTTGGCAGACTTAAATTCATTATGTTTCTTGTCTTTTGCTTTGCGCATTACCACTATTTGACAGAATAGGTGCCCGTCTTTATGATTTACTGACAGTTCTTCCAGTCTTATGAATCACTGTTAATATCATTTTGTGGTGGGTTGACCTTGGTTGGCTGCTAGATGCCCACCCAGTTGCCCTCTCACTTCACCTGCTCACCAAGGCAGGGCGAGAGATAGAGGCAGGGATATCACTCACCAGTTACCATAATGGACAAAATAGACTTTATTGGGGAAATTGTCCAACAAAATTTGAATTGGATAGTGAAAAACAAAGACAAAAATTAAAACAACACCTTTCCCCCCCACTACATTTTCCCAGGCTCAACTGCACTACTTCATTCCTGACTATTCCACCTCCTTCTCCCTGAGCGGCAGAGGGGGATGGGGAAAGGGGGTTATGGTCAGTCCATAACAGCTTCTCTCTGCTGCTTCTTCCGCTTCCTGCTTTTCCCCTGCTCCAGCCTGGGTCCCTCCTGTGGAATGCAGTTCCTTCAGGATGAATATGCTCCAGCATGGGCTCTCCACAGGCTGCAGTTCCTTCAAGGAACATCTACTTGCTCCAGCACAGTGTCCTCCATAGGCCATAGTGTGGACATCTGCTCTACCGTGGTCTCTCCAGGGGTTGCAGGGAAATCTCTGCTTGGGCGCCTCGGCCACCTCCTTTCCCTCCTTCTGCTCTGACCTTGCTGCTCACAAGGCTGTTCCTCACACTTTTTTTCATTACCACTCGCTTCCTGCACAGTGTTCTGTCCTTTCTTAAATACTTTTTCCTTGAGGTGCTACTGCTTTGGCTGAGGGGCTCAGCTGTGCCCTGCGGTGGGTTGGTTGGAAACAACTGTGTCCGGCACAGGGCAATCCCAGCCCCTCTTCACAGAGGCCCCTGCAGCCCCCTGCTGCCAGCACCTGGGCACCTGCACCCCGTACACCTTTCTAAACCACTAAAAAGAGCTATAAACTAGAACGGAATTATCTTTTCCATGACACATATATGGCAGATGTCATGGTGCTACTTTCATGGTGGTTGGTCTCCTTTCTCCTCATTCCTAGTTGTTTTCATCCCTGATGCAATCAAATTCTGCCACAGAAGCTCTCTCCCCATCTGTGTATTTGATCTCCTTCCACTGTTCTTAATATGCAAACTGAAATTCAGCTGAGCATCTCAAGCTGGAGTACCTTTAATTTATCTGGGGTGGCCTAATGGGTATGTGGTATGCCAGGTACAACGTCTCTCTGAGTTCCCTCTCCTCTTCTGCCTTTGTGCTTAGGCACAGACTGATGGTTGGATCAGACTGATGGTTGGATCCTGTTTGTATATCAACAGCTTTCACTAGGGGCAATCCATTTTTTCCAGGCTAGATTCTGCAGAACAAAACTGGCATGCTTATTTTGACTGTTCATGCTCCCCTCTGTCAACATCTCCCACATGGTAACTGAGGCTTCAGTGTTAAGTTGGACCTCTTAGGGTGCTTTTTCCTTCAAGCTCCTCAGGCCCACAAAGGTGGGAAATTTGTAATTACCTTTCTCTGCTCAGATTCTTTGATTGGCCTGTCAGTTTGTCAGGGTACCTTGCTTCCAGCAGTCTGTGTGGAGGGAGAAAGGATGCTCTGGTGACTTGGTTGCTCTTCTGGTCCTCCGTATCATCTTGCTGCATGTCAGAGTGCTTTCCTGGTTATCACCAGGTAGTAGAACACGCTTTTATCCATTTCCTGTGTTATCTACCTGAACTAGCTCCTGATGTAATCCACTCTGTTGCTCTTTGGATGCTCTGGAAGGTGTGTTGGGCCGTGAGTGTGCATGATAAGGTGCCTTGGGGCCCTGCTTTGGGATTTGCGACATTTGTTGGTTAGGAATGTACTGGTGATATCCACATAAAATCATAAGTCCCTAATCTCAAGTCAGGTTAGGGTTACATGAGGCATACTTTTATACATGCAATGTACATAATTAACTTATAATAATTTTTAAAATACAAAGGGAAGAAAACTCAGGCTTAATCCATTAAAAATTGTAACAGAAATGTCACTCTTTCTCACTCTTTCTTCCCCGTGGCCGTTTGACTTGTTCCCACTGAAAGGGTTATCCTATTCAGTCCTTCATATAGTCTCCACCTTAGTGGAGCATGCTAGCTTTTACAGCAAGTTTCTTGAAGACGTTCTCAATAAATTCTTTCTTTCACCCCAAAACCCATTCCAGATTTTGCCCTGACTGTTCTTAGTTAAATTAAATATTATTTCTTTTCCTTGAGACCTGCAAATCACCCTCTGTTAAGCTAAGGGTGACTCATTCAGCACAACTCTGCTGAATGAGAGATAAAAGTCGTTCCCATCCTCTGGCTTTGGTGGGTTTTAGGCATGTTTCCATGAGAAATGTTGCTATATGGACTTCATATCTTATAGAAATTGATATGTTAATGAACATACTGCATACAAATGTATAAGGGAGGTAAATGCAGGTAGATAATTTCAGGCTCTTGGTTGAAACCAGACACTGTGACACTTGACTTCTGCAGCAATTTGACCCTCACCCTTAACCTTTCTCCCTCCAGCTATCTGTAACACAGCTGGCAGTCGCAGCTCTCCCTCTCCTCAGCCCTGTGACCGAGGCTGTGCCTACGCTCTGAATGCCAGAGCCAGCTCCAGACCCACCGCATGGTGTTAGCACGCTGCCAGTTTCCCAGAAAGGAGCAGATCCCATCATACAAGCAGACTGCTGCAAGTGCTCAGGTAGCTCTTGCTCTCGAAGGGCCCACTCTCCTCTGAATTTGAAGGGTGCCTAGATGAGGGGTTTATGCATGGATGTCTACTCTACAGACAGTGTTTCAGTGCCATGTGTATAAAACATGAGAATTGCAGTGGCTTGCAGCCTGACAGGAAAAATGTAAAGACAAATACCATGTTATTATAATTAGACGATTGGCGAGATAGCACTTCTGAGCCTTTTTACATTCTGTTCTCTGTCCTGTCCAGTTCATGTTTGCTCAACTAGTTTCAAGCTTTCTAGATCCTAATCCCTTAAAGATCTTCCTTCCTCCCTCCAGCAAGATGGCTGATCCAAAAGAGGTACAAATAATTTCTTTGTATGCATTGATTCATATGATGACCTGGATGCACTTGAAGCAGATGGAGTTCATAACTGAACTACTTTTAAACAAAGTACGGCAGCTACATCAACAAAGCCATTGTTTGGATTGTATGTCAGTGCAGCTCCCCAGTACGCTAGGTGGGTTTCCAACTGTGCTGGAGTTCCCAGCCCTGGGCAGGACACCTCTGTGGGTACTAATACCTTTAGCATGCAGTCCAAGCGGAACAGTGCCTTACCGAGCGTGCCAGGGTGAATTCTGGCACAGAAACAGAGATCCGAAGCCATACTCCTGCACGTGCTCCGGGTCAGTGAGTGTTTGTTGCAGAACCTCGGCGATGCCAGATATTAGGTAATTACTGATATCTACCTCTGTTTTGGCAATCTGGAGGGTGCATCATTTATGTGGCCTCGGCAGTGCTGGGATCTGTTTTATCTTCTGCTGCTGTGTACTTCCAGAGGCTGGAATCCACACACCTCTTTGCAAAGAGAACCAGGTTTTCTGTGGATCATTTCTGATACCCTGGCTTTGTTATAGGAGTTTTGCCTGACCCATTGGGTGAGCGACGGCACATAGTGTGGCCGGGGCAGAACCATGTGAGATACTGGTTGCCTTGCCAATACACACATGCTGACCGGCCACCTGGCTGCCATCTCTGGCCATGCACAGTGGCTGGATCCCTTTGGCAGAACTGTCTCAGTTCTTTTTCCTTTACCAGAACACAAAACTTCTAGAAATGTTTTATCTTTGACATCTCCATCCATAAGCCAATTGTGAATAAAATTACTCTGTTGTTTCAAAAAAAGAGGAGGAAAGAGAAATGTATGAGTGGACAGACTGTGTGATCATCTAAATTTCATTTCCTTAGAAACCCAAAGTAATAATGGATCTCCAGAATCCTGGAAAACAATAAAAACTCTGGAATGTTACAAGGGGATATGCAACATAAAGGGTAAAATATGTCGTAGGCTTTTTATTTCAGTTCAGAGCAGTGGGACTATGAACCTAAAGCTGGAATATGTATGGAGAGGGGATTTGATTTTGATCACTGCAAGCCAAAATACCAATTTCCTTCCTCCTGTACAGTTTTCTGAGGTAGGGTTTAATGTTTTCCCCAGAGAGAAAGATTAAATATTTCCTTGAAGAGTATTTATAAAACTAGAGACGTCTACATGCTTGTGACATCAAATCACAAATGTAGTGCTATATTGCCCTGTAGGCATGGAAATTTTAAGCTCTTTAGTACATTATTATAATAATTTAAAAATACATTTCTTGCAAACGGTGTAATTTCTGGAAACATTTTAGTTGTACATTGGCTTGCAGATTGTTATCACAGTTGTGGAAAGAAAAGAAGAAAATATTTCTATTTCCAAACACCAAAATCAGATTGACATGCCTGCGCTCTCTTTGAGGGATCAGTGGTGACTTCTGTTTTCCTTTGACTGTACAACTGCTTTCCAACTTTTATGCAAAAGCATTAATCTTTGCTAGAAACAAAGCATATATACTCATAAAAATCTCTTTGAGTATTTATCTCAGTGCATTTTCAAGACACAATTTTAAAATGCTTTCTCTAAAGGAGGATAAATGAAAAAGAAATATTTGACCTGTAAAGATGGCAATGACATTTTGTCAGATACCTCAGTGTATCTGACTGGCCTTGCTGTCACATTCAGGTTAAGAAGCTGATGTCAGCATACTTGGTCTGTTCCATATATTTAAAGAAAACTGGGTAACATGTGACAACATAACATTTAGCTAACTGAAGCCACTTCTGATCATTTGGGTTAGAAGGATTCCCCACTTCACCTCTTTGCATCTTGAAAGCTCGGATTTTATTATGCTGAATTGACTCCACGCAAACTAGTGTCGTGAATATCCTCAGTGAAGTTCATTTCATAGCTTTCCTGGCACCTTGTTTCTGCATTTGCAGCTGGTTTTACTCTGCCTTCACACAGTTATGAAAATTTCCCTAATTTTTAATCTGCATTTTTTCATGTTAATGCTTTATTTTATTACTTCCTTGTCTTCCCAATTGGTTAATGAGACTGATTTATCTCCTATCTAATATCCATTCATACATCTGTGAATAATCCTGCTTCCCCTTGATCTTTTCTTTCCAAGAAATCTTCCTTAAAGTAGAAGATGTTCTCTCTTAAACTCTTTCAAATCCTACAGCATTTAAAAAATTTACCCCTATATTAAAAAAAAAAAAAAAGTGCAAGATTGGAGCTATCTCTAGTGACATAGCTGTATTTTTAACATGCTGTTTTTATTAATTCTACCTAACATAGTATTTGACTTTTCTTCCACAGTCACAGTAACTTGAATACAGTACACTAGCACCTTCAATCTTCCTCTGATATGAGTGGCTGGTGTCTTTATAATGGTGGTTTTGATTAAGTCTGGATCAATTTGAATACATTTTCCCCATCGAATTCAAGTCATATTTATCTCTTTAAAACCCTGGACTGCTATACAAAAATTCAGTAGTGAGTTTTAACTGTCTCTTTTGGCCCATGAACAGACTTCAAATGCAAAGTTTTTGGTGCTTAACTCCAGAAATACAAGACATTTTAAATGCCTGCGTGCTTGAAAAGTGTTAGAAAGTGCAAGCTCTGAATGCCAGGCTCTGCTGACCTAAGGAGAGCCAACTGCACTGCTATGATGTGGTAGAAACATAAGCAAAGGTAGGGGAACTGCTGGGACAGTGGGAAGAAGCTGGTAGCTGCTGCGAGGAAGAAAAATACACGCGAGACAGAAAAACAGACCTAAACTGGAACTGGCAGCTACAGAAGTCATTTTGTTGGAGCCATGACTGAAAACGGAAACGTTATAGACTCATAAGAACCTTTGACAGTAGTATGTGATTTCATAGTAACCTGCAGAAGATAACTGGATAACAGTTCGGACTGATAACAACAATTTCTAGCCTGAATAACTTACCCATTGCAATGAAGATGGAAATGGGCTTTCACATCTAGCTCTTACAGGGTTTTCCTGTATATTTAAAAAGGATTTTCACTTTATTACCGACGGCAGGATCTTACCAGCTCATAACTAGGACGGAATGAAACTACCTAATCCAGGTATGAAATGCTATTCTTTGAAAATAACGTTTCCTCCTTGCCCCAAGTTTTTTCCAATCTGATCTGTAGTACAAATTTCCTGCATAATATTGATTAACATGAAATGAATTGCTGAGTAAGTCTCCTAATTTGGGCTTCTGCTAGACTAAAACCATCCAAATGAAGGATTGTCTCTATCATGTCAGTGAAAAAGATCTCATTACTTGTTTAAAATTCAGAATTGGGACTGGTATTTCAGTCAATCTCAAAGTTTATTCTGGTTCCTAAGAGCCGGACTCTTGTGTTCTGTTCCTTATCCTGATAGGATGCTTCAATGAGACCGGACTGGTTTATAATTATCGATCAAAAAGACTGCTACAGGATTTCTTGAGAGGATTTCAAGTTTCTTGCAAACTCTTCCATTACAGACAGTATCTTTTCCGTTCTTGCCCCAGTTCTGCTATTAAGAACCAGTAGCTGATTTCTGTGGCTTCCTGGTTCCCTGAAAACCACGGAAATGCTACCCCTTACTTACTGCTTGCTAAAACAAGTAATTTATTTTGTGTTGTTATGAAAGCGCTCCCGCTCAAACTGTATCTTCATGCTGATGATATTCTGTGATAAGATACTGTACAACTTTACAGTGTCAGACACTAACCACAGCCGCATGCAGGAGCTCACATGATGGTCATTTAATATCCATGACTCACAGTCCACAGGACTAGGATTCCAGCCAGCTGGGATTTGTTCTAAGTGCCATGAAATGACAGGCAGTGCATGAGATACAGCTCAGATACCAAACATGGTGGCCGAGCATTTAAAAAAAAAACTTGACTCCTTGCCCTTTCTAGTAAAAAAAACCCAAATCATGCAATAGATTCACCCAATGACTATTGAATATAATTTTTCAAAAACTTAAGAAAAATTAAATGCCAAAATAAAAAACATGCTACCTTGGCCTTTCTAGGTGGTTTTTGCATCCTCCCTGGTCTCTGGTTGTTTTTTTTCTCTTACGTTTGCTTTCTTTAATTTTTCAGTTTGAGTTTTATGGTGGAAACTGATAACTGCTCTAACTGTGCTTGTAATCCTTCTGTCTGATTTTTGTATTTAAAACTGCAACCTATTTTCCATGGCTTGATATTCAGCTGGGATGTTATACAGTTGCAGAGTGCAAGAGGGATTAGATGTTACTCTGTGATTCATCCAGTCCCTGAGGACAGCTATATAAAGATCATCCTCTTCTCCTTGGCCCCAGGGAAGCTAGGGGGCAGATTATGAGCTAGCGGAAAAGACGAAGGCATGAAAAAAAAAACCTCACCATCTGCAGAGAGGTTCCGGGAGCGCACATCCCCCTGCTCTTGCATTGTACGGAACTGGGAAAAAGTGCGCTCCGCTGCTCGGCTACTGTTAGTATAGCCATAGAGGGGCAGTTTAAGGAAAACCAAAACCACTGAAAGTTCTCTTTCCCACATTGTGACTGCTCTTTTTACAGAAATTCCTCAAAGTTTCCTTTTCAAGGAGAAGAAGATTATGTGGAAAGGCAGGACTTAGAGACTCTGCTGTTTACAGATGCCTTTTCTCCATAGCCTGGGAATCCTGAAATGTGATGGCCTTGTAAGGGCAGGTTATTTTCAACCACTCCCTTCATTTCTGTTCCTGTTAAACCCACGGCTTAAGTGGGGCTTCTGTGCTGGACAGATTTTGCACTGGCTGTCTGCCCAGGGATGGATTGCAGCAAGAGTAGCCCGACAGAAATAGGTGGTGTGTGTAGACCTCTAAGTCTTGAAATGAGAATATCACTGCTAGAGGTCAAAGTTTACGCTTGCCAGTATTTCCTTCATTTACTGAAGTCAGTTGACTCTCCTTTGCCAGTGCTGGCTATTTTTGTAACAGTCTCACAATGGTGGGGATTTTCTCATCTCAGTCCTTGCAGAAATGACACAATTTGGGATACTTTTGCCTCTGAGAATTCATTAGTGTTTTCATGCTAAAATCTCTTCTAGATTACTTGTTTACAAGTGAGAAGTGTTTTAAATTCATTTCTATAAAATATTTAATTGTATTTTTGTGTGTTTTATCTGAGACTTTAATATTTTAAGATTATTATTTTGTTCTCCAGAAACTATTGTCTTTCCTAATCTCTCAGAAGCAAAGCTCTGAATTCTAGAAAAGAAAATCAAGACAATAGTTCTGTTGGTTTTTTTTTTTAAACCAATATGCAGCAATTTTAGACTGCTTTTCAAAACACTCGGAATTATGGATTTAAAACCAAAAGTCTCATATCTGGTCCTTCTTTTGCTTTTTCACTGTTTTTAAGGAAGAATCAAGATGTGATTTGGAGAATTTGAAAAAAGAAGGAACCTGAAAGCTGACAGCTATGACAACACCTGCCTCAGCTTTCTGTGTTCCGAATGGCACATTTAGTTATATTTATCCTTCTATTTTTGCATCACCATTTTGTCCCACATCTTGTCACATGGAGCAGGGTCTTGCTGCTTCAAAGTCTTTGTCAACCGTAGAGTGACTGCTAGATGTAGCTTATTTAAATGAAAAGCCTTTCCAAAATAGAGGCTTGACCTTTTTCCAACAGGAACACTGATTATTTTTTTCAATTTTGAATTAAGAGTTTTGCTGTAGCACTTGTAGGTATTACCATTGGCTTTACTAAGGCTTTACTGCCTTAACTTCTGGTTTTAATGTTCAAATGTGTTTTGTTTTTAAACTACATGTTGCTATTCATGTTACTAAAAGCAAACTCAAAGTGCCCTGTACAAGAAGGTAATGAGATTTGTGATGATTCTCAGTTCTTTGGGGAATTACTTTAGCCTTAGATGGCACTTTGAGAACACTCTGTCCTTGCACAAGTAAACTTTTCTTAGTTGTAAGTAGATACTATAGGGCAAGATTCAAATCAGTGATAAAGGTTGTAATGACTTCACGAGGTCAAGGATTTTACCATAGGATAGTGAAACACAGAAATGAACAATGTACTGCACTGTCTCCCTTGGGCTGTGAAGAGAGACCACTTTTGCTATGAATGTTGGATCTCAAGAAAGCACCACTTCTTCTGAAGCGAGAGCTGTAGTGTGCTTGAAGATGAATCCACATCATAATACCCACCAGATTTTTAGATTGATTTGCATTTTCTTGGCAATAACATGCAAGGAAGGGAGAGGTGATTCTGTAAACGTTTGTTCTCTGTTAGTAGATGACATTGCTAAGATGTGTTTAAAAATTTGACTGACTGGCCACAATTTCTTTACTGTCTGACAGTCTAAGCTATATTTATTACTGATTACTGAATCAGTAAGTGTCTAGCAGAACATTTCAGTCACCTTTTGACAATAGCTTTTCCTTTCTAGCAGGTTTCCTTTAAGTATTGAGCTACTCAGAATCCATCTTGGGTCAGCTAGACTCTGGAGACTACTGATGCTAAAGGGAATAAATTGATGGAGTTATACATTAAATAAAAAATTGAGTTACAAAGAATGTAACAGATGAAGATGTTTTGCACAAGTATTATCTAATCTTAACTGCCTTAATGGGAGGATGAGAAGGAAAAAAAAGGAATGAGGAGTAGCTCAGGTTTGGAACAATTAATTTTTCTTTACCTTGCTCTGTAGTTTATGTTTCCAAAAGAGAATGCATTGGCATTGGCATTGTGTTGATTGGAAAAAAAATTGGTATTCTGAGCCCTATCCTGCATTTTGCAGGGGTGGCAATGCTTCTTTGTGCGGTCTCCTGCTACCTTCAACGGGTGTTTAGACAAAGGGCCTGAATTAAAGCACTGTGTTCATCTAATTCATGAGACTATATTTCTCTCTGTGCATTAACTGTTAGCCCACTGTTCTTTCTTTCTACTGCCCTGCACAATTTCTTCTAACTTATCTGCTGCTGTAAGAGGAACACATGCAATTGAGTAGGTCCAGGTGATGTACATTTCTATTTCCTTAACTTCATAGTTTAGATGTGCTGACTTTTGTTGCCACCATCTTTCTAGTCTGATTCTCTGACAGGAAGTCATGATTAGAAGATCATGTCTATGTGGACATATTCGGGTTTTTTTTTGTATTGGTGAAGACAGGATCAGAAGATGCTCTGAGTAGGCATTTTGGAGAGTACATATAAAACCACAGTCAAGTTGAAGGATCTGTTTCACATAGCAAAATGTCAAAGGAGTCTAAAAGGTCTTTAAATGGGAAGTATTGAGTAGGAAACCACTTTCTCATTGGCTGGTGACTGACTTGTTTCTCCTGTAGAATGCCCCAATGCAACTTGCTATATTTTGTGGCTTATGTTTAGCAGGTGGAGTGAAAAAAAAGAAAATATCTCACTCCACTTGGACCTTGAAGGCCTTAAAGAATCATTCGAGGGGAAAGGAAGGGAAAGTCTGGGAGCCCAGAAGCCATGAAACATTACAGTTTTGCAAATGAAACTTCTATAAAGAACCAGACTGATTTTTGTAACTGAATTTGACAGGGAGGGAAAAGAACGAACAAATACCCAGCTCCAAAGACCTGGGCTAAGGCTGGGTGTGAGCTCATTTCACAGCAAACTCCAACAGCAGGGAAAACTGTGTGCCCATGTGTAAGGGGGATGCTGCTGACAGCGCTGTCTGTGATGGCACTACAGTTACTGACCCTTTGGGAGGTGGGAGACGGCACGGAGGGATGCAAACAGCTTCAGCAGAACACTTCCAAGAGAAGAGAAAGTGGTCGGTAGAAAACTCCCCTGTTCTCCCTCTGTCACCTGTGATGATTGATGAACCTCTCTGTGGCTCTCTTCTGGCCTTTTCAGTGCAAGAATCCAGACAGCTTTCTCATAACGGCAGAAGTAATTTAAAAAGGGATCAACTTCAGAGAAACATAAAACACACACCCAAAGTCTGTCTCTTAATGATATCCCCTATATACTTTTCTGGAGGGGATTCTGCTAATCTAATACCTATTAATTTTCTTTCTAATTAGGGCTGTAGCTCACCAGAGGCTGTTTTGTATTTAATGTAGATATGGTTAAGCAGTCTAGTCCTCAGTTAGGGTAAGAATCTGGAGCTATGGAATGAGATTTTAGAAGAAGCGAGTGGAAGACACAGTATGCAAGACACTGGGAGATCAATAGCTTGTTTTATCTTGCCTCACCACCACCACAGAAGATGCATGGAGCTTATACTACTTTGAACAGAAGAGGTTTTTATAGGGAGAAAGCTCAAGATAGCCATAAACTTTTAAACTTTAATTATAGCCATTTTTTACACAATGTTTGAAAACTCAGAAAATTAGGTTCACTCTGCTATTAGCAGAATGGAATTACGAATATCTGGCATCTTCCTCCCTCCCTGTGTCCCTCCAGCACGGAAGTGAGGCAAAGAGAACACCTGGCTGCCGGGGAAAGACCACCTTTGAAAAGGAACTGTATATGTACACATATGCCTCTTTTGAGGGCAAATGTTCTGCTTTAAAAGTTAGACTGAATTTTCTCAATGAAATAGGTTTTGATTAATTAAGGTGGTTTTTTTTTTTGTTGAGCCTCAGTATTTTACAAGTATTTTTAATTACTTTATAACACAAGTGTCCTGTAGAATTTCTATCTGATTCACTGGATTCCTGGCAAAGCAGATATTTCATAGCTCAGTTTCATGGGAGATCCAAGAGTGATATTGCCAAATTCTGGGTTCCCAAGCATGTGCAGAGTCTGAGGTTTCCCTAAACTGTAAGTCTGAAAGCTCTGGGCGGGACGAGGCTCTGAAAGCCGCAAGCCTCCCCATCACAGAACTAACATTTAGATTTTAAAAGTCCTGGAGTAGGCTTCCAGTGTCTGTCACTGAAGCACTTTCTGTTTAATGAAGTTGTCACAGAACTGTGAATCACAGAAGGTGCCCAGAGCCTATAGAAAGTGGCCTGCAAACATAGATTTTGTGTTGGAACAAGATAAGTAAGTATTCAGTGGTGAATATATGAAGATTATTTTGAAAACCAGGTCATCTCAGAATGCACTGGTATGGCTTAATGTGCCTTACAAAATTTTCTTGCTAACAGAAAATCCTCTATTTTTAGCTCCACCTTGTGTAGCCGATCAGAATCCTTGTCTGCAATTCTTCACAAGCAGTAGCTTTCAGTTAGGTTGAAGAGTAACGTGAACAATTAAAGTCTCAGGAGTCATGGCTATACTGTGGAACTCATTCCACCTAGAACATCCCCAACTTGTATTGAAGGAGAATATATTACTTTCTTGTCAAGAAATAATAATTTCCCACAATTTTTCAGAAACTCACTGAAACTACATTTGGAAAAAAGCTATCCAGATATTCAATCTTTATCTTATTTGCTGAGAGAGTTCTTCACTATACAATATCTATAGCTTGATCTGGCTGAAATCAGTATATGGGGCTTTCACAATTTTTCTACTCCTTAAAAGATCACACGAGACTGGTTTGCAAAGCGTGAAGAACAAACTTTGGGGATTCACTTGAAGAACTTGCACTTGAAGAGTTTTAACCCTTCAGTTTTTAATTTGGTGCCTTTTCTATTTACAAATATGCATGTCCTTACACACTGACAGAACTTGCACAAGACTAAATCAAACCAAAAGAAAACATCTGGAGATGTCAAAATGTGGATGAATGGAAATCTCAGCTGGAGTGTCTCATACCATTTTGGGCACCATACTTCAGAAAATATGTGGGCCAAACGGATGTACTCTGCAGAGAATAAAAATAATAGCTGGAAACTTTCATCAGCAAAGGAAACAAAATTAGAATTAGGTTTATTTAGCCTGAGAAACAAAACTCAAAGGGAAGACAGGAGAAATATTCCTTAGATATTCAAATAGTTGCTGGGAAGGAATAATTTGTTCTTAGAGTATCCACAATGCATAAGACAATAGAAAATGGGTCTAAAGTGCAGTAAAGGAGATTCATGGCCAAATCAAGGGAAAAAAAAATTAAAGAGTACTCTAGTACTGAATTATATTGCCTGGGAAAGATGTTAAATCTCCATCATCAAGGGAGATATTTGCCATTGTTTTAGGCAGGTATTTCTCAGATATGGCTGGATGTGGGTTAAAAGGAGGAACTAGGTTGATTTTTGAGAACACTTCCTGTGATATTTTCTGTCATATGCTTCAGAACAAGTAGAGGACAAGGAGAGGACTATTAAAGTTTGGAAGTGACGCATGAAGAAATATCCAAAGATTATGATCTTTCACGTGATTCTTTTATTGGGAAATACCACATTACTTATATCTTCCCTAATACATCAAGATTTAAAAAAATAGCTGTCCGCTCTTCTGTTTTGCCAAATGTAATGAAGTGATACCTCTGTTTTTATCTCTCTCCTTGCTCTGTTATTGAAAGAGCAATAGATTAAGATATAATTGTTACCCTGTAGTAGTTTTTGGCATTAACGCTCAGATATTCTTTTGGACTGCCTCTTTTTTTGATCTTGTGTAAGACTCAAAACCTTTTTCAGGGGATTTACTCCACAGCAAAGTTTTTCTTCCTGCATATTCTTGTTCTCGGGTCATCAAGCCCAAAAGCTGTTCAAAATAACGCTGCATTAGTTCATGTGCTCACCCAGCTACTTGGTTTCTTGTAGAGAAATTCAGTTTTTAAAAAAGTAATGATCAGAATCCTAAGGGTGAATTTGAAAACAACAAAAGCTGAAAAATCCAAAGGTAAGGCTCTATGCTTTTATGTATAAACCATGTATCAATTTTCCAATGATTCCTTTAAAATGCATTGCAACCCAAAGCTTTTAATATTCCTCCTAGCCCCCCTGAAGAATATGTTTCCTGCTGGCTTTTCTGGGTGTGAAGAAAGCAAATGTCACGCTGGCTGGCTGCCTCTTTTCTTGGGCATGGTCACTGCAGATTGGCTCTAACCATTATTTGTTTGTTTTTCAAATGTTCTGGGGCAAAACGATGGGACAGGAAATGTCTGAGCCTGTCTGACACTCCTGCAGCATGAGCCCCGCTGGGACAGCTGGGGCTCATTATTTTGCTGGGTGTTCCTTAGCTCAGGCTGGTTTCTTGGCACTTTTTCACTTCTTCTGTTGCATAGCTCCTAGAAAAACTGTGTTAGGGTCCTGAGTGCGTTAATGAGCCTTAGTTGCTCTGACCAACCTCACCTGGGGTCTCCACTCATTCCCTCTGCACAGGGGCTCCCTTGCAGCTCAGTCCTGTCCCGAGTTACGCTGTGAATGTGCCTGTCTCTAGCTCCAGCTATGTTACAGTCATGCCTGTTACAGTCATGCATGGGCCCTATTGACCTGGCTGGATCCTGACCTGTGGACTCTGCTCCTAGCTTGTCATTGGACCTGCCTTGTCACTATGGACTCATGGTGATCATGAGAATGTGTCTGACTTTGAGTACCCCTGTCAGACCTGGCCTGATCCCAACTTGATGATTTGTATGTCAGGCTTAACCTTCAACGTACTTTGTCACCAAAAACTGCTCAGGACTACAGGAGGCCTCATGCCTCAGAGGTGCAAAGCTCTAGTTCATCTTAAAAGGGTAGAGGTGCTTCCACTGTCTGACCTTCCTTCTATCCTTCAGTGAGGAAAATTAGCCAGATGGAACAAAACATTATAATTTTGACCAGCCTGTGTAGGTGAATTTGCCCCTGTCCCCTTCTTGCACATGCAAAAAGTCCTGGCTAAAAACAGGTGCTTACATGCACATACTGGTATTTACACATGTGGTATGGACACACTGCTGGGATGGGTGCCACTAAGGCATGGCTTGCCCTTGCTAACCCCTTCCCCAGCTTAGTGGATAGTGGGACTTAGATTCCTTGAATTTAGATTACAGGAAGAGGAAGGGAAAGGAGGAAGGAGAGCTGTGTATTGTTGCTGTTTACTTCTCTGTGCACAGCAAATATTTCTGCATGGATTTCCATCAGCAGTCATTGATGATCGCATCAGCAGTAATGTCCCTTGATGCTTGCAGTCCCTGTTAAGGAGGCCAGGGAGTGGTGCACTGCAAGAAAATGGGGCTGAAAGGAGGAGGGTATACTGGTGACAGGTGAGTAGAGAGCAGAAGAGCTGCTCGCTGCATTGAGAAGTTCCACCCAGCCCAGCATATTTTCTCTGAGAGGAGCCAACAGCAGGTGCCTGTGGAAGAATAAAGGAGCTGACCATTTCTGGAGTGACATCCTTCCTCCATATCTCCAGCAGTCTCTGGGTTAGAGACTTCCTGGTCAAGAATGCAAGCCATTCTAACTGAAGACTCCCAACAGACATGACGTTCATGCATATGTTCATTGTCTTTCAGATAAGTTTGTTAGGCCTAGCAGTGGGTGACACTGAGATGCATAATTTCAATGTGTATTGTGCAAACCTACCCTCTCTATTTTTTTTCTTTTGTGCAAGGAATCCCCTTCTAGAGATCTACCTAGGCCTGCTAGGGCATGTTCAGAAAAAATATGATTATATTACATTGCCAGTAAAACTCCTCCTGAAGCTCCTTCAGTTCTGTGAGTTTTTGCTGGTAGAGTTTGGGTTGTCTGTTTTGCTTTTTGTTCTTCCATAGGATGGTAAGAATCTTGTCAGCTGATATATGTTCAATTGAGGATTATTTCTTTTGCTGAGTGGAAAAGAAGCAACATATTACCTTGTGCCCAACATATTACCTTGTGCCCTAGTTTATTTGTTCCTGGAAAAAGTAGTCTTCCATGGCTGATGGACAGCAACTCTACTGCACTTCTGAATTGTCAACTGCATCTTGTACATCTATATGGAGTAGCTGGAAGCCCAGCTTTCTTTTTTTACTTGGCCATTAACTTCCCAATCTACGAACTCTAATTCCTGTAATTTTCCCATCCAAATACAACTGAGGATTGTCTGGCTAGCCATGCTTCTGTAGACAAAACCAGATCCAGAACAATTGCTCTTCTGTTGAGCTAGCTGGAGCTAGCTCACATATTGAAAGCTACTAGATGTATGGCTAGATGGGCTAATCTAGCCATACATCTAGTATCTAGCTATCTAAGATGGCTATATGAATGAATTTATATTTATTACTCTTATTATTTTACTTATTATTTGTATTGAATGTGTTATTTCTGAAGGTTTTCAACAACAACCATCATTATCTTGACTTTGCAGTCTCCATTTCTTTCAGTAAAATCCTACCAGAAAACACTGGAGAAAGTAGGAATTTTCTGAGGTTTATTTCTGCTACAGAGACAGGCAAGATTTTCCATTACCTGTGTCTGTAAGAGGTGCAATGACAAAGTCATGGGAATTGCTTGCATGAAGATTAAGACCTTTGTGGATTCAGATAAGCAGGATGGTCATTCTCTGGAATTCATGTGTTGTTTTAGGATCACATAACAAGTGTTACCATCATTCTCAGTGTGCGACTGAACAACTTCTAGATGTCATCCTTTCTGGCATCCACCGAGAGGGAGGATGAGGTTTACTATTTAACAGCTATTGGTGACCTTCTTTGCTCATCAATTTGGAGTCAATGATGTGCTAATACTCTTGTTTACCTGGAAGCTGACATCCTGGAGGCAAAACAGATTGGTCAGTCCCCTGGGCTGGCTTATAGTGGCTTAATAAAATGTTCTTTCATTGGCATAGATTATGTTCTGGTCACTAAAGTGTCACAGACTTTGCTTATCTGTGATCTGCTCTCTCATTTTTCTCCTGATAATTTCCAAACTAATTGTTTAACTGGTGCATAATTTAGTTGCAAACCTTTCTGGCAAAAACAGAATTAATGAAGATCTCAGATGTGTTTCAGACAAATAAAATCTGCCTCAGACCTCAACTTCATTTCAAAGTCTGGAAAGTAAATATTTTTTAAAATGACATAAAACTAAGCAAAATAGCTTAAAAATCACTTTTCTTTTTGGTAACAGGAAATAATGTTTTTATTTTTTTTTTTCCCCTTTGTATAGCAGTCTACATCAGCCTTGGAAAATGGTTGAACTGGGGATATTTCCTGTCAATTAAAAAATGTTTTTGAGTTGAATTAAATCGGCACTTAGAATTCCACCTTAAATTCTCCAAAGATGGCACTTGCTTAAGGTTCTGAAGATGGGAATATGATCTGCTAAAAATCGGACAAGTGAGCAGAAACAAACTATGACTTCTGCCCCAGGGGTAATGGAGACAGAGATGAATCCTGACAAGCACACACATGACAAGACCTAGGCAGAGCAAGAACGGGTGACTCACAAATTGTAGTGGCACGTTCTCTCCAAGGGCCTCAGTGTGCAGTAATGCCTGAAAGATCTCAACCAGGATCACATGATGCATACAGTGGTTGCCTGACTGTTGAGCCATATAATAAAACCCCAACAAATTAAGTATAAAACAGCCTCTGGTGAGCTATAGCCTTAATTAGAAAGAAAATTAACAGGTATTAGATTAGCAGAATCCCCTCCAGAAAAGTATATAGGGGACATCATTAAAGAGACAGACTTTGGGTGTGTGTTTTATGTTTCTCTGAAGTTGATCCCTTTTTAAATTACTTCTGCCGTTATGAGAAAGCTGTCTGGATTCTTGCACTGAAAAGACCAGAAGAGAGCCACAGAGAGGTTCATCAATCATCACAGGTGACAGAGGGAGAACAGGGGAGTTTTCTACCGACCACTTTCTCTTCTCTTGGAAGTGTTCTGCTGAAGCTGTTTGCATCCCTCCGTGCCGTCTCCCACCTCCCAAAGGGTCAGTAACTGTAGTGCCATCACAGACAGCGCTGTCAGCAGCATCCCCCTTACACATGGGCACACAGTTTTCCCTGCTGTTGGAGTTTGCTGTGAAATGAGCTCACACCCAGCCTTAGCCCAGGTCTTTGGAGCTGGGTATTTGTTCGTTCTTTTCCCTCCCTGGCAAATTCAGTTACAAAAATCAATCTGATCCTTTATACCAGTTGATGTGCAAAACTATCATATTTCATGACTTCCAAGCTCCCAAGGTGCTTCATCTGCCTTTCCTTCCTTTTCAGCTGTTCTTATTTGTCCACTCTGGTCCTTCTTTTCTCTGCCCAGTCTCTTGTTACTCCTTTTCTTTATGCTCCCTCCGTATCAATTTTCCCCTTGTCTTCTAGTATTATTTGCAGTTTGTCTCACTTAAGCCATTCTGCCTGGAATTCAGGTCTCCATTGCTTCTCCCTCATGTTACCAAATCAGAGCACATCCCATTACACCATCTGAATAAGGGTAATCCTAGACACACAGATATTGAGTGCAAATGTTCATGCAAGCTCAGATACGGCAAATACTCAGAGAAGAACAAACAACAGTGAGAGGAATCAGAGTTTGTCTCATTTTTTAGTTCATCAGTGACCTCCTTCTAGCCCATCATCCTGAGATTCTAAGTCCACGAAAGAGACACAAGAACTGCATCCTTCACCAGAGTGGACTCTGCAGGAAGCCATCTCTCATGCTGTAATCATACTGTTGGTCTGTGTAGAGTTTTTCTGTACACATGTAGTGGTTATCTGATGACGATTATGATGAAATTATGGTCAGATCTTTGACTTTAAAAATTTACTCTTCTTACCCATGTCCCTGCCCAGCACAGCAAACTTTTGGTGAATGATGGACCATATTTGATTAAAAAGCCTCTGAGGAGAGGCTATCTGCCAGAGCAGTCCTGTTCGGGGAACAGATTGTCTGAACCGTGGTGTTCAGAAAGAAGGCAGTCTTTACAGTGCGTTTATAAATGTCATTTGAGGAAACCAGGTATGGGTTGCAGCTAACTGACTGAACACCCAGAAACAGTAGTTGGCTCCCAGATTCTCAGATAAGTGGTATTCATAGAAAGTGTTTTAAAAAGTGTTATTTCAGGATGCAATTATGCAATCTCAGCCTGAGTAGTCCCATTCTGCCAACACAAAGTGCTCCCATTCAGGGTCTAAAAACATTCTTTACTTTCTCGTAGGTGTGCTCTGTGCTGATGGTTGTTGTCTATTTCTTTCCTATTAGATGTGACTACATTTCATGAGTGATGGAGAGGATTCCAGCTGAAAAGATGCATAGATTTTGGCAAATCTGCTGTCCTTTTAAAGCCACAACCCTACAAGGCACACATGGTATGAGTTGGCCGACAGTATTCTGGCAGACTCTGTAGACAGCTATTTTTTGGCAAGGATTTAGCTAGCTGGGTTGTTACCACACGTTTTTTATAGCAACTGTGGTTTACTTTGACACGGAAGGAGTGACGTAGCACACCAACTTTAAAAAAGCTTAGATTGTTACCACTTTAATACTAAGGGTATAGACATCAAAAGGTGGCAAATGTGTTACTGCAGCTTAATGAGTTACTGTTTGTCATTGCAAATCAGCTGAGGAGTGTTAGCTAGTTAAGCTTTGATAACCTGATTGCTTGTAATCTTCTTTTCAGAAGATTACAAAATTAGCATGTCATGGATCAGCTTGGAGCATACCTGGCTGTGGATCAGCCATCCTGAAGCAAGAAGTAGAAGCTGCATACCTCTAAAATATGTGTCTTCTTCCCTAGCCCAATCTCATTTTCTTTTTCAAACTTGTGCAATGATGATTGCAATTATGTGTTTGCTGCCCTATTTGTCACCAATGTCTCAGCCAGGAAATGCATTAGAGGATTCCTTGCTCTGCGCATGCTCCATATATGCTTATATGAGGGCTCCAAGAAGTAATCGTTAGTCAGAAGGTAAGGCTGCATTTGTATTTTACTGAATTAAAATGCTAGATTGTGTCATAATGTGAAAATGAATTTGGTGTCATCAGATATGATTTCTGTTTATCTCTTTGTTTCCTCTTCCCCAGACTGCACACGCACATGTGTGTGCGCGCGCACACACACACACACTGTTTGTCACAATTCAGTACAGCTGGTAATTTTCAGCTCACCAGAAGCTCAGAATAGCAGAGAAATTGTTCAGTCAGGCTTGAGGTGGAGAACAAGTGTTTGCACACACTCCTAGCTCTCTTTCTGGGAGGAAGCTAACAAAAGAGGTTTGAAAAAAGGAATGTCAAAGAGAAGAGAGCCAATACATTTGCCTGTTCTTCTTAATATACTGATTGTATATAATATACTATATTGTATTTAATATACTTATTGCTGATATACAGGTGCAGGTCTGCCACGGCTTAGCCGAGAAGTGAAGAGGACGTTTAGATGCAGTACTGCTTTAACTGGAAAGGTGAGCAGGAGCAAAGCAGGTAGCATTTCACTATTGGGAATCCTCTACTGAGCGTATCATATCAACAGAAAAAGCTTGAGAAGTCTTTCTTGAGAAATAACTCAAAAACAAATGCTCCTATTTCCCTTCTTTCTTTCTCTCAGGGGCAAAATATTTCCTCAGATACACATATTCATCTCCATTGAAGATAAGGGGAACTAAGCAAGTCTCAAGGAAATTGCACAAAAACCAACTGTGGTTTTCTGCAGTAAAATATGGTTTTCTACAGAGCAAAATATATCTCTTTTTAAAAATACAAACTCCAGATGTAAACTCCAGTTGACATTATATCAATGTTTCTAAAGAATGCCTCTCTCTTTGCTATATTAACTGAGCAAGGAGATTGACCAATTTATTAACTAGTCATTTATGACTTAGAAGAAAAAATCATCCCTTTTCGCTATAACATTAACATAAGGATTTAAAACTGAACTGTATCTTATCTTCATGAAGCAAATCTGAAACTTCATTTTCAGTTACATATATTACACCTACCTCCAGGAGTAGCAGACAGTTTACTGAAATCCATCCTTCTCTGGCATTGGCAATATCACAGAAAGAAGGCCTAAATGTAACATGAAATATGAAAGTATTTAACACATTACAAATATAGATAAGTATATTTTTAATACAGATGCATTGAAGAGGCATCGCAACCAGTTAAATTCCTCTGAAAATGCCAAACCAATTGTTTAACTGCTGCATGGAGCAAGTATCCTAGCGAGCTGCTCACAATGTATGAGCTTTTGTTTGTATTATACAGTGAAGACAGACCAAATCTGCAACCTTCTTGTTTACAATACGATCCAAGTAGTTCACATATGATATTGAATAACCAGTTCTACTCTATTCAATTGCTAACAATTTTTGACACTAAGTATTATTCCTGGTGGTGCTAGTATTCACGATCAAGGAGAGGAGATGAAATCTTGATGGGACTAGGACTGAGCCACAAAATGGGGAAGGTCCAGGCACACTCATGTGACTCCCCCATGTTCACCTTATGTGCTCTTTGGTGGTTTTGTTGCACTACATCCTTCTAGTGCCTCCAGTTACCAGGGTATATAATTTTATACTTCCTCTTCCTATACTTCACTATAATATACAGTGGAAAGTAAAAAACCCAGCAGTACCTCTCACACGCTGAAGGCAGGCAGCCTGCCTACACAACTTTAAGCTGGAATTTCCGTTACGCTTTGGACAATGCAAAAACATGCCATAGAAATTACGCAGTATTTTGACTGCAGGAATGACTTCATGGTTCCTCTGCTTTCACTGTAAATCGTATGCGTCCTCAGATCTTCCAAAACCTTTCTAGAGATTCCGCCAGGAGGCAATAGGCATTGCTTCTCTGTGGTAAGACACAGTGGCCAAGTCAAGCAGAAGACAATTTTGGCTGAGCAAACTATGCAGCATAATGTATATTCCATTAAGGACTCTCATTCCAGCTGAATGTGGTTGGTCTAAACTAACTTAGTCTGTCTTGAAGACAGCAAGGTTGGTTCAATTATTCATTTGCACAAAACTCACTCCTCTTCTATTATTTGAGAGTCAATCACAGACATTCATCTGCAACATATAAATGAATATTGTTCACGATACGTAGAACTGTGTGTTTGCTGCAGGTTGCTCTCTGATTGGTAGCTGATGTGAAAGCATGGGAGCTACTCATGATACATTTGCTCTGACTGTTGGAGAATCATTTGTAGTCTTTTTTACAAATAGTAAACCAGGATAAAGATTGTAATGGGGGAAAATATTAAATAATGAATGAAAAAAACCTTGGGAAATAAGAAATTATCCTGTTTGTGAACGAATGCCTTCACCCACCTAAGAAATTAAGTGTGAACTGTGTGAGTGCCCCTTAGCAGCCATCAGAAGAACAGAAGGGTACCAGTGGTCCTGTAAAGGACCCTCTGGACTACAACAAATGTAGTTTGTTTCCAAGTGGAGTAACAGCCTCCCAACACCTGCACAGACATGCATCACTGCTGTTCTGCTTTCATCCTAATACTGCCAATGGGTAATGGAAATCATCAGGGAGCACTCGTAACAGTGAACTTCGAGGAGCTGTCTTGAGTAGTTCCAGTGCATTCATCTGGACAAAAATGTGAGTGCAGTGTTAGTCCATTTTGCAGATACAGACTGGAAAATAATAGGAGCAAGGACTGATCCGTTATTAGAACAACACGGATGTCTGTCCTGGGTCTGCTCAAACAATGCATGCAGAAATAGAGTAACCCCATGTTTGCACAAAGGATAATCTGGAAAGTGGTGACTCTGAAAAAGACTCAAATGTAAAGTGAATAAGCAGCTGAATGTGAACTTCTGTGGTCTCTGGCTAAGAGTGCTTGAGCATGCTCTGTAAAAAGTAGGGCTGTCAAATAGCAATAGAAGGCGGCACTGCCTTGAGTAAACTGCCACTGCAATACTATCCAGTCTCTACATACCAAACAGGCTGCCATTAGGAAAGAGTTCAGAAAAGACTTACAAGACTGTAAAATCTACGTAAATGTGATTGATGCAGTGTGCTATTAGTTTCTGTTAAAAAATGCTTTAAAAAATTCATTTATGGCACACAAGAGGTGTTGAACACTAAAGAAAATGGGAGAAATGAGATTTCTGGAAAGTAAAAATAGATAAATCAAGCTAGAAATGATGTGCCTACTTCTTCGTGTGGTTAGTTGACCCCTGGAAACTACTTACCTGGACATGAACCTTGCTCCTGTCACTTGAAATCTGTAAGCCAATACTGGATATCTTACAAAAGTTCTATTCCATCTCAGTCAGGAATTATGCATTTGCAAATATTTCATCTGTGGACCAAATAGGTCAGCAACCAAGTAAACTCAAAGACCCAGTTACAGAAAGTCTTTCAATTAACTTACTTGAAAAGCACTTAAGTGAAAATATTAGTCATGGACCAAAGCAAACAGATTTGTACAATGCTATATGAATGTTGGATAAAAGAAATACATAAGCAGAATGATATTCTAAACTTATTGGAACATAAGTTATCAATACTAAATTTCTGAGGATTTTACCACAATAAGAAACAATAACTGGCAGCTTGCCTGTAACAGGGGAATCTCATCTAAGTTTCCGTGAGGAAGCAAGGGTCTCATTGCGCTTGCAGATGAGTTGCAATGCATGTCCGGCATAAGCATCATTTGATAATCGTTATGCTTTCTAATAACTTTCTAATTAAGCTGCATTAATACAAATACAATGTGTGGCTGTAGTTTATTTGTCATATTCTTCCTTGGACTTATTGGCTCCAACCTGTAGCTTAGTTTTCGTATCACAGAGCTGCCTGAAAAAGTTCATTGTGTCAGTTCTGGATGCCAAGTTGAAGACTTCATTCCTTCTACAATCTATTACCTATGCTCATCTCCTTTAATATTTCCTTCTTTTCCTTTCTTCCCTCCCTAGCCTTGCTTTCCTTTCCCTTCCTCCTTCCCTTCCTGTTTTCCTCCCTTACTCCCTTCCCTCCTTCCTCTCTTCTCTTCCGTCTTCTTTTGTTCCTTCTCCCTTTCCCCCCTTTCCTTCTCCCTTTCCTCCATTTCCTCCTTCCCTTCCCTTCTTTCTTCCTTCCTTTCTTCCCTCCTTCTCCCTCTTCTCTCCCCTACCTTGCCTCCCTTCTCTCTGCCTTCCTCTTGCCCCTCCCTCACCCCCCAAGGACTTCTGCCATTAGCAGAAATTAAAGCAAAAGTGTAGTTGTCTCTACTTTTTTTCCTATTCCTTAGAAGGAAAAATGTAACAAAAAGCAAAAGACAGACTTGTTATTTAGTTTAAATTTGTAAGAAAGCCAGAAGATAAAAGGTGTTTTGACAACACAGTCGTATTCACTGTGTTCTGGAAGTAAAAAGGGATGATACTCAAATTACAGGGAAGCGAGTACGGGTTTGAAATCTGGAAAGGTAGAAAAGCTGCATTCAGCCCTAGGTGGCTCAGCTAGCCAATGTAATTATGGTATGACTGTTTCTATAGCTTATGGCATCCCAGGCTGACTCCTTCCACTACAAGTGACCAAGTCAGTTGGAAGTAGCTTTTGGTACAGAGCCTTTAATTGACATCTCTGGACCACTGTGTCTTCTTGGCTGCTTAAACCTCATGTATGGAGTTCCTTGGTATCTGAAATGCAATTTGGTGTAGAACTGGTGTAGTCCTCTTTCAGCAGACTACATACCATTAAAAACATTCAGCTCCACTCTTTCAGCAGATGCGCGGTGTACTTACTGCCCTCCCTCACACCAACGTGATGTTAACGGCTTCCAAATTTCTTCCCTGCAAAGGCAGAATCTATTTTGGTTACCAGTAAAAGGACCAGGACTAGTTTTCATAGCCTCTACGTCACAAAGAGAAGAAGAAGAGGGAAATGAGCCATGCAGTTTAGAGAGATAATTTAGTGTACCCGGATAAGTACATATTTCCTCAGGCAATCAGATGTATTAATGTATTTTTATGGCATGTAAGCTATAAATATGGTGAACAAACTTTTGGCAAAAGGAGCTTCTATAGCTTCCATCTGGACTTCTGACTCCATTGCTGCTGAAATAAAGCAATGTATGTATGTTAAACCAGTATAAAAGTGACTTGACTGCTGTTTCATGGATCTCATGACTAAGGAGTAAAAAGTACAAGGGGCTTTTGACAAAACCAAATTATGACAGCTTCTGGACAGAATATTTTATTCGACTGTCTTACATCTGTTTGAATGACCATCATATTTGATCATGCTTTGTTCAGCTTCTCACCTAAAGATACAATGGCTTCACATCATTGCTTCTAATTGCATTTGTAAAACTAATTGACATCTTTCATATTTTACACTGCTTGCTTGTTTTATTTAGTACAAAAAGAAATGCACCAAAGTGGACTTCAGCATTATTAAGGAATAGTGTTTAACAACAAGGAGTTTGGTTATAATAAAAAAACCTCCAAAAGCCCAAATGGGTGTTATAAGTGAGATGAGGGAAGCACTGTTGTGTTGTTAATGAAGTCAATAAAATTCTACGAACTTCACTACCAGTATTGCAAGACTTCAGTACAAAATCTTCTCCCGAGACTTTGGAGATTTAGCAACATTTTCTACGTTCAGGTTTCTAAAGAGTAATTGCATGTATGATCAGTTTCTGAACCATCCATTAACCAAAAGGAAGGAAAAAAAGAGAAAGCATGGTTAGCCTTATTCATTGCTACTCTTGCTTACTACTGTAGTATTTCTGTTTTTATGTAACGAATGTTGCATAATATGTGTGACAATTACTGTAATATTTCCATTTAATATTTCTTTAAAAATTAAGATATTTAAAATGCCTATTAACTACCCATGTAATGCTTTATCATCCTCTTATTTGGTTATAAAAGCTAATACAGAAATGAAAAGACGAATCTCCATATTCTCACGCTGTACAAGCAACATTAATTAATTCAACATGACAAGCTTTGTGAAGTATCTGAGTAAGTCAATCTAGTATCATTTTGTTCACGAAGCCCAAAATATAGACTGACAAAGCACAAGTATGAAATGCATTTCAATCAGTTTAATCAAATAGAGTCAATGTAAAGAAAAGGGGCATTGTCAAGATGTGTCAGTGAACATTTGACCTGCCTTGCAGTTAATATTGTTTCGTGCAGATTTCTCTTGGGGGGATACCCTCTCTGTTCTGCATTTCAACTCTAAAGAATGAAAATTTTATTTTTGATCTGGTGAGTGGCAATCTCTAGTGGGAATGGTATAGGAAAGACATCACTTGCAAGTCATTTTCTGTACAGAATTTGAACATATGAAATCAGATCTTTAAGGAAATTAGACCATTTGCTGTGAATTTTGCCTGAATTGCAGGAAATTCTGCTTTCTCTGAATGAGATTTTGACTGGTCCTTACATAGATGCCAAAGATGTCAAAGATGAGATTATAGAGCACAAAATCCAAAATCTGCTGGAGAGTTTAGCTTATTCTCTTCTCTAAGGCACAAGGAGACTTGGGCAGGAAAATGATATGTGCACACAATGAACCCATAGCAGAGCCAAGTGGTGAGACAGCTTGGCAAACTGTACGTTTTTAAATGCAGTGGAGGGAGTTTGCCACAGACAGCCTCAGTGAGATTTCAAGAGGGACTCCCTGGTAAGACAGTTCAGGATTTTTCCCAGGAGTTCCCAAAGCTGCAGTACTTCTCTGCATCCCAGGTCTCACTCAATCACTTTCCACGATCCCAGCAATAAGCAAAGCAGAAATCAGGTCTATATTTATTTCTGAAAATACCATCCCAGTCATTTTTTCCCAGTCATTGATCTAATGCTGTGGTTTCTGATCACACTCAATATGCAGGATAACAATGGTCAAATCATGGTGCAAAATAATTCTGGTTTGCATTTAAATCTACTTATCCGCCAGGAAACAGTATGATCATTTTAAGGATTTTTAAAAGTGTCTGTTACTTTACCTGAAAACTGCAAATTGGGCAGGATGTATGTTCAATGTGTATGACTATACACATTGAATACGCACACACCCCAGAAATTAGAAAAATAGCTGTTAACTTTTTTTCTCGGGTGAAGACAAGGCTGTCAGGGTGACCAAGATTTGGAGAACAGTTTTAAAAGCCCATTTGTCACAAGAGTATTTATTTGCAGGTTTTTTTTCATTTCCTAGACTTTCATCTTTCGCTATGTAAAAAATCATCACTGTCTAGCTGCTGTGATAACCTCAGACACACGAACCAAGTTTGCCGAGATATGGAGAGATCTGCAAGGAGAATCTTAACAAATGCCTGAGCAAGCTGCTCTATCCATCTCTGTGAAATGTTGAGTGTTACACCCAGGAATGAAGACTGTCAGTGTTAAGTTTCGTGCCTCTCCTGAGAGATGAAAAAGGAAAACCACAAATTTTCTGGATTTCAGCACCACTGATCATAGAATCTTAAGGTTGGAAGAGACCTCCAAGATCATCGAATTCAGCCATCAACCCAACACCACCATGCCTACTAAACCATGTCCCGAAATGCCACATCTACGTGTTCTTTGAACACCTTCAGGGATGGTGACTGCACCACTTCCTTGGGCAGCCCGTTCCTGTGCCTGATCACTCTTTCAGTAAAGAAGTGTTCCCTAATATCCAATCTAAACCTCCCCTGCCACAACTTGATGTCATTTCCTCTCGTCCTATCACAAGTTATTTGGGAGAAGAGACCAACACTCGTCTCCCTACAACCTCCTTTCAGGTAATTTTAGAGAGCAATGAGGCCTCCCCTCAGCCTCCTCTTCTCCAGATTAAACAATCCCAGTTCCCTCAGCTGCTCCTCATAAGACTTGTTCTACAGGCCCCTCTCCAGCTTCATTGCCCTTCTCTGGACACACTCCAGCAACTCAATGTCCTTCTTGTACTGAGGGGCCCAAAATTGAGCATGGTATTTGAGATTCAGCCTCACCAGTGCTGAGTACAGGGGCATGATCACTTCCCTACTCCTGCTGGCCACACTTTTCCTGATACAAGCCAGGATGCTGCTGACCTTCTTGGCCAACTGGGCACACTGCTGGCTTATGTTCAGCCAGCTGTCAACAAGCACCCCCAGGTCCCTTTCCACCGGGCAGCTTTCCAGCCGCTCTTCCCCAAGCCTGTACCATTGCATGGGGTTGTTGTGACCGAAGTGCAGGACCCAGCACTTGGCCTTGTTGAACCTCATATGGTTCACCTTGGCCCATCAGTCCAGCCTGTCCTGATGATTGCAATTTGTACCCCCTCTCCTGCTCCCTGGTGCCTTCCCCTTTCCCAGACCTAGATTGAGTCATGCCCACAGCTCAGCATAGCCCATGGATGCACTGAGAGCACATCCAGAGGATAGTCAAGCTCTAGAATCACAGCTGACCAAGTAATACTTTCAATAAGTGCACACTCTAATCTGAGCAGGGTCCATTTTAGTGACTCATCTGCAGGGCAGGTTTTTCAGGCAATGCTCCAAAGATCATGGCAGCACTTTTTTCTCAACCTGGTGATGGGTGAACCACAAGAAGTTCATAAGTCTGGAAAGCTCTCCATACAGTTCAGTGTTTCTCCTGGATCATTTTGAACAGAAATACTATGTGGAAGTATTGTAAGTTTTCTTACATTGTTTTTGAATACTTTCTTCTTCAAACTTTGCTGGAACAGGCTTAGAGCTACATGGAAGGAATGATTAATTGCAGTTTAATAAATCACAGGAAAAGTTGGTGCCTGGTTCCAGCTCTGGAAATGCACCTGTATCAGTCCTATTTATTTGAACTGGTTTACCCTTTAGTTTTACAGTCAACAAACTAGAAAAAACAGAATAGTCTGAAGTGTCTTATTTTGTTATTTGCAGCATTTTCACCCCAGTATTTAATTTAAACCTTTCTATTTTTCATGAATATATGCTGCTTGGTCCTTGACTAAGACATTTAACAAGGCGAGAGTGGAGTATTTTGCTGCTACAGACTTAGACCTTCTGAAGAGCCTAATCAAAACCAGATTTTTTTTCTTTAATTGGAAAAGAAATGAGTGTTTTGCACTATACACTAGCTAGTTAGCGCTATCATAAGCAACCCCCTATTAATCACGTACCATTTTTTGCAGCTGTGTACAGTAACTGACCTGCCTAGATACACTATAACTGAAGCAATTAAGGATCTTTTGTATTTTTTATGTAATTACCACTTCTGAGGCAGGTTGCTAAATACTTGGGACATTTGGGGGTATAATTTCAAGGTCATTATATTTTTGTTCATCTCATTTCCTAGGAAACCTATTTGCAGACTTGCCTAAAGCATCCCAGATACTGTACATTAAAGTATGGCACATTAATTTAATCCTACCTCCTTCCACTCAATAGGTGTATGTCCATTTTTCCAATATATAATACGCAGTGTATTTTTAAATTGTAAACTATTCCTCTTTTTAATGATGCAAACAATGGAGAGACCAAATAAGCTAAAGGAGCTAACACATTTATCTCTACATTCTGCCATCTGTTTGAAACTGCTGATGTAATTCCAGTTTTAAATCACATTAGATCCTGCCTTCTGGACCCCTTTCCGTATTTACTTTTTTTTTTTAAGGCTTTGGAGAAAGCAATGCCTTCAGGTTGTTGACTACTTAATAAGAAACTGTGTCTTTGACTGTTTTCAATCTGGACTTAAATGTAGGTTTCCTGGACAAAGAGGTATAATGGAAGCAATAGCTTTATTTCCAAAAGATGAAACTTACTCTCTGTGTACAATTTGATGAGCTCTGTTTTCAGCAATAATGCTAGCAACCAGCAGATTTGTTTATACTGAAGAAACGGCAGAGATTAGGGGTTGTGTTCTTGCATACTCTGTTGCCTAATGATGGAATTTCCAGTTTTATCTCTGCATTTATGCTTCAGAATTAGTTTAATTTCTTCTATGCAACCTCTTCCCTTTATTTTATTGGCTTAATTAACAACTTTATTTTTATTTTTCTCAGTACTTCCTTTGCCTTTTGAGTCCGCAGTGGTAATCCTCCATTCTCTTTTCTTCTGGTATCTTGTGGCTGGAATAATTTCTTTGTCTGGATCTGATACTGATGCTGATCTTTTAAGAATTTGCTTAAAGGGATATTGGTGAGGCTCTGTCTTCAGCAAATCTGTCAAACACATAGCTGGATTTTTGTACAGTCACATACAAGTGTTGAAATCACGATTCAGATTTAAAAACATTTGCATCACAGAAACTAAATAAATGTATTCTGCTTTTTTTTTCTTTTTTTTTTTATCTTTAGTTAATTCATTATGTACCCACAGAATAGTCAGAAGTATAAGGACATTGGAAGAAAGATGGAGCCCTGTACTGCAAAGTTTGCAGACTTCTTGTTTGTATTGATTTTAAGCAGAGAGAACAGATAATTAAAAATGAAGAAAAATTTATTTAAAGCTAAATTTTACTCATCATAGTACAGAAATTTCTCAAGAGCGTATTTTCAAAATTCATGATAAAGTTAAAAAAATTAGATTTTAAGATGATTGGAACAACTTACCCATTTAGACTTTCTTAACCATACCAGGGAAAAGTCTGAAGAAAATGTGGAAATAAATTGGTTTGGTTCTGATTATTTTATAGAAAATTTAGATTTTTAATGAAAAGTAATTTCATAACAATATTTGCCTAAACTGAATTTTGAAAATTCTTTAAAAGTAAAATGAAAACCCACAAAATGAAACCTTTTTGTTTGCTTTGGTAGGAAAACAGACATTGCATTCATTTGGAATTTAAATAGATTATTTTATCTTTCACTGTCTGACTTAAAATATAGAATATTTGTTATTAATTAAATATGATTAAATACAGAAATTGTAATTCGTGTGGAACTCTAGTCCTTTTAATGGTAACTCAGAGCTATATATATTGTTAAACAGGCACCTTAAATTTTCTGGTTGAACCAGCTTCCAGAACGGTAGCAATTTTGGTAGATCGGTCACTGATCCAGGCACGTTTCTGGGGAAGAACTTTGATCTAACTTCCCAAGTTTAAGCTTCCTAAATCAATCCTACCAATAAAAATATATATAATCAATCACTGTGGCTTTAACTAGCATCATGCTTAATCACAACAAAAGCATGGCAATTAAAATGTGACAGACTTAGTGTAGGGTTTCTATTTTTCCTCTCCAGCCACTGAAATCAATGGCTAATGTAAACCAGCGGCCAGCTGTTGGGAATGTTGATGATTCTTTGCTGTTTGTATGTTTGTGCCTAGCCTGGCCACCACCAGTGGTGAAAATCTGAAGCAGGGAGGTGTAATGTTCCTTCTATGCTCCAGCATTGCCAACTCTGTCTGGATGGATACGGAAAAAGTCAGCAGCTTCTCAGGAACTGTTGAAGACTAAATCAAGCAGTACAACGTTCAACCCTGGCCTCCTTATTTTCCTATAACACTATAATGTATGACAATTCATCTTGCTATGAAAAGATATCTGTGGAAAAGTTAAACCAAAGATGCCCAGGTGAAAAAAAGCATATACATATTTTAAATAGGTCTGAAGTTGATGAATGTGCCAAAATGTTGTCAGTTAAAACTTGTTATGGGAACTCACATGGATACAGACAGTGAAGCAGAGCAGAGCAAGGAGTGCTGATGTTCTGCTTACAAAAATACCATTAACTTACAGTCTGAGTTGTGTTTACCAAACAAAGAATTTATGACTCCACCCCAGGCTATGAGAAAAAAATAATTGAAGTCACATTATTTCTTCAAATACTCTGACTCCAAATGTTTGGTAACCAGCAGCCTGTTGTGGTAATGCTCCTACTTCTGCACAGAATTTGTATTCTAGACCTACATGAAATTAGTATACAAAATGAACTGAGTGAATGATTTGTTAGAAGAACTTTTTGTTGTGAAAATGTAATGAATATTTCATGATTCAAATTCAAAGCAACTATAAATTTAAAATATCAAGTTTTGCTGTGATGCATAAAAACTATTCATCATAACTGGTAAATACAAACCATATTCACTTCTGGTGAGAACCATAAATATGACAAGAAGTTCCAGAAAATTGTAATTATGGTTAGAAGGAGTCTATGTCATGAATACAGTAAAATTCCTCCCAAAAGTTTTAAATAAGGCTGTCTTTCCTGATGATACATCACATTCCGTTGGCATCAAGATTTGCAAATCAATCAGGGTCACCAAAACTCAAACATTGTCATTTTATCAGCAGGACAGTGTAATAATAAAATATATTTTAAAATTGATTTAAAAAAAAAAGTCAAAGAGTATGTCTTACCAAGTCCTGTGCCTGTTTATTTGCAAGAATCTCCAAACCCTTTCTCCAGTGTGCACACCAGGCCTTGCAACATAGTTCCTGGTCTTAAAGACACACTTTTGAAATGAAAGTATCCAAATTTAAGAAAATTGAAATGTAACACTAATACCATGGACTATATTTCCGCTGGAGTAAAATATATGTTGTTGTTCTTGAGATCTATGCTGCTGAGAATATCTAATACTTCTCAAGCACAGTAGTGCATGAGTTCATAGGCTGGCAAGACTGATTTTTAAATTGATTGGATAAATTTGATTTGATTGGTTAAAATCTATTTAGTGATACTAAGATCTTACATTTTGCTCCAGTCCTTTTTTTTTTACAATTGATTTATAGAACTGCATTTCTTGAAAGGAGGCATCTGCAGAAGCTCTTGGTGCTTGTTTGTGGTCCTCTAAGGCACACTCATTTCAAAAGAAATTCAGTCCAGGTGAATTGCCCTATAATCAATCCCATCAAGAAAGTCTGTGCATGAATTAAATTAAATTACACAAATAACAGAAGTTGCTGTTCCTGATCCACTGTGATGCTGGGGCCCATCCCATCTGGAAGAGAAGCTCTGCAAGACAGATCAATGGCAGCATGCTATCGGCTCTGCAGAAAAGTGCCTCTCTACGGAAGAGGCTCCAACTGTGGCATCCTTCTGTTATAAGGAGAGGGGCTGCCTGATCTGACCATACAGACAGTGTAAAATTTTGGACAAAGGGCAGAAATAGTGTGGTTGCTGTAGTGGTTCAGAGATACAGCAGAAGTGAGGCTTTAGGAGGGAACAGTCTTTCACATAGCCAGGACCTCAGCCAAAAATTCCAATTAGAAACCTTCAAAAAAATCAGCAGGGACTACAAAGCATAAGCATGAAACGTTGTTCATATTACTGAATGAATGTACTAATTTTCAAAATGCATATGCCCCAATGTGTTTACTTTATATACTTTCAAAGACACTGTGCCTATGTTGCTTGAATCTAGCCCTAATACAATTTGCAATGAGCTGACTAATGAGCTTCTGGTTTTGAACAACTTGACTCCATTTTTGAAAGATTAGACCCTCTGAGAATTATTCTCATTTTCATAAAGTATTTGAATCTATCTATAGTAAGGTTGCAAAATATTTCAGAACAGTCAGATTCAGAAATTATTTAATCAGTAAAAAAATGTCATTGTAGGCAGCATGGCAGTACTTCCTAAATCCCTCATTGCATGGTCGGCTTATTTCATTAGAATCTGTGCTGGCCATTCTCCAAAGATGCAGAACTAATGCGATCTGCAATTATCGGATTTTGTTAAGCACAGAGAATTCGACAGGTATAGCGTTAATTATTGAAGAATAGCTAAGCAAGCCTCTAATATATTGCGCACTGTTTAAAAACATTAGGGCCCAGCCCTATCGTACCTAGTTAGAATATGACTCAGATCAGCATAATAAGTAGCTCTGCACCTCTTCTTCCTGTGTGGTAAATGTAATGCATTGTTTGCTATTTTGCAAATGATGGGCTTTTTACTGAAAAATCATTTGCTGAGAAATAACTAAGATGTAAACTGATTTCTAACAAGTAAGTGTACGATATCTACCTAACATGGTCATATTCCTGCCTGTTGGAAAAATAATCTTATGGTAGGAAAAAGAAAACATAATCTAGTCTAACTGTCATTAGAAATACCAGTACCTTTTAATTAGCCCTCAGAAATCATAGCTTACCATGGTGTGTGTTGTACTGCATTGACAAAGCTGTAAGGGGAAAAGACTGCAGCTAATAATTAGCTCTGAGTTCCGAATTGCAGCACGTTTGGTTATGCTTCTGGATGTTGACACTTTCCAAGAGCAACAGAGACGTGGTTTCCCTGGCAGAAAGGAAGAGTTGAGTTGTAACTGAATCTTGGCAAACGATTGAAACTTTGCATTTGTAATTCTATTATTTATTGTAAATGTATACATTATTTATTATTAAATTACAAATAAAATATTGGCAATTTGAATACTTTCCTAAAGAAAAAGAGTTAAAAATTTTCTATTCTTGGGAATATAGAGCTAGTAGATGAATTTAAAGTATTTTGCGAAAATAAAAACTCCCACAGGTCATTTTTTTTTCTGACAAAGGGTCTCTTAATTGAACATTCAATACTGTTATTGATCAATCAAATTTAAAATCTTTTTAAGTTTCAAATTGCATCATCATCATTAATTCTGGTAGTGACAGCTAAGTTTGGCTTTCTATTGAAGCAGTCTGGTAATAAAACACAGCAGAAGAACAACCTATGTATCCTGAAAATGCCCTTTTCTGTATCTGCAGTCCATCAGTCCAAATTACCCTGCTCTTTTTCTACTCTCTGATTAACAGGAGCAGAGAATGGTATCAAAAGCGAAGAGTTTGGGTACTTTTTCCTTTCAGTATCTTGGTCTCCATCCTGCCGTTATCTACTAACAGAGAATATTTTAGTGGAAAATGGAAAAATGATTGGAGGAACCCACAAGGCAGGACACAGGTATGGCCATTAAGACCTATTAGTGGTGCCCATGTCTGAGAAAAACAAAGTCCTATCCTCTCAAATTTCCATCCCCAGCAGATTTTAGGCAGTTGAGCTTGTCCTGCACAGCCACCAAAATGCCTGTCGTGGAGATACATGTTGCCAGGGCCATTGGTGCACCACAAGGAGACCAGCCCTTCATGGGTTCCCAACACACTGCTGCTCTGGGGACTCTGGCACCCCAGGACCTGCCTGGGGCCTTCAGCCCTTGCCTGAGCTCCTGTCCCACAGTGCCCAGGCAGGGTGAGCAGGGCAGGCCTGGGGCTGATGCCCAGATGATCGAAGGGGCTGGCCTGAGGTCAAGCAGGGCAAGCGAGGCAACAAGGTCCAGCGTCTGGTCTGGTGTTGGCAACCAGCAGGGCAGGCTCAAGGCCAGGCTACAGTCAGTTTGGTGGTCTGGATCTGAATTAATGAGGTCTATCATCAGGCTCAGGCATGGCTGTGGCACTCCGGGAGATGGGCACTCCATTCTCTGGCACTGGCGGCTCTTCTCACGCTACTCGTGGGATGTGGAGGGTGGTCATTGAGGGGTCAAGCTAAGTACAAATGTGTGCCTGTGAGACTGGGCCCTGCACCACACGGGCAACGGATGACATTTTTATTGGCTGTGCACAATACAAACAGGCTAGGGACTGACCAGCGGGGGGGCAGCTCCACTGAAAACAGCCTGGGGGTGTTGGTGGTCAGCAAGCTGAACCTGAGCCTGCAGCATGGCCTGGCAACAAAGGAGGCTGAAAACATCCCAGGCTGCATTGGTAACAGTATAGGCAGCAGACTGAGGGAAGTGATTATCCCACTTTACTCAGCACTCTTTAGACCATGTCTAGAATACTGCATCCAGTTTTGTCACTCCCAATACAAGAAAGACATGGATAAACTGGACCAAGTTCAGCAGATGACCACCAAGGTGGCTGGGGGCTGGGCTGCTTGGCCAGTGAGGCTAAGGGAACCGAGGGCTGTTCAGAGGAAGAGAGTGCTTCAGGAGGACCTAACAGCAGTCTTCCAAAACCGAGAATGATATTACTGAGGAGGTGGATCCAGGCTCTTCAGAGTGCTGCATGGCAGGAGAACAAGAAGAAATGGTTATAAACTGAAATAAGAGATGCTCAGACTGAATATGGGAACAAATATTTCCACCATGAAGATAGTCAAGCATTGTAACAAGTGCCCAGAGGGATTGTTCAGTCATTTTGGAGGTTTTTGATACCTGACTGGATAAAGCCCTGAGCCACTGAGTTTGACCTCATGAATGACCTTTTTCTTTGAGCAGGATGTTGGACTAGAAACTGCTGGAGGTCCTTTCCAACCTGAATTGTCCTCTTATTTGGTGTATGATTTGTTCTTCTGTACAGTGGGTGCACTGTGATGGAGAGAACTAAAAAGAGTGTTCTATGGCTAGTGATTCTAGTATAATGGTTTCAGAGTTGAAGCCTTTGGAAGGCTATTTCTGTTCTGAGTTTGGCTACTTCTTTTTGGGTCTAAAGCCTGCAAGCATGAGGTTGAGACCCTCATAAAATTTCCTTTGATCTCCCCAGATCTTAGAAAGAGAAGGGACATGCTTTGAGAATGTCTAAAAAGTATACAATTCTTACTGTTACCTTTTCTTTCAGGCTCAGTCCAAAGAATATTTCTGTAACTTGCCTTAAGTTTTTAAGAAGTATTTTTATTCCACAGTGAATCTCGTGATGTAGTTCTAAATTTGGATTGTCTTTAGAGAGAGAGTGTATTTCAAATAGTCTTATTTTTGAAGGTTATTAATGTCAGAGAGCAACCAGAGCAAGGCTGCACCACCAAGGGAGGACAAGACAGAAGCCAAGGGTGATGACAGTCAGCCTTACTGACTAGGGTGCAGGCCCACAGCACCTGAGTTGGGTGAGCAAAGTGCTGATAACATGTCCATGGATAATTCCAAAGTAAAAACACGAACCAGGTCCCTTCAGGAGACACAGCCAGAGACAAAGCTGCAGTATGGTCCAGGATCTTTCCAGGAGCCAGAGCCAGTTGTGTGTGAGCATGGCTCCAGCACTGCTCCAGCAAGCCAAGGCTTGAGTTCAGATGGAGCTCCTTGGCCCATGGGCAGAGGATGTGAGTGAAGGTGCCAGGCCAAGCTGGACAGGACCATTAAGCCCTATTGGTGCGCTCAGAGCCCTGACACATAAGTTCTTTTAAACAGTAGAAAAAGCCTATGATTTGTTACAAATGGTTACTGTTTGATAATGACTATGCTATGATATATATATCTTCATTGGATTGAATTAAACTACTTAAGCATGAATAAGTTAGAAAAAGTTTTTCTGAGGAATTTTGCGTTCTAGATTGTTTTAAATAGTGTTTAAAATGTAGAATAATTTCCCTAAGTGGACACCAGCTAAAGCGTGAATTTTAATATGATTGGCTTTTGCTATAAAACCCTGTATTCAAGGTAGAAGGTAAGAAAGCTTCAAGTTTCTTGTGGTTCTAACAAGAGGGATGAAATCTGTATTGGAAATTCAGATAAGACCACTGCAATTCTTTGTGAACCAAAGCCATTTTTTTGACCATTAAGAGCAAAGGCAACAAGAAACTGATGATCTTGTGGGAATGGTAACTAGTGATACAATCTAGTCCCAGAATAATGGTTTTGCCACCTTTTCTCTTTCTGTTCCTTGTGCATCTCCAGTGAAGGAAAATAATGGAATCAATAAATTTTAGGTCACTGCTGAAAATAACAGAAGATACAAAACAGTTTAGCACAAAGCCTCCACTGCTATGAGAATAATTTGACAGTCTCTTTCCTGAAAACGTAGATATTAAAATATACATATCATTACCTACTTATCAGTACCTGGAACACTTCTTCCTATGGTGAAAGAGCAGGAAGTGTGATCTGGCTTTTATGGGTATTTAATTATAAGTTTTTCTAGAGTTTCGGATGGTAATCAGACGTCCATTGCTCCAGTAGCAAAAACTCACACTGAACTAACATCTAAGTTTTAGTTTGAGTTACTTTTGAAGGAGACATCTTTAACCTATTGATGTAAACTCTCTTTTTTTTTCAGAGCAAGGTAAGCTTTCTCTGTACCTAGAAAGAAGAATCAACCAAATATTGTTGAGAAGCTTTGGGAGGCTCCAGGTAGGACAGACAGGCCCAGATAAGATGGATAGGATGTAATGAGTAGGAGCACTGTACAGGGAATTTAAATTTAAGTTGTTTTTGTGGAATTTCACAGAAATTGATACTTGGGTGTCACAGAGAAGCCTGGTAGCTCTGTGATCATGGCCCAGCCCTGGGATTCAAATATGACTCTGCTGGTTTTCACATTTCCCCCATGTACTTTATCTCACTCAGACTGTAGCTTTGGACAGTTGACACTAAAGAAAATGAACATTAAAAGAACTTCAGACGATCCCCAACCAAACATAACATGCACATTTTTGAAGGATGAGAGCCACCCTCTGTAAATATAATGCCAATGAGATCTCTTGATGTTGGTCCTGCTGAATTTTCTAGCCATTGATGCCCAAGCAATTTGTCTTTGTGAACTATCATAAAGCAGTAGAACCTGAGAAAAAGTCAGTCACACAGTGGAACTTGTCAGTTAGGTTGGGTGCCATGCAATCTGCTGGGACCTCACACAGTAGCACATTCTCAGGTCACAATGCTTGGTCGCCACAGAATCTGCCAGAAATTGTGACTTCTTAAATCAAAGGTAACTGTTGGCAAGCTGTAGCCAACCAGCAAAGCTTGTTTGAGCAAGCCACGTGCAAAGCCTCATAGACAGCTGGTGTTCAAAGGCTGAGACACAGAAACTACTGCATTTCTCCACAGGCTCAAGACATCTTTTGTTACACAGCTTTTCACATTATTAACCAAATTAGTATTAGAAATGCCAGGTTCTTCCTTTCTAAAGTGTTAAGACAGGTTTTCCTAATATCACAGAAATAACAGTAATGTTTCTTCAGCCCTCAGATATATGATTGAAATTGTGGAATAATAAAAATATTTCAATGAAAATGTTATTCAGATTTGTGTTCGTGCTGTTTTGTTTTAACTAGGCAAATAACTGGATGAAGTATTAATAAATGGTACAGAAATATTAAAGAATATTTCTAGAAATACTTCATAGGAATTCAATAAAGTAATTTTACCCTGAAAACATCATTTGACGATGTATGTTAAATCAGAAATCTCAGAGAAACATATACCACTTCATCTGTGCATCCAGAGTAGCTCAAATTTTTACTACCAAATATATTTGTGCACACTTAGTATACTTACTAACAGCAATTTCCAGAAATGATCTGTATAAGTCAGTGCCTTTGAAAAAAATCTTAACCTGTCCGAGATATCTGAGCTATTGACTGCACTTTTTAATTATGGTACCTAAACACTTACAGAGACCATTCTAAATTGTACATGCTGTGAATGATTTGTCTATATTCTTTTCCAAGTTACTGATGCTTAAAAAGAGACCTATTTAAAACATAGTTTTGACTAGTTGAATTCAAAACCTATAAAAGCACTTTCAGTTTTCATTCTGCATGACAGTGCTACAGTTGTAGTTTTTTGTATAAAGTTCTCATGAAACAGCATCCATTGTTTTGCTGATATCAGTTAATTTTTGCTGCTTTCCTTCTCCCTAAATGTTTTCTGTTTCTCTCCTCAAGATCAACCAGTTTTGCTTTTAGGAGATTTATTCTTTATAAATCTAGTAATACTTATCACTAATGATTCCACTGCTGATTTGAGCACTTGAAAAAGATTCTCCAGCAGGCTGCTGTAACCTGTGTCCAGCTGTCTATGTCTTCCTGGGAGTCTATTTGCATAGACAGGGTTAGATGAAGTTCAGGAACCCACTAGGAAGGTCTCTTCATGAACTATGGCCCCAAAAGCAATTCTTCCCAACATAAGTAATTTTTTTTTTTTTTCTATAAAAGCTATTCTACTATTTTACTTCTGGCAGTGGCTATTTTGGTTTGTACCAAAAGCATTAATCTTCTTTGCACAACGTAGATCATCAACTGAGAAAGAGGAATTTACGGTAGGCCGTTGAGAAAGTTTTCTGTCAGTGTTGCCTTACTCACACTGTAAAGCAGCTGGACAGACAGACCGTGTTAAGACTGCTTGTTAAGTTCTAACTTAGCACTGTCTCCATGACAGCGCTAGTTGGACCAAAGGTTTAGGTCATGCTACTCAAACAAAAGTGAGCAAAGGCAGAACGTGGCGATGCAGTAAAAGCACCAATGCTGTAGCTCTGCACTTGACTTCCTGTAAAAACTTGTAGATACCTTGTTATAAGTTCTGTATTTGATAAAGCTGGGACAGCTTGCATTTGAAGTACTTGCTGCTCCGTCTAGAACATAATTGGATCAAATAGGAAGAAGGAGATAATCATTAAATACGCAAGATTTTGCAAGAGTGAAAACTAGACTTACATTTTAGAGACAGAAGAATCTAAGTACTTCAAAAGGCTGTACTTATTTCAGCCTCGCAACAGAAGTAATCAAACTGCTGTCTTCCATGCATGTTTGTGCAACCAAAGGCACTGGATTTCCATATTAATGAAGAAACTGGACTTCCACAGAAGTATATAAAAATAAGTTTACTTAGAATACACAGCCTGCTGAGTGCATGATGCCAAATATGATGTATAATGTTATTTACGATGGTGACACAAATATATGAAACTTTGTATTGAATGGATGATCAATGAGAAAGAATGATTAAGAATCCATGTTAATATTTTAATGAGCACTGATGAACCCTAACGTGTAGCCAGCTTATTAAGGAAAGAAGTCCTGCTTAATTTACCCCAGATTAGAAAAAAAGTTCAGGGGGGGTTTCTGGCGAAAGGAAAATCAGAATGAGCATGCGTTACGTGGCAGATAAACCACCTCAGAATTGACATTTTCCTTATTATCACCAATATAGAATTGCATTGATTCCATTACAGTATTTCAGATAGTGCCTGCTACTTCATACAAAGTACAGGTGTTCCATTTAGAGCAGCAGCTATATCCGCTGGGTTTGCAGGCAAGCTTATTTTCCATCTGCTTGTGGAAAATATGCCTCTGCACCCCCTGGTGTTTTTCCAGTCGTCGTATTGCTAAGGCTAAACCAAATACATACAATCTACTACTTTAACTTATGTTTAGCTGAGCCATTAAACATCCTATTACATTGTACTCTTGCAAACTTCATAGGCTGAAAGATTTAAGATTAAACAATAGGTGTAGAAGTCTGAGAAAATTCCTGTAGACATATTGAAAACACTTCTTTTCAACAGTCAACTAAGTAGCAAGGCTACTTAATGATCAAATCAAGATCTGCAGACACCACAGCCTGCACACACTTTCTTAGAAGATTTTAATCTTTGTCCTTGTCCTTCAGTGGAGTTTCTTTCCAGAGCATCTTGGTTTAATAAATGCCTTTCAAGAAGGCTTTAATACAAGCGAGAGAGTACTTGTGCAGCAATCTTGAGTTCTTATCAGCTGTATAGTGATCAGGTGAAGGAATAATTGATTTCAATCAGCAACACCTGTTTTTATAATTGCTCAAGTGATTATAATTCAATAATAAAAAGCCAATTTAACTATCTTTACTCAGATGTTAACCTCTGATATACAGCCTAAGAGTGAAATTGGAATTGGTTAAATTCCCCGAAAAAACCCAATCAATATCATACATTTATTCTATTTTGGCCTTTTTTATTTCTTGTTTCCTCTTGTTAATTTTACTTTTTTTTCAGAATAAAATATGTTTACACATTCACAATTAAAAGACCCCCATTACTATCAATTTTCTACCATTGTCAAATATGTCCTCAGAAGATTAATTTCTTTTCATTTTTCCTCATAGTTATATTTTATGATTTGCCATTTTCATGACAGCATTACCTTGTTGACACATAATTCAACTTGTGATGTCCTGTAATACCTGAATCCATCTCCACAATACTGCTGGTTAGCCAGTTATCCCTCCTCAATTTTTCTGCATTTTCTCTTTCCTACCCAAGTACAAATATCTGCAGTTGTTCTGATTGAACTAAACCCAGTATTTTTCCTAGGTATTCCTCCATTTCATCAAGACCATTTGTATTCTAAGTCTGTATTTCTCCATTCTTGCAGTCATTCCCAGATTTGTGTGGTGTGCTTGTTAAGTTTGCAGGCTGTCCAGTTCGTCTTCCAGGTCTCTAACAAAAAAACATTGAACACAAAAGAGGTCCAAGAGATGTTACTGCAGATCTCTTTTCAGCACATCTCATCATTCTACCTAATCAATTAACGTTAACTACTAAGATACTCCATTTCCTTCTTTTTTTTTTCTTTTTTTTTATTCTGAAAACAGAAGTAAAGATAAGTCTATGATTTTCCCCTCAACCTTCTTCTCCTTTCACAAATTAAACCAGGAGTTTGTCTTTTTCAAATCTTCTGGCATCTCCTTCTCTTCTGTGAGTTCTCAGTAATAATAGTAAATCTCCTTGTGGCAAATGTCTGACCCAGAGTATTCCACTGTGACTCTTTTTGGCATAGCTGATCTGAAAACAACCAAATATATTCTGTAACCTGCTCTAGTAACCTGTTCTAGTCTTTGTCTCTGATCTGTTAGTCGTTGGTTGCAGTTGTGAAGCGTGAAGGAAAAAAAAAGAAGAAATGAAACATGCTGATATTCTCAGTCTCATTTGTCCATATCATTAATTGTTCTTCAACAATCAGACCAAAAAAATTATGATCATCTCCTTAGCACTGATATAGTTACAGAAAGTATAGTGAGACATTGCGCCTATCCCTCATTGGGTATCTCACATAAGTGTTTCTAATTTTACCCGTACCTACTTAAACTATTTTTTATGGTTGTTCTTACTAACCTGACCTGTTTTCTACCTTCTGTATGCTTTTTTTCCTAGCCAGAATATGAATCTCTACAAATTCTGTTCTCAGCAAGATGAAGTGTAATGTCACCCATCTTTGCCACTCAGTAGTGGAAGGTAGTGACAACACTTTTTCCTTCCTTTTGTTTTATTATGAGACATGTAGTTATAATTTATCCAACCAGTAGCCAGGATTAGTGTTTCACGGTCCTACTGGGAAAAGGAGATACAACTCAGGTTTTGCTTTAGCACCAATCAGGAGCAAGAGAAGGTCAGCCACCTGGGGACATTGCTGTCACTTTTATCTCCATGGTGCCACCTTCCGACAAGCTGAATGCAGACGCATCTGCTCTCCCAATGGCAATGCACAACAACCATTTCTAACGACAAAATATGGCTGCAAGGAAAGAGGAGCTTAGGCAGGGGGACTGGCCCTGTGAGAACATCTCTGCCTGAGTCTGGAGGGATGTGGTTGTGAGGATCAAATTTAGGATCATGATCTGGCACATATCTTGCTTTCTGTATTGCATGCAGAACAAAGTGGGGTTCCTTTCTGCCTACTGGGCGCTAAGACTCAAACATTGTGCAAATGCTGTTTGTCAGATTTATGTCAAGTTGAATGCTCAGTAATGAAAGAACTACCAGAAAAGCAAATATTTTAAAATATTTTAAAATTTCTCTTACAGGAAAAACCTTTAAAAAACATTAATATTTGTGCAATTCTGTTCAAATTGGTTCAAGGTTAATTTGCAATATGGTAACAGCAGGACTAACAGACATATTTTCAATGGGGGGAGAATTGATGAAGCTGATATTGAAGGCTTTACCAGTGACTTGCCACAGCTCCTCAGCGGCTTATATAGAGGTGAGAGCAAACACAAGTCACTCTGTCATCAGCATTAAAAGTATGTCTTCCACTCTTGACTTCATTTCTTGGTCCCTATTTTTCTTCCTAATTACTGTTGTTTTGCATTTAACCTCATATATAATACAATAGGAGAATGTAGACCTGAGTTGAATGTTGCATGCTGACTCAAATCCTTTCAGTACTTGAGTTCTATGAAGGGAAATACCTTGAATGCCTACCGATACAAGTATTGTAAACTAGGAGAATCTATTGACTTTTCTTATACATTGAAGTGCTCCTGTCTACACCTGGTTAAAGAGAACTCAGAAATATGTCCCTGTCCATTAATGGGTTATCTTGTTTATTATTGACTCAGATCTTAAAAGTAATATAGCTGAAGATGCATAAGGAAAATGCAACCCATCTCAGTGTATTTCAACCTCTAATACTCCTAAAAGCATTAGATTTACTAGAGTAACTCTAGTAAAAATTGTTAGAGTATTAGACCTCTAATACCTCTAAAAGTTCAACTGAGAAGTTTAAAAATACAGTTAAGCGGAAAAATCAACAGATATGTCTGTAAAAAAAGTAAAAAAGTGTGGGGAAAATAATCTAATGGAGGACTTACTCTTTTGAGAAACTGTTCCTTTCCGTAGTATGGCACTCTCAACTCTTCTGAAATGATGTGAAGCCCTCATAGAAAACAGAATGAATTAAAGAGAATTCGTGTCATTGTAAGTTTTAAAAGATAATATTTCTCTGACTTTTCTAGTGTAAGATTTAGTTGCAAATGGTTTGCTGTGAGAAGTTGACACCTGATACTCAAAATGTGAATTGTTTTGTTTTGTTCTGACGTTTCAAATAATTACATATTGTTGCCCATTCTATGGGCATAATCATTATAAGGCAAAAGGCTTGAAGAAACCAGGGGGCTTGGACTCTCTGTCCAAGAAAATAGTGCTGCAGGGAGAGTAGCCTAGCAGTAAGCAGCCCTGGCAAATTCTAGAAAATTAAAACTATTCAAGAGGCTTTTCTTTTTGTTTGTTTGCCTAGTTTTAAAATGATATTCTCAGTGGAGATATCTGGAACATTGCCTATTTGCATCAACATGAGGCAAAAATTCTGTCACATTATTTAAAAAGAGTTGAATCTGATTGAACAGCAAAGGTACTCCTTGGTACATGACTTGATCAAATATATTTATTTGATCTCTGTCATCTTCCTCGCTTTAGAGCCTCTGCCTGTCCAAAGGGGCAGCTGCCATTTTGGGAACAGCACAATACATTTTTACAGAGCAGATAAAAAAGACAGTTTCTATCATGTGGAACTATTTTTTTTTTTTTTTTTTGTTTTCTCTAGATCAGTTGCTACCCTTGCTCAATATTAGATCACTGAAAATAAATGAATGTGGTGCATGGCAAAACATTACAGCCCAGGTCTACTTACACAAGGTTTCTTTGTTGTCTCGCAGACAATATGTAAAGAAAGAGAAAATGTCTCATTGTGAAGCTATCTAGAGATGATTTTGCAGATCCCCAAAATACACTTTCTACAATGTGTTTTTTTTTTCTTTGTGGGAGGGCCAATGTCTTTGATCAAAATATGTTTGTAGGCTTCTCTTAAAGAACAAATTAAAAAATCAACCCAGATATGTGGATGTATCTCTTCAGAAACTTACTGAGTTTTCCAGGTCACAGAAGACCATTTCCTGTCAGTACAAGAAGAGAGCTAAACCGCTGATTTGTTTATGGCTGAATAAAAATCCTGCGGCTTTAGAGTGCTTTGTGTGTGGGGAGATGGAGAACAGGGGAAGGCAAGGAGTTGCTGAGCATTTTTTCCCTGTAAAACAAAATCATGTTATTTATGGGTTTGTCTCACCAGCAAGTGATTGCAGTTAGTACATCTTCAGGTCTTGGAATAAAGTCTTTCTTTAACAATCCTTACCTGACCATAGTAACAAAGCCCGAATCAAATATAAGTGGGAGTCAGTTCCAGAAGTAAACATCTATCTGTTCTATAATCAGGTCCACTCTTCATTTCCTGAGGCCTGCGCTGACTTTTCTACTTCCCAAGTAGGAAAACCATCAAATCTTGATCTTCAGTTTCCTCCACATGCAGATTAAGTGACTGTTTTCGCCTTCAGGATGTGTGGAGGGCTGGTAGGAAAGACATGGCTACAACTCTGTGCTTCCTGGTTTTAGGAAGCTTCCTCATTTTCTGTCTCCTGAAGGAGGAAGAGTAGATATCAGCTGGGGCTATGGGTACACCTGGAACCATTCCTTTTCCCAGTATCTCATTTAGCATCCTGGTTTAGTTATGTGTGAACACTACGTTTTGGAAGGACTATACCTACTGGATAATATGTCCCTATAAACAGCAAAGTAAAATATACTGGTCCTAAATAGGGCATTGGTACAGCAACTGTAATCTGAAACAAGATATCAGCCTGAGTGAGTTTGTGAGGTTTTTTTATGGGGGATTTAAAAGAAAGAAAAGTGCTAGGATCCAGGAACGATTAATGGAAATGCATCCAGAAATGCTGCCGCGCAGCATTCCAAGTAAGAAGGGAGGACTGATTCAGCCTGTGCAGTTTGTATGCAAATTGATCTTGCACAGGGAGAGAGATTGTTTTTGACAACTTGACTCTAGCAATGCTGCAAGGCACCTAGAACGGTCCTACTTTCTATTTTCTCCAATTCCTCATATTCCTTGAGGTGTTGGTAATGAAAGACTCCTGCCCAAACGAAATGTAGTTCATGTTGACAGAGACAGCAGACACACATGGTAGCTTTCATATTTCTCTGTGAAATCTTTTTACTTTTTTCATGCCTTTTCCATAGGGCAAGCTGTGAAACAACATATAATTTCTGTCACCTCTGTTGAGATTTCAGGAGTAGGATTACAGAGGATGTGCAGGTCTGGATGTTCAAATGATCTCTGGAGTCTCTTTAAGCTTCAAAGGAACTGCCTCACTTTCTCCTTAACCTCAGTAATTGCTGCTTAAAAAAAAAAAAAAAGCAGATTTTAAAAAGAAATCATGCGATCTAGAAACATGCTTTCCATCTGTGTATTGCGGCTGAGATCCAAAATAGGCCAGCTGGTCATAGCACAGCTCACACATTCACAGTATCTGTCCTCTGAATAAGTCATTTCATCATAAACAGTGGAAAGCAAAAAGTGGAGTCTTAGCTTCTCTGATTTTCCCCCTGTATTTGACACTCAAAGGACTGGCAGGTACTAAAAGATTCCTCTCTGATGTTAAATTTGACATTGTAATTCCATTTTATTTGCTGCTCAATATGTCTTTTTAAAACTGTGTGATCCAGGATGTGGAGTGGAATGTTTGTTGTGGCAAATGCCTCTCTTCATTGGAGCAGTTTAGTCTGGCAGTGCTCCCAGTTTGCTGTAGATTTAGCAAGTAAGTTGTGCACAATCCCTTGATTTTCCTTCTTGCTTTTTGTGGCACTCTCTCTATATCTTGAGACCTCCTGGAGTTTTACAGTAGTGTCTTTCAGTATCTACATTTTATATCTAATCAACAGGGACTAGAAATTCCTGTTTAAGTAATGGGAAATCTCTCCTTTCTCCCCCTCCATATTATTGATTTTGCTTTGGGGAGCAGACACTGTGCACAGAGGTTGCAATCTTGCCCTCTCCCTCCCCAGGCTGGAATGTTTTAAACCAGTGATTGTAACTCTGTGCTGAATCCTTTTAGATAAAAGATGGAGATGATGTGTCAGGTGGAGGAGGAGGGATGAAAGGTAAAAACCGTGGTAATAGCACCCAAGGATCATGAAGGGGAAAGTTAGTCATTGTAGTCTGTTAAGGTGATCTAAACCAGTTTTGATCAGATACAATGGATATGGAGCTAATGACCAAGCTCCATCTGAAACATAACCAGTGAGGGAAATATAAACATAATTGAGGAAACTCCTGCAGTTACAAAAAGTTCTCAGGCTTTGACTAGCAGCCTGTCAGTGTCGAGGCACCAGACTATGTGAAAATGGAAGACGGTTTTGGCACTGCTTAAGCTCTTCCCATATTTCTCATCTGTAGTTTAGGGAGCCCTCCCTGTCTCTCTTGGAGGCCCTCTACTGAACTTCTGCAGTTGGTCAAAATATTTCTTGCATTGGTGAGAATTACGTTCAGTGTCCACAAGAGCTAGAACAAATGAAAGCTGAACTTATGCTTTCGTGCTTTACTATTTTATCTGTTTTTATCTGTTTTAAAATATGAATCTTGACAGACTCTGCTTAAAGTGCTTTTTTTAATTAATAGCCAGAGTTTTGTATAATTCAGTGATGCAAAGTATGAGGCTACCGTCTATATCTTCAGCAAATGGATATTAGGTTTGGAGTGGGAACACATGCAAAGGAATGGCTACTTTCACAAAAGTAGCTAAAACCCTTGCAGCATGTACAGTGTGGTTTCCACACAGAGTCAGTTGTGCACACCTATATTATACCTCCGTGGCTAAATAGCTACAAGCACAGCCTTACTCTGGGCTCTCAGAAAAATATACTCTCCTTTGTAATTGCAGCTGCATATTAATATGACGTCTCATTAGCAATGGTATTCACTCTAATTGTATGGCCTTTTTGGAAGTCTTTAAAGGACATCAACTTGTTCCATTTCCTTTTTTTTTTTTTTTCTTTAATAACAAAATGTCTCCTTTGGTAGTTACAAAGGTACATTTACTTGAAAAAGGTTTACTAGCATTACAGAATTACTTAGGGAAAAGGGAACCTCTGGAGGTTTCTAATCCAACACCCAACTCAGAGCAGGACCATCTCCAAAGTTACAGCAGGTTGTGTAGGGCCTTGTCCGGTGGGTATTTGAACATCTCCAAGGACAGAGGTTCTACATCCTCTCTGGGCAACTTGACGCCTCTCATTATGAAGATTTTTTTCCTTTGATCTAATTGGAATTTCCCTTGTTGCAACTGGTGTCCACTGCTTTTTGCCCTATTATTATGCATCTCTTCTTTACAATCATCCATTACTTAGTTATGCTGAATTTGTTTACAAAGCTGTATGAATGGCTGATGAAGAAAGACAGGTACTCTGAACAGCTGTCACGTTCAAGTAATTAAAACCAGAACCTGCTGGGCAGAGGCTTTTGCAGGCCAGGAAAGAGGTAGAGCCGGTTTGAGTAGCTGGAAGGAGCATTAATAGCCTTAACTGGGAATACAAAAAGAAAGGTGATACAGGTAATAAAATGCCTCTTTAAGGCTCCTCTTGCTCACAATTAGTGAAAATTTCCCTTTGTGTTAGTTGTGCGAGAATTGTCCCTGTTGCGCCATATAATAGATTTGCAAATGGTAGTAGATGGTAGCTTGGAAGAACTTGGTCCTTAATGAGCCCTGTAGGTTCTACTGGGAGGCTGAAAGGATTTCTCCTTCTGTGTGGTTTTGGGGTTTTTCTCAGGGAAAATTACCACAGTTGTTCAATCCTGTGAGTTATGCCTGTCCACTGCATTTGTTCTCAACCCATGATGAACATACATGAGAGCATCCTATTCACTCCACCTCTGCAGATACACCATGTGCTAGTTCTAATAAGAAAACCAGATAAGACTACAAATCCCTCCCTTCTGGAGATTTGTGACATAAAGTTTCACACAGGGTTGGTACAAACACAGGACAATTGATCCCTGAGATAAGATTGGAGTTTTCAGTTTATCTGGAGTACAAGTGGAATAGTTGTCTCTTTGTGTTCTTCCAGATCTCCAGTCTTTCTCTGTGGCCTGGCTCACATTGTGTGTTCATTCCTCTCTTACCTTCATGGCAAGCTATGTGCCTCATGCACCTCCTAGTTTAGTATCAGGATGAACAGCTCTGTGCAAAAGGATTTCGTTGCTTTTGAACTCCAGGTGAGATCAGGTGGATTTTTCAAGCAAAGCTGGCAGTCTTTTCCTAATTACTTAGTACTATATATAATAGGTTCTGCTTCCTATCCCAGAAATTGTTCATTCAAATCTGGTTGTGTGTGAGTGGCTCAGGGACAAACAATTGTTGCCATTCAAGGAGGATTAGGTGCGGTTTATATCCTCCCAAATGTATTTGTTTGTGGTGTGGTTCCATCCTTAGAGATGCCTGATTGTTGAGGTCTGTGCTTAATTCTTTATGTACTCATAAACTTAGTTTTATTTAGTTAAGTAATACTGCTGAAGTTTAGCATGAGTCTGTTAGACCAAGATCTGCTTAACTTACTGTAATGAAAATGTAAAATAACCAGAGCAAACCCCTATTCTAACTGCATATACAATCAAATATGCCCTCAAGTAATTGGATCTGTAGGATAGAAAGCAAAACATTGCAAATGGTACTGGTTTGCAATAATTCATAATCCTTTAAGCATATAAATCCACCAGACAGCTTAGAAGTGCAATTTCTGCCACCAGCTATGTTGAAAATGCACTTGCATACTTAGTACTAAACTATGGCATCAGGCAACAAGCTATGCTCTAGGGACAGCGTAGAGTCCCTATCACTCCTGTGCCAGTTCTGGGAGTTGTCATGTCGTAGGGAGGCACAGTGCCTCCAGAGCTGCTCTTGCATCACTATTAATTAGGGCGCAGTTTGCACTCCTTTCTGCGTCTTGTCAGCTTCAGTGGCTGGTGTGCAGGGTGAGATAGCCTCGTCCCCTTAGTGTATGCCATAAGAACTGCTATGCTGGGTCAGACTAAAGGTCCAGCCAGCCCAACACGCGTTTTCTGACAGTGGCCTGCAGCAGATGTTTGGAGAAAGAGAAGCAGAACAAGGCAATTACAGAGAGATACTTTTCAGTGGTTTGCCGGGAAACCAGGAATGTGGAGGCTTCTTGAGCCAGATATTGTCTCTACACTTTAGCATATGATTAGTAGTATAGGCTGCCAGTAAACTTGTTTTAATCTCCCTTTGAATTATTTTTACTCTTCCTGCCTCCCCAATGTCCAATGGCAATACATTCTCTAACGATTTTCTGATGTGCAAAAAAGTTCTTTCTTCTGCTGTCTTTAAATCTACCACCTGCTAACTTCACTGGATATTTTCCCTCCCTGGTCACGCTCCCGTTCTTGCACTATGAGAAAAAAAAATACTCAGCTGTAGTGGGCAGCAACATCCTTAGTTGGAAACAGCCCCTTCCTGTCCACTGCGTGCACAAGGGGCACAAGTGGGGAAAAGAATGTTTTGTGGCCAAGTTTTGCACAAAAGCATGAAAAAGGAAGAGATACAATCTGGTAGCTGCCCTCAACAACCACTGAGTATTTCGAAGTGGAGAAGACTCAGCTGCAGAGATCCCTTTCTGTACTAAAACCACCAAACACCTTTTAGTGAAAGCAAAGGATGTTTCTAACCAACTAGTCTAATGTGGAGGGAATGCTTTTCCTTTAAGAAAGATCTGTTCAAGTTAATTGAAACATCTGTGTAAAATCCATTACATTGTTTTCTTTCAAAAATAAATGACAGTTCAGTTTGAAGCTTTTGAATTATACTTAGATTTTTCTTTAGAGGAATGTTTTGTTTCATTTCAAAATTAAGTTTACTGGAGCTTAGTTTTAAAGAAAACAAAGAAAATGGAAAAAAATGCAGTGAAAACAAGAAAGCCTGCCTTCCCTTCCATTGTGAGCTGCTTCTGATAAAAATGCTCCTCATCCAAATAACAAGTCCCCTCCACCTTCTCTAAAATGAAGAATTAGACCCATTAGAAAAGTGCTAGAGACTTCGTCTTTAAAATAGCCTTTGGCAGGCTGTGTGTGCTAAGCAGCCCAGACCTGGTGACTGATAATTATAATCAAAGTTATATTTTACTATATTTACATATTTTAAATTATATTCCAGGTAGCTAATTGCAAAAGAACCAGAGAAGGTATTTACAAAACTGCATTCCATTTTTTCCTCCCTTCTGTGTTTTTTTTTGTCAGAGTTTTCCACAAAGGAATCAGGATTTTTAAGCTATCAACTCTAATGGTCGTAAATTGAATAACAAGCAGAATTTAACATATTAACTTTCGCATTTTTTAATCTCTCAACTATAGAAAATCTCCTCTTGACCTAGCTGACATCAAAATCAAAATAGATTTCTCTATTATTCTTAGAGGAGACTAAAATGTGAGCGGATACCGAAAGAGTGACTGAATAACAATCCCTGTCTCCCCACAGCATGAAAAAATATACTACAGTAATTAACATCTTCAAAGGCTTTATTTGACATGCCTCCCTGTTATTTACTTATTTATTTTACTTCCAGGACAGGCATAGTGAAGTAAAATAGGTGTTAGTACCGTTAGCAGCCTAATGGAGACTTTGCGGGTGGTAGGAAATAGATTCTGAGAAGCAGAGACTGAATATTCTTGATAACGATCTTTCTAGCAATTGATTAGTATTTATTTTAGGAAATGTCTGAAATATATGTAATATCAATAAACTGCAAAGAAATGTTCTCCTGTAAGTCAATGTGATTGCCAAAAGACTACTGCTACGTAAATGAAAATCTGCTAATTGTTCAGTGTTGCCAAATGTTTAGCTGGCCTCTGAAACTTGGCATACACAGTGAAAATGAGTTACCAAATGGATAAAACAATAGCAATTATCCAGGAAATGTGATCTTGTTCTCTTAAGTTGCCTGCTGAGATGGAGTGCTATGCTGCCTTTACTTCATGCTGGATGAATGGGGTAAGCGGTGAGATGCCCAGTACACAAAGGTAGCTGTGAGAGGCACGGAGAGCTGGGCAGCTTGCAGCAGCAGATGCGGTTTGGCATCAGTGGTTCTGGGCTTGGTTGGGGAGATACAGCAGAAGGTGTAGCAGCAGTAACAGCACCATATTTTTCCTTATGAGAGGCCTCAGTATGCTAGTCTACAACTCTCAGCTGAAGGGTAGAGTGTGACTGGGAGAAATTTCTGGGGATACTTTTGTCCATCATAATGTCATGGTCTTTGAAGGTATCAGTCTTTGACGGCTTTGGAAGGATGGTAGATTCTGAACTCAGGTGCTTTGGTTAACTGTCTTGAGTTAGACAGGCTAATTCTGGGTCAAAGAGATGAGACTGGGTCTGCATGTTGGCTCCTTGGTGCCAGCCAATCCCACCTGTCCTTAGATGACTACAGTGATATTCTCTTTGGGCTGTCCCAGCATTTTAGCTCGTAATTAATTGCATTCTAAAGAAATCATGCAGTAGCAATGCCCATTTCTTTCCACTGGCTAAGAAGAGAACCTAAATGACTGGTTCGGGTGTATGTGTCTGCAGTATAAGAATATCTGCAAGTTAGGTCCATCTACAATCTCTAAGGATTTGTGACCATTATGAACTTCTGCATACACACTCACACCATTCTGGCTGTGTGTCAAAGATCTGGCATGATACTGCTCAAAGAGGAAAAGTATTCATGCTTGGTTTCTTTGATCTGGCTGTGGAAAGCTCACAGTGCAGGAATCAAGCCTGGCAGCAACAAAAGGAAGGTTAGGCTTACAGCAGTACTTCCAGTTAGCTACGTGTGACCTTCCAGAGGTCACTTTTTCCCAATACCTACATATAATATAGATACTACATGTAATACCTATGTTATGTTGCTAATAAAATTATTATAACTCCAAGGTCCCTTCCACAGAAATGGAACTGAAGCAGAGACGATGGCAAGCATCCCTGAATTCCATGGTTTGCATAGGTTTTGTTCTCAAAGGACAGAAAAGAAGTGTGAGACTCAAGGGCCTTGCTAGGAATCGTTCTCTACATCATCCACTGTGGTCTTTCTATGAAGTATTACCCCATAATGTGCTGAATATCTAGAGTCATGGTAGTTTTCTGATAAGTGACCATTGAAGTGACAACTGAATATGCAATTTCTGACTTGCTATCCAAATGTGTAGTTAAAATCTATTTATAAAATCCCTCCTTATCTTCAGTGCAGCCTTTTCTACAACCCTCAGCAGGATGAAGTAATCTTCTCAAGCTGTTGACATACTTTAAAGAAGAATAGTATACTATTGCTTCCCATGCCAAAAAATATTCATTACCATCTCTGAAGTATGAATGAAATCACCTGATCTTCCAGTCATTAAGCTGCTCTCTAACTTTTCTAATCACTGATTTTAATGCACTTAAAAACAGATACCATGCATCCGAGAAGACGTTTGCATGTGACACAGAACTGTGTGCTTGCTGCTGTAGTTTTGATGCCATTTGTTGGTACGCAGCAGTGTTCAGCTGAGAGACATCTTATGCTGATCTAAACCAGCAACTTCCTCAAGAACACTGGAATTCCAACTGGATGATTTTAAATGCAATTTATCTGCTCACAGTGTATGTACAAAACTATCCCCCAGGTCCTTCCAAACTGCCCTGTGGTTATGCCCCAAGATATATTTCATGCACCATGAGTAATTCAAATATACCCAAAAGGACTCGGAGACCAAGAAGTGAGTTCTGATTGAAATAATCCCTCGGGGGAATGTTTGTGGCTAAGAAGTGGCTGAATACCATAAAGATTAATAATTCCAGTACAAAATATTTTTCCATGCTCTTTCATTCCACTCATTTATTTAGAACATATGCCAGGGAGCATTAATGTTTAAAAATGCTCCGCCCACATCCATGTACAATGTTCTAGTAAGAAGGGCCCAAGCTTACAGTAAGTGTAATCTTCTGGCTGTGCAGTCAGGTACATTTACACCACTGACCTTCTTCTCTTCTTTCTTCCCCCATGTGTCCTCTAAAAACAGTGCAAGCTCTTTCCCAAATGCCCTTAACAAAAGTGAGATGGACCTTATCACACTTACGCTTTTATTCTTGATTTTCTACTTTGGGAAGAGGGAGAAGGCGGGTTCTGTGGTATAATTTACATGGATTATTTTAAATAGCTGCATTAGGATGAGATGAAATGCCCTAGAAATGCCTCTTTGGCCTTAAAGTTTAGGTGACTAGCACAGGCACAGGTATGTGAGGCTAGGAAGGGAGGATCCCGGCATGGTGTTCAGATGGTTGATAACTGCTCATTTTGTGGAATGGGAGCCCCCATGTCTACTGTGTTGTTTCCCTACAAACATAAAGTGATAGTACGGGATGCAGGGACAGTATCCTGTATTGTGGGTGTCTCAGCTGACACTGGTACTGAAAGGCACTGTGTTTCGAGAGCTGGTCTTACTTAGAGACCAGTGTGGTGCCCCACTTCCACTTCTGTTTCGACACAGCTGCCTCTGCCCCTTCCTTGGCTCAGCAGAAGGCAAACACAACTGCAGTTCTGCTTGCACGGTAGGGAAGAGAGAGCACATTGCAGACTATACCAATCCTGTAACAAAACAAAGCAAACTTTTCTGGCTCATTGCTATTTCTATTGCTCCTTTCAGTATGCAGCAAGAGCAACGGTATAATTTGACCCTCTTTGAAAAAAAAAAAAAAGAAGTAAGGAAAAACTGAGATGTGGTTTCGCTGAAACATGAAGATTCCAAATAAAATGAGACGCTTTGTACAACAGTGTGGAGAAAGCAGCTCTTAAAATTACAATGACAATCCCTGAGTCAGATCCAGTGCTTGGGTGATTGTTTTAATTAGGACTGACACATATTTGTTTCTAGATGTTTCAGCAAGCAGGGAAGAAGGGAGATCTTGGCAGAAAGTGTATGTATCAGGAGGCACCTGATGCTATTGAGCCTGAAGCAAACCTCCCCCAAACTCTTCAGGATGTAATTGAAATACACAGATGTAATTATTTGAAGTTCCTTAAGGAATTGATGTCGCAGTAATTAGACAACTCATTACATCAAGAAATAAGGAAATAAGTCTGACAGAGATAAAAATGAACACACTGATAATTTAGCAATATGTGAACAAATAGGATTATAAGAACCTGCTTTCTGAGAGGAGAAACACCTAGGAGAGAATCAGCACACCTAGGAGAGGATCAGCAGACCCAGGCTCGCTTTTGTCAGTCCATCCAAGTTAGAGAGACGATAAAGAAAAAGAGGTCAAACCAGCAAACACTGTCACTATCTAGCCTAGCCCTTTGTTCATCAGCTTGCTCCCCAGGCCTCCACCCTCTCAGGCCTCTGTCAAACCTCATTTGGTGGTACCTTGTCCCAAATGAAGGATAACGTGTGAGACCTCTAGAACCAGACTTTGTCATGTCCTCCCAGCCAAGTCGACAAAGATTTCCGCTAACTTTGAACCAGGGCTTCATGTCACTTAGACCAACACCCCACCTCAAATGGAGATGCCCATGGAGTATCCGTATTGTCATGTGGAGCTGAGTCTCCCTCTCTTCAGTTGTTTTTTTGAGCTCTGCATATACTACTTGCTGGAACTTCTAGCGTGCCATTTCAGACTTTCCCTCAAAAAATTGTACTGGTTAAGATTCTATTATTCATTCTAAATTCTGCTATAAGTCAATTATTAAACAAATGTTTTCCTTGGGGAAACCTTAGTGGTAATAACGTAAGAGGCAGAGAGGTATTGTTTACACATCAGTAAATATTTTGAGAGTTACGGTGAAGTAACTTTAACACACAGCATTCTTATTATAGCAGGAAACTTTAACCATGTATACAGTGCACCTAGATAGGCTTCTATTTTAATAGCCGCGGATTATAATGGTGCTGAACAAAAGTTTGAACAATAAAAATAAATTACCAGTGCATACTACGTCTTTGTGATTTCTCTGCCCATTAAGAGAAGAAACTGTCTGAGTGAAATAATTTTGGTGTTCCTCTCAGGACTATGTCTTTGCCTACTTTGTTGAGCCTCTGTGCAATTTATTTGAATTATTTTCTGATTCACTCTTACAATACAATCCTCAGCTGCCCTTTTGAGTCTCCTGTTGCATGGTAATAGTCTTCATTTCAGCCCTTTCTGGTCATAGATCTTCACTTTTTCTATCTTTTGCCTGTGAAGAGTCATCACCAGTTTTACTGAGGACTCTTGGGTCACTCTTCAGCTCCGCAGAGGGAGAAGATGATAATTGGGCCGGGATAGTTCAGCGGCTTATGGTGCAGAAAGGTTTATTGACCCATCACTAATTTGAAGCCAAACTTACTTGAGCAAAAGTAACCAGAAGTAATTTCTGAAATCTTCTTGGCAGCCTCTCATAAACTGAAACTAAAGCTGGCAAAGTTAGTTTTAGTTATGTTTTTCTGGATTTTGTTTGGTGATGTTTTGGCTTTGTGTTTTCTTCTTTCTTAATGGAGCATGTGAAAGATTTCTTAGAAATTTTTCAACAACTCACTCCCTCCCTCCCAAAAAGAGAAAGGGTTGAGAATTTGTCATACTGATGTTCTTCCTTTTTCTGCCTTTTGTTCTTCCCTGCAAGAGTCAGGTTCCAGCTTTTGGCAGCAAAAATGCAAAAAAAACCCCTTAAGTATAGATATGGGAAGACTTTTTGGGAAACAAGAATAATCCCAAAGGGCGGTAGTGACCAGCTGTCCTGAGGCGGCAGCTGAACACGGCTCATCTCAAGGTGAGTTGAGGTGCTGCTTGTTCTTCCATTGCCTTGCTGGCATCCTGTCGCCACTCCTGTGCCTGCCGCAAGTGGCAGTAGGGAACACACATCACAGGTGTCAGAGGTGGCCACGACTCCATTATCCCCAGGTTCTGACAGAACATTGCCTCTTTGGAAAAAGAAACACAAACCACCGGCCAGATGAAGACCCGTTGCTATTCAGGGGCTGCCTTTTCTGAGTGGGATTTCAGGCTGAATTGGCCTGCGTGTCTCAGACTTGAGCTCTCCCTGAGAGGTGCGTTGGGGAGGGAGCATGAGGGAGTTTGCACAGCTGCTGCCGGTCCTGCGAAGGCCTGACCCAGGAGCCAGAAAACTGGTCAATTAGAGGCTTGTCATTGACTCCGATGGGCTGCAAATGAGCTCCAGAATGAATAAAGGGTTTCAGTTCCTGGAGCTGCTCATCTGGCACCTTTCACCAGAAAGGGGCCAATTTTATAGTTTTACGTAAACAAAGTTTAAAGTAAACAAAGCTGTTTTTCACCCAAACTCTGGATTCTTTGTATGTGAAGAAGTGGAAGCTGCTATTGCCTCAGAGGAAAACTGACAGCTAAACGGAGCAAAAGAGGAGGCTTGTGAATGAAGAAAGCTGTATGACACATTGCAACTCCCTTAAATCATGCAAGGCAGCCTCCTGCAGTAATACCTGAGCTAACTTCAAATCTGAGAAGCATTATAGCCCTGTCAGCATGGCACTCTGCCTGAGCCACATAGCCCGTACCTAATGTTGCTTTCCGGCTCCTAGGACACAAGCTAGTGTCTGTACTGTACTGTACTGCGCTGCTGTGACCAGCCGTTGCTCCTTAATGCCCTACAGATAGCTAACATCATGTCTTAGGGCATGCTAGGATATATACCTGTCCCAATTTTGTACCATACTTAAAAAACTAAATCTGTGTAAAATCCTTATACAGGCACTAGATTGACTGGAGAATTCAGCAGATAAGCATTTGAGCAGCTGAATTGATTTGTTTTTTTTCTTTGGTTTTTTTTTGTACTGAAGTGAGATGGTGCACTAAGTTCATTAAATCAGCTTTTGGGCTACAGTCACACCAAATATACAGCCAAGCCTGAAGAGCCACATTCCTGCACTTGTACTGTGGAGAGTAGAAGGACGGATATCTGGATTTCTTTGGGACATTTCTCACATTCCCTTTGTGATTCCATCGTAAGAAAGGTGCAAAAAGAAGCTATAATTAACCAATTGGAAATCTGTGATGTTTTCACAAGGAGATAACAATTTCCTTTTGCTCGTGTTGCAGTACATTGAGTATTTAGTAAATAGTCTGGAAGGAGACTCTTTTGAATATTTTCATTACTTGGCACCTACTGTTTCAAGAACTAATGCTAAACTGTTGCAAAGTGCAAGCTAAAGGGATTTCAGATATAGTGACTTTCTTTTTTTTTTCCGTTCCCTTCCCCTCATCCCATTCATTCTCCCTTTTCTGGCCAGAAAACCTCAAACCCCAGAATTCCTCCAAAAACACAACTCCAGTAATAATCAGAATGTCGAATTTCTGACAAATGCCATCTGCTGATTTCTTTTTTTCTCCCCCAAAAGACAAGATTTTGGATACAGCTAGTAAGTACTTTAGCTTCTTCTACTTTGTGATACCAAAATAATCACCATGGCAACTCTTTAAGGGCAGTCTTCCAAACAGATTTATTGTGAACGCAAGAACTCAACAGCACTCTCTAGCAAGAAACAAGACGGCATCTATTGCAGGTTATTTTGCTATGATATATGTGATGTATGAATGACGACTAATAGACACAGGCATGTCTGCCTGAACTTTTTCAGTTATCCCTATTAGTTTAACTTTTCACATTTATACATGGTGCGGGATGCGTGGGGAGAGAGGGGGAAAAGCAATCAGTATTAAGCTTACACAGCTTGTGTTGTAATTGCCTTTCCTGAATAAATTTTGGGCGGCCTCTGATGGCTGTAAGACAAGAATACCAGAGAAATAACATAAATACTAGAACAATGATGCACTAGACTAGAAGGAGGTTGAATTTCTTTTGAGATAACTAATTAAGCTTTTGGCATATCAGTTTTCTCTTTTCCTTCCTTTCTTTTTTCTTCTTTCTTAGTAAAACAATGAAAGTAAAGGAGATTGCCAAAACTATTCTTTCTAATACTGGAAATGAGGGAGGGGGGGAAAAAAAAAGAGAGGTTTCTTTTGCACGGCTGTGAGGAAGACAGACCACGACAAATGCTAAATTATTAATCCTAAACAGTCATGCTAGTATTTTCCAAGTAGCTCCTTTTTGGCTCAGGTGTTGGTTGGAGTTAGCAGATATAATTTGTACATAAACCAGAATTTTGGAAACCAGCCAGTATTGCTGTGTTATGTAGTTGTGTAAGAGGTTATATATGGTGCTTGCTTTGCATTTGGCAAGTGATTCTCTCTTAAACATCCATTTAGCATGATTACTTAAGTGAACCATATAAGGCTATTTCTTGGAGCTGCAAAATTAACTTGTTACAATGATGCACTATGCCAGAAGCTAATTTAGTCTCTACTTAGGAATTTATAGCATTTATTTACCATGCCATTTGAATAAGGCAACTTTGCTGACAACTTTTAGCTGGCCACAACTTTTATGTCATGCACCATTTCGTCTAACACTCCCAAACATTTATTTTTCTATTATGCACTGTCATCCCATTCTTCTCAATGGAAAGTAAGAAGATAAGAAACTCTGTACAGAAGCAGAAGCATGCTGAACCCTGTGAAAAATATCCTTTCCTACGTGAATGAGGAGAGGACTTGGAGTTTTGGGGAGTTTTGCTTTAAATGAAATGAACATTGAAAGAAATAAGAAGGATCTTTCCCACTGTCACCTCTGATTTGAGAAGATCAGAGACACAAAACAGAGACCGTTTCTCTCCTTTTTGTCAACTCAGCTAAAAGAAAATGTTAAAAATATTGAAGGAACCCCTGCCTGCAGTGTCATGCTTGGAGATATAACATCCTGAGGATGTTACTTAATGTATACCTGCAGCAAGAAGTCTTCCTTGGGTGTAAAATACCGAACAGGTTTTGTTTGTGGGCTTTTCCAGCATCAACAACATTACACATTTTTTACGCAGTGAAACACGAGGTAAAGCAGATTTACTCATTCACTGAAGCTAGTTCTGCAGTCGCTGGAAACTCGTGAGATTTCCTTTAAAGCAGAGAGTGCATAGAGGCAGGGGAAAGCATTAATGTCCCTTTCTTTTTAGTTAACTCAAAAGTTGGCTCACTGGCTTACGGCCAGTCAAAGGAGTGCATGCAAATCCAGGAGAGCTCCCTCCAGCCAGGTTACTGTACTCCTTATTTTTCTCAGAGCGACTGAGATCAAAATCTGTCCTGTCGTCTCTTTTTACATCTCATTTTCTCTGCAACCATCCTTTGTGCAGAAAGCTCCTTGTGTTGCTCTTTGGTGCTGGTTTCAGCTTTCTCCTCAATCCCAGTTCTTTTTCTCTTTAGCACTGTAACAAGTGCTCCTTCCTTTGTCCATTTTTTAAACAACAAGAAAAATAACAAGAGGAAAAGTTAATCTATGTCTCATTGTAGCTACTAATTGCAGAATGCATCGTCTTTCTTTTCTCCCTTTTCTCCCTTCGCTGACGCACATGCTCTATAATAAGCTCTGTTACTTGGAGCCTGTAAGCCTCTATAGTAAGCTGAAACTGCTACTATATTTACTCACTTTCCACATTTAGACAAAGGCTATTTTTAACCGGAATTCTATTTGCGGGGGCTGCCAACGTCACTTAATGTTCACATGCATCTTGGGCATCATATGCTTGTTATTTTTATTTACTGTGCCTGTGCCAGGTCTGCTTTTTTATGGGAAGAAAGAAAGAGAATGCTTCTTTGGGCCAGTTCTTGAAAGCTCTTTTGTACAACAGCAGATACACAGATAAGCAAAGAAAAAGCAGCTCAGCGGTAGATTTGGCAAACCTGCTTTTTAATGGCTGGCATTCTTTATCTCGTGGTCTAGTCGCAAAGCTGTCCTCTTAGTCCCACTGCATTTGTTAAAGGTGAAGATGTTGCAGAGGTATGTTAATTATTCTGATGTCTCCTGGAGGAATCATGAGTTCTTGCTGTGGGGTGAGGGATGCAGGGATCAGGAAATTGTTACAATTCCAGTACTGCTACCAGGTAGTTAAAACAGATGACGCGTAAATAATCAGTGCTTTTCTGATCCTTCTTGTTAATAGGTGCATGCCTTGGAACTTGAATGCAACAGATGCTATTTCCTGATAATTAGTTCCGATTTTCAGTGCAAGAGTACCCTGAAAATGCTGGAAAATACTGTGCTGCAGCCATAAATCAGGTCTGTAAGTCAGGGCCTATACATAGCGTTTTCTGTATGGCTTTCCCTGCGTTGCTCCAGTGACCTCAGCTTGACCTAAGGGAATTGCCCTTTGCAGAGGTTAGAAACACTTCACGCAGCGTGCTGACTCAGGACGCCTGATTCATTGGATACTGCCATCATCATATGCCCAGGAGTCTGAGATAGCCACATGCTTTTGTAGGGAATAGGTTATTCTCTGCACACATGGCAACATCTTTATTTGCTCGAAAGAATGAATTCCTAGAAAGGAGCGAAGTTAGGGAGCAATCACTTAATGCTTTGCTGTCAGCGTGCTTAACTGGAAAGTTTTAGCAGGAAGCTCAGTTAAGGAAGAAAGCTGAAATGGAATCTCCTAGAAGCTGATTTTGTTTAAGTTTGAAATGTTTTGGAAAGCTTACAGAGTTTTTTTAAATCTCTCTCTGTACTTCCTACTCTTAACGCTAATTCCCTTTTCAGACTGATTTCAACATGAGACTGAATAAGCTTCACACAAGTCAAAATTTCTATATGCTAATCACAACAGAATCAAATCTTTCACATTTTCCTGTTACTAATTTTTCCAGTGATGTTTCTTTCTCCAGTGAATGCCTTAATTTTCTTAAAAAAAACCCCACCCTTCTGGTCTTCTGTAAAGTGAGGTCTGTTTTTTAAAATCAAAACTGCTGTTCTCACATACATGCTTGCAAAGCTGGGCAGCAAAGTCTCCACTAAGTCATGGACAAGTGTTGAGAGAGGCAGTGAGAACTGCCCGTGCTTAATGCTCTATAGGTTAAACCGTTTAGTTAGGTGACTAAACAGAAATGAATCTACATATCTGTCTTTAGATGCTTTTATTTAAAAACATGTTATTCTGATGGTATTACCCTATGTGGGATTCCTTCAATGTGAAATCATATTCCTGCCGCTAGCTGATGCATACTTTTTGATGGTGTAGAAACTACAAACTGAAACTAAAAGCTAGGGAAAGGGAAGCGTGTCTGAAAAAAAAGAACGTAACTGTGCCCCTTTGATTATAAACTGTCTGGTGAAAAACTTATCTTTTGCAATCCCTCTCAGTTCCTGCTAGGCCTTAGATTCACTGTTAGACAATAAAATGCATTCAGCACCTAAGGGTCACCCCAGGCCAGCACAGTCTGCAGTATCTGTGTGACTCCCTTGCTCTGGGCATGGTTCCCACTCGTGGGGCACAGTAGTGAGGTTAACGACTGGTGTTACTTAGCGAGCTGAGGAATCACAATTTAATCTTTTTGTAATAACTTCTGGTCCTTTGATAGCAGCGTAACTGCAAGCATTCTGTCCCATGTGTAGCGTCTCTGATACCCACTGCCACGTGACAGCTAAAATTGTACAAGAAGGAACATATATAAACATCCCTTTGGAGGCAGAACCCATCTTCCCTTTGTCATGCCACCAGCATGTGATCCGCACACGGCTCACCAATGACGGACAGCCAATAGCCGTGCATATCGGGAGCAGAGGTGAGCTCATCTATCTTTTCAAGGTAAATCCGTCAGTCACCTTATACCAATAAGGAGCGAGTCTATCAAAACCATGGCTCATTAACAGACCCTTTTTTGTGTGCTGTCACAAGTTACATGCAGCAATAACCATGCTTCTGCTGCACTGGCTTAGTTTTCAACCATCTCCTACAAAGGTGATTTCTCCAACATTTTCACTGCAGTGTCTGAGCATGCAAAGATACAATATGTTTACGCATACATGAATGGTTCTTTTCCTGTCCATCCTCCACAAAGGGAAGGAAGAGTGTGATGGAGGCTGTAGGGTTCGTGAAGCTCTCACTGCTCTGTCTGATACAGTTTCTATCTCTTTCCAGTGAGCAGCGGCAAACTTTGTAATTTATAATAGCATTAGACTTTCTTTGTGGCCGCAAACAGCAGGCAGGTTACTAAAAGATAAAATAGACACATAAGAGAGCCTATGCAACCTGCTGCCAATATATCTGATTTTCTACAGTATTTGCAGTAGGCTGCAGCAGGAGAAGACTTATCAAAAGCAAAGAAAGAGAAGCTTTTTCATCCAAAGACCTACTGTGTACGGGAGGAAGAGGGTTAAGTATTACAAAAATTTAAGCTGACAGCCAGCTCTTGTGCTCTGCTGCTTCACAGAGGTTTCCCTTTGACGGAAAGTATTTCAGTGACACAAGACACTAGCAGCTGAGGTAATATGCTTCGGTTGCAGAAACCTTGTGCTTGCCAGCGAAAGTCAATGAGTGAGACCATTCTGGGAACAGCGGTGGCCAGTTTCTGTCCCCCCTCATGCACTGCTTGTGCATGAGAGCGTGCTGCAGGAGTGGCGAAGGGGATTGCACTGGGAAATGCACCAGATGGGGACAAATTGGAATTATTTACCTGTTGCTACAACGAAAAGCCTTTCTGAGGCATGATGAGCAGTCCCAGACATTGCTGTGTTATTCATTATGGAGAGAGGCACCAGGACAATGCTTATGGATCACTGCAATCAAACTTGAGCCTCCAGAGTAGACGTTGTACTGCTTTTCTCCTCTTCCCATTGATTCTTGAATGCACTAAATCTATATATGAGTATATTGTGGCTTAATGCGTGAGTTGTCAGGGGACGATGCTCAAAACCTGTAGCATTTTATGTGACCAATCAAACTTGTCACCTTGCCAACAATGTCCTCTGTTGTAAAAAGAGCCTTTCATGTTAACTCTTAGTATGAAATGATTTCTACAATAACTTGTACTGTTCAAAACATTCATTATGGCTAACCAGAGCAGACTGAGGCCCAGTCCCAAAACTGAGCCATAGACCTGAAAGCAGATAGATGCTAAATACCTTTTGTAAGTGGTAAGCCTGTGCTGTTTAAACAGTGTAAGAAATGGTAGTACAAGAATATGCATACACACAATTCACCCTTGGTGCTCTGGTGTATCTGGATACACAGAGGAATTGAGGTGGTGTGTGGAAGAAGTAAGAATTTTTTTCACCCCAGATAATCTCTTATTAACTAAAAAGAAATAAAAAAATTAACTGATTTTGATTCAAGAACAGGAGATTAAATTGTTGGTAGACACACTAACAGACTGGAAATTTTTGGTGGATGCATCCACAGTCACCAAAATCCCTGGAATTTTTGGAAGTAGTAGAACCAGCTTTTCTTTTTCTATTTAATTCCAGTGTTTCGTGGCTTTCAGGAAGCACTGCTGTCCAGGCATGTGAATTCAGAAGAATTTCACTCAGAGAGAACAAGCAGTGCTTTTTCAGTTGTTGCACCACTGTATTACTTGTGGCAACACTTGCAGGAGATGCAACGGGGAAAAACATTATTTCTAAAAAGACATTCTCAGCTTATTATAAGTACTCTATTTCAGAGGTTTTAGAGACGGGTTTTAAGTAGAGATGGCCCTATTTAAAATAGATCCAGGCTTCACATACCACAGAAATGAAAGTGTTTTGGACCTGAGGTTAGCATATTCTAAGGAAAGAGACTATTTGTACTGTTTGGATTTGGACCTGGTTTGGAATATGCACGAATATTTGGATTTAGGCTTACAGGCAGGGTAAGGCAGCATGAGCTGCCTGGAAGGAAGCTGTGAATCAGGCCCTTCGTTTCCAGGCATTTCCAGGCATTGCTTTTCTTCAGAGAGAGAGTGAGCAAGTTGGCATTCAGCCCTCAGTCTTCATTCAAACCAAATTCCAGTTGCAATATTGCCAACTCTAAGTGTTAAAAATCAGGAGATTAAAATTAAAAAAAAAAAAAAGTTGTGTATTTCTGTTTGCCGTCTGGTGTTTGAGACTTATTATGGATTATGTTTTTAGGCTTTTCTCTGCAACCAGAAGAGATGGCAACTCTGGGGGGAAGAGGTTGAGGAATGAGATTCTCACAAAGCATTTGACTCCAAAGGCAGCACTTGAATTGAAATCCCCAAAATTAGGAGATCCAGACTATAAAGTCCCACGAGTCAGAACACATTACCATATAAGCTTGTGGGAATTTTGTTCAATAAGAATTGTGTAAGGACTCCAACAATAATTTCGTTATATTCCATGTTACCGAACATGCTCTCAACAAGAGCTGAAAAACTCATTTTCAAGAATTAGAAGCTTCACAAAGAGCTTTTATTCTTTGAGCTGGCTTTTACAGAGACCTGTCAGAAAATATACTGTATTTCAGCATCCCTGTTCTCTGGGTGCCATGTCTATGCCCTGGAATAGGGCATAGGAACAAGCAAGGATAAATGAGGATGTTTGTTATAGCCTGTGAATCCATCCAGCCCAAATCTCCCGATACATAAACAACACCAGATCCAAACATCTTGTCACATCTGCTTCCTACACCAAACAGCTGGGTGCACAGATGCTTTGGTCTAGTAGAGGATCTTAGGCTGAGTGCATTCTTCTGTACACTTAGTTATTTGTTTTAATTGGTTTTGATGATTTGACTTAAATCACTTCTGATGTTTCTGGAATACAGGTACTTTTGTGGCTGACTGTGACAGCTGCCACAAGCTCATGAGAAGCGACTTCAGTAACCTAAAACTTCTGGGTGAGAGATCACCATGAGCAGGCCTTGAACTTATGGACACTGACTTCAGAAGCAGGAATGTTGCTCTCTGAGCTAGAGAAGACACACGTAGAGCTTCTGGGGGAGGAAGTGAAAGTTAAGCAGCTAAATAACGTACCTCTCTGTATAAATGATGCACAGACATACATGTATACATACAGTCACATATATACATATTTATCATGAATGACAGAGCATCTTGTTGATTTCTCCCTTCTTCCCTAAACCCATTCTGTATGTCTTGCTATCATATCATATCATATCATATCATATCATATCATATCATATTATATCATAATTTACTTTCAAAGCTGTTCAAATGTCAGATCAGGTCTCTCATCCATGTGGTTAAACAGCCAGCATGCTGATGAGGAGAGTAAATAATAGATAGTATTTCTTCTGAAAGGGCGTACGCCCAGTGGCTCAGCGATTCCCCACACTACTCAATCTTTTTGTAATCCATTTCAGACCCACGGGGAAGAACCCTTTTGCAAACGGCACCTCCCCAAGCACCTGGCATGTGTCAGTGCTCCCAGTGGAAGCAGTGAACCAGCCCAATGTTCCTCAGCTAACAAAAGCAGAAACAATCACGGACCAAGATGGTCTGGCTTCTGGCCAACTTTAATTAATTAAGTTCTACCAAGCATCACACATTTACTGCTAAAAAAAAATAAAAATCTGTTCTTATTACACCAAAATCTTGTGGGGAAATGAATCACCTAATCCCCGCCAGAACCTAACCCCAGTGCAGGACACTGCCCCCTAACTGCCATTTCAACCTCAAGCTGCTTCCACACGGTGCTGGGCTGTGCAGCCTGCACCATCTGCACCGATGTCACTCATGGAGCTCTTCTTGATGGCCTTCTCTTTGGGCTATCAAAGGCAGTCTGCCAGTATGCAGACTGCCTGTTGCACACAGCTTAGGGGGATATGGGGCTTCCCTGCCCACTCTCTCCATCCCATCTTTGTTCTCTGCATCCCTTTGGGAGGTTTGATCCTTGAGGACATACCACACAAGTCCTCTGTGCCATAAGCATCTATCCAGAAATGACCCAGCTGGCACAGACCCTTGCAAGCTATCTTGCAAGCCCCTGAATCATGCGAACGCATCTTCGCTCCTTTGAAATGTTTATTTTAAAATCTATAAAACAAAGAGGAAGTGGATAATGTCAGTAGGGGAGGAATTTCCCTTAACTAGAGGAAAGTGCTTTGTATCTATCACTAGTAAACAGGCAAGGGGGAATCCTGTCCTTGGTGTCACCGGCGGGATGTTGGCTCACCTCTAGTCATTCTATATGCACCATGACATTTGCTAAGTCAGACCTCTCTTCTATGACTCTAAGCACGTTCCACGAGGCACGAGATTGCTCACTTCTCTCTCGCGGGAACACCTCCCTGTCATCTATCCTGTGCTACGGTGATACTGCATCACAAGTCACTTAAGATTAATTATAATTACTCTACATTTACTGAACCTTGGAGGATCGGATATCTCTCCTCCTCCCCATTCCTTGCTGTGATAGGGAATTCACACCTTCCAAATCCAGCGTAGCTATCTGATAATCTTTGAAGTTACCTGCAGTTCTTTATGAACTTTGAGATCTTTGTGACATATGACTGAATTTTAGTTTGACTAAATTTTTTTGTTAAGCTCCTTTTCCTGGTCTCTGACTCAAACTACAGGGAAAAAAATCAGTCTTGTTTCATTCAGTGCCGAAACTTGTACAAGTAAAATAAGCATAATGCTGTGCTTTGATGTAAAAGGCTGAAAACCACCCTTGCATTCAGCACTGCTTGTATAATCCCTTTTTTTTTTTTTAAATCAAACGGTGCAACCACTTAATTGTTGAGCTCACCATGTTAGAGGAGCTTGTACTATGCCACTGAATTAGAAAGGCTGATAAACATTTTTGCCTCAGGTAAATAATTTGCAACAAGAAATGTATTCCGTGAATGTAGTTTCTTTTCTGCTCAAGGAATATCTCTGGGAACATTACTGTTTCCTGGAGATGGTTGTAATAAAAGCTAAAATTAACAAAATAGGCGTTACTATAGGCATTGCCAATAATCGTCCAGGAAATGAATTAAAAAACTCCATCTATGCGTATTTGTGCATGTAAGATCATAGCCTGATTTCCTCCCATTGCTCAGGGTAGTTAACCTCCGTCACCTGAATAATCATGCAAATCAAACAGGAGCCTTGCAAGAATGCTAGTAAAGTGTCTTGAATCTGCTCAAACACTGTAGGCTTTTCTTTATCCTTAGAAAGGCTGTATTTTGTGAGGCTGAGATTGTGTTAAGTAGCAAAATTTCTACTTCACAGGGGTTTGAGTGCCAAATAAAGGTAATGCACAAGTATGAATGTTTGCTATTTCCTGCTGTGGAAAGAGGATGGCTACATTTGCGGTGCTGGAGGTTCAGATGGGAATGGCAGAGAACGTATGGTTGATATTATATATTACCATTTTGTGTCAAGGATTTGGAATGCCATTTCATGGGTGATGGGGTGGGCAAGAGGGTGAAGATAGAAGAGTGTTAATAAACAACCTTATTGCTTCCTACTACCCATAATTTGTTTGCTTTTTTTTTTACAGAAGAAATCCTCTTCATACCTTATGTCAAGCATAGCTGAGAATATGAACTCTTTTTCATGTGAATAAATGAATGTGAATGTATGTGCATAAAGTAACATGCCATTTCCTATCTGGAAATTATGCATACAGTTCATATGGTGAAAATCCATTTTCTCCTTAAACCCACACTGGTGTTTCAAATGCTGATGTTCTTGTAGAAATGAGGGAAAAAAAATGCTAGTTGGAGTTGGCTTAAAGGAAAACAGTTGATTTGCAAGACCATCATTTGGATTGAGCGAAGTCCTTTTCCTTTTTCCTCCTTAGTTGTATTCAAACAGCCTGTCAGTTTTTAGCCTTCTTTCAAAAGTAACAGTCAACAGTCAGAGCTCTGCCATGCCTAGGGACCAGCAGCTCCGTGCCGTCTGTTGGCCGGGACAGAAACAAACCTGGGGCTGCTGTAAGTGTGAAAATTCTCAGTAGGGAAGCAGCTGTGTTTTGATCCTCCCAGAGCATCTTGGAAACTAGCAAGGGGAATGATAATTATGAAGACGATATTATAATATTCCCATTTAAATATATAGTTTTTATAGCTGCTCCCTTTTCAATATGCATTTGCTTAGGCACAAAAGGTCGTGTGTGTACTAGCTGCATATGTTTTGCTCTGTGCCACAGCATATATGTGCATCACATGGATTGTACATGAACATAGCTGCCACAAAATAAAGGCCCAGAATAGGGCCTGGGGAAAAATTTGTTTCCCCATGCCTTGGTAAGTGCCACCGCCATATCAACATTCAATCAGTAACCTACCATTTCTGATGCTGTGGAGTGACCCGGAGCCTGCAGCTATGTGGAGGATTGTTCTGAGCGTAGCTGCAAAACCCAGTGTATTTGCAAACGGTAGAAACCTATCCTATCCCCACGGACAATGTTGCATTGAGATAACTGGGTTAAATCTAGTAAGGAGAAGGGAAATTGCACTGATGGCCAGCAGGGTAGAAAGGACATTTTGTAGGCACCATAGACTAATGAATCAGATTTTAGATATTTTATTTTATAAATTTTCAGAGTCTAGCCCACCTGTTTAGAAAGCCAGTGAGGTTCATAGTCGCCTGTTGAAATACATAAACTAAAAGTGTGCATAGAGATTGCAATTCATATGTCTATAACCGACAGATATCATGTGGACAGCATTTTCACAGGCCGCGAGTCAGTGTGTGGTAGGGTTTGCCTTGGAAAGGGCAGGGAAGAAGGGTGAACAAGGAGGGCTGAAAAACTCAGTTTCAATAACTCCTAAGAAAACATTTTGTACCATATCACTCAACAGATCTATGGCTACTTACACAAGTAGATCTGCCCCGGTATTTCTCTCAGTTTGATTTTCCTTTTTTTCCCCTCAGGATTTTACAGTATGTTAGTTTTTGGTGCTTGAATTTTTACACCTGTTGTTTGTACGCAGATTATTAACATAATACTTCTAGATGTGTCTGACTTTAAAAGTTTGTGTTGCCATATTTTCCTTTCTTTTTTTGTGAGAGACGGACAATTAAAAACATTCCCACTATTTGTAAATTCTCCTTGTGAGGAACACAGCAGATTGCCTGGATCTTCTGCTTGTTGTTCTGGCTTCAGTTTCAGAACTGAATGCACTCCTTCTGCTCCGTCTGTTTGAGTTTTGACAATGCAAAGGATGAAGCTGGAGGAAGTCCCATATATAAGCGAGGTCTATGCTTCTGCTTTATCTCATTTTTAATTGAATTTCAATTGGATTATGCTTGCTTTTATGTAATTCGGTGCAGGAGGATGCAGAGTTTTTGTAGCACGCTTTCTGCAACGATGAGTTCTCTCCAGTCACAAAATGACAACATATAATGGGCATTGAATTTAAGCACAGCTGATGCTCTCAACTAGTACCCTTTTCCTGCAAAAGAAGTTATTTTGCACACATTCGGTTGCTAAAACATATATAGGAGTAGCTAAAAACTTCCTTATTGAGTGCATTAGCACACATTTTTCCTCTTAGTTAACTGCATGTTAATCATTTATCAGGCAAAAACCAAACAGTGCATTTCCTTCAGGTAATTATGCAGTACGCTTTTGCAATATACCCTCTTTTTATTGGACAAAGGAACGAATTCTCACTTGATCGATGTATGTAGGTGTTTCCCTCCAGTGCAATATTTCCCCAAAAGCCTTTTCTTTCAATTGAATTTTCTTTACAAACTTCTCACCTGACATTGTCCCCCAGCCTGGCTTTGTCTTGTAGGTAAAAATTCAGCATTTTTGAGGTCAGTTTTATTTCACAAGAGTATCATGCTGATAAGGCCAGTGCTGCAGTAAGTTCTTTTAGAGTCAATAATCATTCCTGCAAGCAAGCTTATCAACACAGACATGCTAACTTGCTTATGTGGTGTCTTTACGACATTTTATACAGACAAATTTACAAACTCTGGGACTGTGTACTGACTTTCCTAGTTATTAATTAAATATTAATAGCATTCTTCTGTAGCTTCATATGTGTTAAGTATCTTCTATAAAATATTCTGCAATGTATTACAGATGAAGTGAGGAACACTGATCTTCACAAATGGTCAGCCTGAAGTATCAGTTGGAGTTTGCTTGTATAGCCCAGTTACACATTTCTCTCTGTATTATGAAACTAGCAAACTTTTATTAGCAAACAACTTTAATTGCTAAGATCTGGTTCAAAGAACATATGTCATTATATGCTCTTTTTATAAACAAAACAGGCAAATGTAGAAAACTTTATAAGCTCATCTTGCAGCTTCTTTAAGTGTATAGCTTAACAGTTTGCAGGATTGAATACTATAAAAGAAATTAAAAAGTCAATTAGAGCACAGCATTGCGAGAGCATTAGAGATGAAGTTGTTGTACTGTGTTAACAGAAAAAGTCTGCTGCTTTGGAGTGTTGTTACACACTATGCTTGCTGCTGGGGCTGGGTGGACTGCATGGGTGGACCTGTGGCTGAGAAGATAGCTGTCTGCCTGGGAAAGTCAGAATGTTTGCTCTGCTGGAAACACACAAGTCTAAAATTTGTGACATGTAGTATAGAATTGTACCATACAATTAATTCATATAATTTATAAGAACTACTAATAAAAAGCTCTGCAAAAATTCTGCTACCTCATGTCCGCTTATCAAATTGCAACTGAAAATGCTGATCTGGTCAAAAACTAGTAGTGAAAGAAAAGAAAGGTCACTGTAGAAGCTTGGACTCATGTGGAAGAAGGGGAAGGATCTATCTCCCCTAATCCAAACCATTGAAAATCAGACATCTGATCTGAACCAGGATCTGAGGCAGTCAATGGGAAGTGCGAGAAGGTCACCTCTAGAAGGATGACTCACCCAGCCCCTGGAGAAGTGGTCCACGTGAGGTGGGTCACCCGGGTCACTCCACAGTGCTCCTGCTTGCTCCTTGGCAGCTGCAGAGGAGGCCTAAGAAGCTGGCTTTTGTGGCATGCTGAGCTAACATGCAGGGAGACTGACCACAGCTAACGTGCAGGGAGACTGACCACGGCTAACATGCAGGGAGACTGACCACGGCTAACGTGCAGGGAGACTGACCTGTCCTTGGACCTGAGACTGCCATGCCGACTGTCTCTTCCAGAGACAGTAGCACCAGTACCAGAGTACAGGAGTTTTGTTAGGTTGTAAATATTTAATTTCAGGTCTTGGACAACTTCAGTAAGGATATAAATTGTCAGGGAGGGGGTTTTTTGTATGTTTGTGTACTGGTGTTTTAGTCTGTTGTCATCTGTGTTTCAGATGGAAGAGTTTGTAGGCAGGACTCGTGCTGTCTATGCTAGTCATAGCTCTGGGCAATTTTCTGCCTCCGGGCCCAGCTTATGTCCCTGCACCGGTTTCTAAACAGTTGCATTATGCAACCAAGAGGGAGAGTGTGCCAAGCCCTTTGGCATAGTCCTGCTGACAAAGTCCTCCTTTCCCAGGATGGAGAAGGGCAGGGCTGGGCTACAATGGCCCATTCAGTCTCTTTGCTGCACGAACCTTTGCAGCGATGCCGTCTGCACGAGAAGGAATGGCGAGAACGGCTTATCTCCCCACGGATCCCAGCCCACCGTGCATTTTAGGGTGGACAGATGGAAGCCCCATTGGATCTAGCTGTGGAGGGAGTGCAGATTAATTGCTATCTGACTGTCGCAGAACGGTACCAATTTCACTTGCCTGGGAAGCAGTGTGTGTTCCAAGGCAAAGGAAGAATAACATTTGCCTGATGCTATTACTTCTCTTGTTCTCCTGCCTGCGAGAGGAGGAAAGAGGCACAGTACTGCATGGAAGTCTGTTTCCCTGCTGAGAATAAATAAAAGCACCTCATCCTGCAGGCATGTAATTTTGTTAGTCTGCTTTGCCAATTACCTGTTTTTAAAGCAGTTTAAATTAGATTCAACTTAATTCTGTTTCACTTTCAGGTCATAATATTGTTTAGAAACATTATGGAAACACAGACACAATAAAAGTTCTCTGTGGTTAAAAAAAAAAAAAAAAGAGGGATGGTGTTTGCATCTTTGCTGCTCGCTGCTGGCCCCTTTGCTTGGCTTCAGAGGAAGCCCTGCACATCGACCCTGAGTATCTCTTAGCACCTCTGCCCCTCGCACCCGCTCTGTGGCTCCACGAGGTGGATGCAGTTGTCGGCACGTTATGGGACCCACTTAGGCGGCAGCAAAGGAGACCTCCAAGTCGTAGCTTGAAACGGTGATGAGACTTCAGCAAACACGAAGAGAAAGAGCGTGTGAGGCAAGAAGGGAGGTCTGTCCCTCTCACTGCCGTGGTGCTTACTGAGCAGTGATAACAGCAGGTCTCAGCTGGGCTGTGCCGGGGGAAGGTACGTGTTGTCCCTACTGTCTCCAAGGGACAGCCACTGATACAGCAGTGACCGGCTACATCTGGCAGATGGGCTCCTGGAGTGAGAGTGAAGCTGGTCTGTCATGCAGAATAGACAGGAGGCACAGCACTAGCCGCAGAGCAGAGAGAGAAAAGAGCCAGTTGTGTGAATTTCCCCATCTCCGAGACCTCTCGGGTCAGCTTCTATTGAAAACAATGTTGGTTATTATTCTGCCTCCCAGGCTCCTTCACTGATTGTCTTGAAGATATTGCTTTGCAACACTAAAATAATATTTGCACAGTGCACAGGATAAAATTTGGAACTCTCAGTTCTTCAGACAAGCCCTAGTTTTGTGATTTTTTTTTTTTCAGAGCTCAGACAAAAGCTTGGGAGCATCTCTGTCTGTTTAGATTGATGGATGTGTGCAATTACGCCATTGAAACTTGTCCCAATATAAATGCAGTTACGCCAACATAGAACTGGTATAAAACCAGAATCAGATCCCAAATAATTGTCTGACTCTTTAAATTGTTACACATGGGTATGTAAGACACACCAGTTTATTTTTACCATTATCTAATGCAATAAAGTATTTCTTTGATTTTTTCTCCTTGTAGAGGCATGTAATGTGCTTTAGTGAAGTTAATCATGTGCAGCCTCAGGTGACTACTGCTTGTATTTCTAGTTTATTTTCTAGCCTTCTTTTCATTCTCCCTTATTAATAGATGTGCTGAGGTTTCAGAGGACGCTTAACTTTCTAGAAGCCATTTCTCTTCAACTAGCTGTGACACATGTCCGCCTGATGGATGTACGGTACTCACTTTCTCTGCAGACAAGTATCTGATTTCATTGGGAGTCCTTGCTGACTCTAATATTGCTGAGACAGCTGCTCATCTTTCTTTTTTTTTTTTTTTTCGGCGAGGAAGCACCATGTACTCACTCTAATTACAAATCCTGTGATCTGGCCATTCTTCAGCTTTTGCAGTCTGCCTGTAACTCTCCCTATTGAGCTTTTAAAGATGATCTGGATGTGGAACACCTGATCCCCCCAAAATATTACATTTCATTTATTGCTTTATTTTGCACTGATCCTACTTCGGTATCTTTACTGGGGGCAGAGGGGTAAGAAAGGAAAAGGTCATTTGTTTATTTCTATTTTGATTTTAAGGAAAATGGTCTGAGAAAGCAAAACTGTAACTCTCTGGCCACCATTTTATGTGTGAGGATGCAAGACTCTGTGTCTGATCCTAACAGCTTTGCAAAGCCTCCTTGTTTCTGATGGTGGGACAGTGGTTTTCATTCATGGAGTTTGAATTTGATAGCTGCTGGTGGCTTTGGAGCACAATGACTGTTGTAAATGGTGTCCATAGGCAGCATGCCAAGGATGAACATACAGAAACAATTAGTGACTTTTCTAAGCAGTTACTGCCTGATGACTGCCTAATTAAAATTCTTAAATAAATCAGTGGCAAATACCATTGGAAAGTCCATCCCAGCTAGATTTAGATTATTAAAATAATAATGAAAATTGATACAAGTCTGCAGAGAACCTCCACTGAGCCAGGGAATGTGTTCAACCAGCAGTCTCCCGTGGTGTGGGGCTGAGTGTACCAGCCTACCCAACTGCACAGGCCACCTGCCTCCTTAGCTCAACCTTTGCAAGACCCTAAACTGATATTACAAAATACTTCAGCTTCAAGAACTATTGTCTTTGTGAGTTACCATGTTCTAATTAACATACTTCTCTAAGTGATGGCTCACAGGGTCTGTGCAAATTCCCTGCTGATTCTGATTACTGTACATAAAAATATGCACATGCATTCTCTTCAAATACAAAATCTGCCTTGTTGCACAGACATGGGTATTCCTGTCTCTTTGCCTCCTCTGTCTCTCAGTGACTTTGTAAGCAGGCCAGCCTGCAAAAGCAGAGCATCCATAACGGGAGGGGAATGATCAGATTTTTACTTGGTCTGTAAGCATGTGGAAGATTTTGGTGTGGAATGAATATATCTTTTAAGTTACACCTTTAGCATATCATTTCTCTGTAACTCTGTAAGTTAGCAAGGGTCTTGTCAAGTCAGTTTATATGGTCAGTATTCACTAATATGTTTTTTTCCAAAGCTGAGAGGATCCCTGTTTTTCTTTCTAAAATGCACTGTTTACCATAAAGGCTATACTGAGACATTTTAAAAAAATCTCAGTCATGTGGCTGGACAGTTTGAAAGATCTATTTAAAAAATAACAAAAAACCTGGTTTTTTTTCCCCCTTCAGTTTGGATGACCTTTAGGCCCTGTAAATCAGATTCCAGCCTTGGCTGCTGCCATTTCACACCCTTTGTCCCTTGATGCTGTTCAGTCTTGGCAAAATCCTATTCCTTTCGAACGGATAAAACCTTCTAATATGTATATATCCAGGAAAGTTACTGTTTGATTGTGGTAGTCTAGCCTAGATCACCACACAGTTGGAATCCAGAAGATTCCAAAATCATACTATTTGTCTAAGACTTGAACTTGCACAGCCTTGTGCAGATGCTGTACTCTTTGACCTCTATTTGTTAAGTGTGCATGACACCCAGAGACATACAGTTGTAGTTACTCCCTTAAATAGTCTTATTAAATAAGATTGTGTAGTGTAAATCAATGAGCAAAAATCAAATGATTGAGTGAAATCCTGATCTCACTGAAGTCTATAGCAAAACTCCTTTAGAGTAGCAAAACTGCTTTATTGATTTTGGACCTGGATCTTTATTTTGCCACTTTTGAGTTCCAGAGAAGCTTTCTGCATTGACATCACTGTATCAAAAGCAAGTACTTTGTCAACGGAAGTGATGCCTTTGAATGGTGGGTGACATGATTACTATTTCTACCTCATTATGTGAAGTTTGAGTTTGCAAAGCATTCCGCGCACCTCAGTTAAATCACACCATAAGGGAAATATCAATGTGCAGATTTTAGATGTGCATGTACTTCCAGAGTGACCCTAATACTTCATCTAGAAAACTAGAGAGAGATGCAACATACCACACATGTCCTCTAAGACTAGAATAAATGGTGGCATATATTAATTTTCCCCATTATTGTTTTTAATGTCTTTGTATCTGAACTTAGCAGCCCTACAAAGATCCACTAAGCACTAAGTTTTCATTTGCACTTTCCTGCTCTCTGGTAGTGTAACAAGCAACATAAAAGGGGAGTGTTTCAAAATACTCCCAGATGTTTGGGTTGCTAAAGCACTGCACATGTGCTGGCTGTGTTTGGTATTTTTAGATTTTTCTGAGATTCAAAACACTATCAAACCACAACAGCTTTTTCTCTCTGAATCTTCAATCCATGCTGTGTGGCACTTGTTGGTGTTGTATGATGCCAAAGCAGGGGCTGAATAATCAGATACCCTGGCACTTTGGTACATTTTCTGAAACTACAGAAAAAAAAAATTGGGCTTTTGAATGTATTCTTTAGCTTCTCTGGTAAAATCCTTAGCCAGTAATGTTCTCCCTAATCTGTTATGGGGTTAAAAAGAAGGAAAAAAAAAGTTTTAACCACACTCTTCTTCCTTGTAAGCCACACATGAATTTTTCTACTCCTCCTGCCCTCATTCCTCAGCACTGCTCCCCCCTGCCTCTGTCTCCTCTCATGTGAGATATAAAAAAATTATAGTGTTTCTCCTGAGCACCACGAGGTTGAACTAGAAAGCCTGTATAGAGCACATGCAAAGATGACACCTGTTTCCTATTTCAGCAGGTACTGCTGTTTCTCAATAAATGCACTAATATAAATTAATTGTTCAAGACTCAGCATCTCCTCTCATATTAATTGTTCCCATGCTCTCACCCTGCCCCTTCCTCCCTCCCCGGACTTCTCCGTCAGCTTTTCCTTTCTTCTGACCACGACACATCTAACCGTCTCCTTCCACTCCAACCGCTTATCTCCGGTATTAAGAACATGGCGGTGCTTATTTCCCTCGCTGCGAGCATTAAATGGCCAATCGGATCACCTTGTTACATTGCTGGTAAACGTCGAATGGCTCTGGGAGAGCAGTTACAGCTTCAGGGAGCCTGCAATAATGCTGTCAAAACGCAAGGAGAGGTTCCTCCCTGCTGTGCAGGCCCCTCTCAACCAGCATGGGAGGTGTTTTCTCTGCTATTTCCAGCTTTGGTGCGAGGAGTCTCCCGAGTTATTTTTGTCCAAGATTTTTTTTTTTTTTAAACCTCTGCGTGTCCCTCCTGTACACTCTGTGCTGGCTGCCCAAGAGCTGTCGAGTGATGGACAGAAGGAGGGACGGCGGCCAGGGTGGTGAGGTGAGCCAGCGGGACATGTGACCCTCATGGAGTCCGTGCCACCAAGCCAAGCATGCCTTGGCAGGCCTGCCTGGTCACCGACCCCACACCGGCTCAAACCACTTCTTGGTAAAAGGTTCCTTTCTGGGAAAGGTTTCTTAAGATCCAGGCTATCTGTGTGTTGCACTTTGATACGTTGTCAAATTGCTGCTGCCACTATGGCAACTGCTATTTGCAAGGCAGATATTCAAGTACTTTTCAGTGTTTTAGTTTAATGCAGATAGGTTGTTCTTCAATGCATGCACCAAGACTGGGACTGCAGGTCTGAGCAATGCGGCCCATGTAGCATGTTTTGTTGCATCAGAATTTGTGAGGTGGAAAGGCTTTAATGGAAAATGTCTAGTACAGTGAATAATCTTAGTCCCCAAAATAAGATAGTTATAGGGTCATAAAATCATAGAAAAATTTACATTAGAAGGAATTTTTGGAGGTTTCTAGTCTGATCTTCTGCTAAGACTAGGGCTAGCTTCAGAGTTAGAGCAGGTTGCTCATGTCTTCATCCAGTCAAGTTCTGAAAACCTCCAAAGACAGAGATAACACAGCCTTTCTGGACACATTTTCTCAAAATCAGTATGCAATTTTAAAATATATCTCAGATCTTCAGGTAAGAATAGGATATACTTTGCTTCTCTGCTTGGAGAATCATGCAGTGGCTTCGCTGCAAGTGTTCAGGCCAGAAGCTACTCCTGTGACTACAGCAAACATACATGGCTAAATTCCAGCGGGTTTTCCTGGAGCTTTTACCACCAAGGTCAGAGCATTATAAAGCCACCAGTTATGAGCACAGTGTGAAAATATGCCCACGTAACAGAATCTGGGCTAGCTTTACCTCTTGGATGCCCACCAGCCTTCTGTGCGAGGATCCAACCATTGGATCTTTCACTTGAATTTTTATGGACTATGGACAGAGTCCAGGCAAATGCCCCTGTTTGTTTCCTCTACCTACTCCCTAACACTTGCTTTTGAGACCTCATGGTTTGACTCCTTAGCCTAGGTCCAGTGCTGACTCTTCTGTCTTTTCTTGTATCGGTATTCCCACTATAAAGGTTAACATTCAATTTCCACCTAATTCTTCAAGAGTTAGTCACTTGTTAGTGGAAAATACATACATGTGGGTGTATACAGCCTTCGTGTACAGTTTCTGAACATGACAAAGTGAACTACTTAACAGAAAAATACAGAAGAACTTACTAATTCTTTCTGACTTAAAAAGCTCCAAAAACATTATGCCTGCTGCCTTTCCTTGGGAACTGGGAAGTGAGTTCAAATGTCAGGACCTCCCATTGCCCCATGAGGCTCCCACACAGACCTCCTGATCAGGAACTGCTGAACCAGGCCTTGAACTGAGAGCTCAATTTGGAGCCTACTGCAAAATTCATAATGAATTCTTCACCTTGTCACAGTTAAGAGCCTGGCTTGCAAAACTATCTGTTTCAAGTATCAGTAGGAATGTACAGCTGCATTACATTTTTTAAGAAGAGATATTAATTTACCAAAATTTGGCAAGTCTATGAAGCATTTGATAAGAAAGGAATGGGAGTGCCACTTTAATGCAGTGAATAAATTTTCAGCAGTGTTAGAGTGCAAATTGCTCATGCCCAGATTTGGAAGTGAGATGTTTGTGCATCTCTAAAATTGTGTGTGAATGAACAAATTCACAGACATCTCAACACCTGGGAGAGCAGAGCAGTGTTGACCATGGTCAGAACAGTCAAGGCAGAGCTCCCTGCCAAGTGTATGTTGTTACTCCAGTGAAAAGAGGCCAGATGCACTGTGGCTGGTGAATTTACCAGCTGTGGTGTGTGCTAAGTATCAGAAGTATAGTGATGCTCCTTAGCCTGAGGTCCGTTTCCTCACATGCAGAGGTGTACCATAAGGCACAGAAACCAATCTCTTGGCTTGTCATTCTTTAAATACGAGTTAACATAAAGGGTCAATCATTTATATCCTTTGATCAGGAATTGGTTTGTGGGGAAAGCTCTGTGTTTACATTGGAAGTAGGATGAGTAACTATCTGGATCAGCTGTAGTCATTTGCTCTGTGGTTCTTCAGGCAAAATTACTAAGAGTTATTTAGTGCAAAATATTTTAGTTGTCATTAATTATTTTTTTTTTTTTTAATTAGAAAGGCAGAGGAGATAAAACCTGCAACACTTCACTACTTGCCAAATACACAAAATAACAGCAACACAGAACATTTGTTCTGATTTCACAGGTGACCTGTGACATCTGCAAACACAATCTGAGCCAGACCTCAGACTCTTTAAACCCAGCTCAGAGCTAATCAGCAGAACCTGGGGCATGATCCCTGTGATCCTAAGGTAAGTATCTCTGCTTAGCCGGAGGAATCATCTGCTAAACTCCGTTAACGGCATTGACTCTGTCTCCATTGATGATAAAGGAAGAACACAGGAAGTCCACCTAGCAAGACAACATAAGGAATTCTACTTCTAGTGCCAGAATATTAAAAATGACCTTGTCTCAGTATGGCTTCTGTGAGTTAGGGCAGCATCCACTGTGGCAAACTGTGGAGTGCAGGAATCAGAGGAAGAGTGTTTCCTCATCAATTCTCCAGGTAAGAGTAACCGCTGGAGGCAGAGAACATTGAACCTCATGACACTTTTGTCCTCCTTAGCAATACAATGATAATAAAATAGAGTTAGAAATGAGAATTTGTAGAAATATTCTTTAGATGAGCTTCATGTATTCAAAACGGCTTTTTTGGTTTTGTTGGAAAATATAATATAATATAAGCAGTGTCTTAGGAAGCTTTAAGAAAAGCACAAACAACTCTCAGTATGTTGTTTTTTTTTTTTTTCTTGGTAGGTGATCAATTTAAATGTCAAAGGAGACCAACTGGAGAATTCTTTAAAAAACATTAAATTGAACATATTCAAGTGAAACTTTCTCCCTTTATATATTCATGTGTTTTATGTTCTGACATAATTATTTTAAAACATGACTAAAATACAATGAGTTTGATTAAGATGGTTTTAATAAGGAGCACAGAAAATGTGTCTGTATGTAATAATAACAACGAGCCACATATTTCACAGTTTAATTTGCTGGATCAACATCTAATGCTTTTCCCATTAGCATTGGTGTGATTTGATGTGGAAAATAATCCTGTTTCCCAACAAACTTTAGGAGATAACAAATATTTAATGACACCCTACGTAGAAACAATAAATAAATTTGAGTCGCTCTTGGACTCCTGTAGAAAAAGGTTGTGAAAATTTTATAAGTTGGGAATTAATAAATTATAACCTGGCTGTTAAAATGTGAATCACTAAAGACTCTTGACACCCTTTTTCTTTCTCTAATTAGAATTTAAAAATAAATAAATGAACAAATAAACTTGTCATGTTTAGAGGCTAACTTACTTCTCTGCACAAGTTGTGAAAGTAAGAAAAGTTGATTATATATAGTTTGCATATTTTCTTTTACAAATTAGAATTTCTCAAAAGGACAGGAGTGAGATAAAGAACCAGCAGGATAAAACATAACCTGTTTATAAAAATATGTTATAACATACAAAGCAATTACCCACAAAAATTTCTAGACCCTCCAGATTCTTTACTATGCTCTATATATTGAAAGGTCACAAGAATTGTCAATGCAATTTTCATTTGGTAAAAAAAAAAAAAAAAATTGCTTATCTCTTGTTCTTCTTTTCCTCCGTATTTATGACTCATGATGTCACCATGTGTAAAACTGGTTAAGATTAGGTTGGCTGCCCCTGCTGAGCTGGACTTAAGTTTAGTCTTTTGCTGATCCCATGTAGAGAGAACTATTGCATAATCTGATTGGGCTAATGACCCCTGATATTGGCTCTTGCTGAAATTCTCTTTTATTCATCTCAGCAAGTATCTCCTTGTCCAGATTTTGACGATTCATCATACTTTAACTCCTATTTCAGATTTCTACATTTACAAATCAAAGTTCTCAGCTGTTTGGTAATATTCATTCTCTGGCACTGTTTGTTAGCAGATAGAGCCAGACAAAACCCAGTTAGAACAGCAGTACCAAAATCAGAGAGCATCATTCTTTTGCATAAAGGATTATTGTGGATTTTGCAGTCTTATTTTTTGAAGCCACCTGAAGAACAGGACTTTCCTGAAAAACGGGTGTTACTGCCTGTACTCTCTTGGTAGATGATGCGTAGGTACTACAGATAGAGTTTTATTGTCCCTTTCATATAGTGCTCGTTTTGTTTCTGAAATTATTCTTCGCCTGAAGAACGGCTAGTTACCTCACTTCACTGCTGTGTCTTTTGCCTTCTCAACAGCATGACAATGAGTGCTCACATAGGTGTATACACAGGAGAGGTCCCAGGAATTCCCCTCCAGGATGTCTGCTCTTCCCAGGCCCTGACCCTGCCATGGGCTCAGGAACAGTAGATTTCGCCCTAGCATGGCTCCTCGTGAGGCAAAGCACACTCAGGAACCAGCATGGAAGCTGTAGGCCATCCAAGTGTTCCCTTCACTGCCAGGGTCTTCTGTGGTCATCTGAGCATAGGTTGGGCTCATGGAAACCTGCTGTACAGCTGAGCAGAACTGGCTTTTAGTTACACCATCCTGTGTCACTTTGCATGTCACAGACTTGAAATGGTGGGTACAAGTCTTCTGGCATTAGGATCTGGTCACCCTCTACAACAGCAATGTTGTGGGCTCAGTCTAGACTTGAGGAGTGGATCCTGTTCTGATCTTCCCTGGTCCACTCTCTGTGTGGCAGTCCTTAGGTCAAGAACACCATCCGGGGCCATCACAGAAAAAGGGACAACTGAATGCAAACATAATATCCAAATCTTCCCAAAGCAAAAGACAATTTGATCTGAAGTTTGATTCAGGTCCATCATTTCTGGAGGCATGCAATCTATTTTAGATAGATAGATATAGATATAAAAATGGAAGTAAAAGAGGAGAAAATATTTTCCCATGGTTTTATTCTGCTTCTATTACTGTATTATGGTTTTAGGGGTTGCCTGTGATTTCACTGATGAGCTGCATCTGATAATTGTTCAGGTCTGGACAAGAGATGTACTCTCTTGTATGCAATAAGGCTGTGGAAAAAGTCTGAGAACCTGTCATGGCTGAACCAATTACTTAAGTAGTGGCTGTTTCTTTTAGTTTAGCATGTTTTGGTAACATTTCCTGCTCTTGCATGCATGAGTGCAAGCTTGGAGCAAGTCAGCTGAATTAACATTATTTCCTTTAGAAAACAGATTAGACACTTCAAAGACTTCTTGGTTGACTCAAAATGTTTTCATAGGAGAAGGTAAATGAAAACAGATACTTGTTTATTCTAAACAGACTGTAAATAATTTAGGAACTTTGAGTCCATATTTGTTTCTATTCCCAGAAATGCTGAAATTCAGGAAAAAAAAAAATAATGAAATTAAAACATTAAAATTTCCAATACAAGTTAATTTCACATTTGGGGAAAATTGAAGCTCATTCTTGATTAACCTGTGTTGATTCATTTGCCTTCTTGTTAAAAATGAAAGCATCATATTAACTTTCACATTTGACTCTGAAACCTCTCTTTATTATATCTCCCTAGCAAAAATCTGTCTCCTAGCTGGCCACACATTCTTTGTAAGGAAAGAAAATAATTATGATGAGGGTGGTGGAACACTGGAACAGATTGTCCAGAGAGGTGGTGGATGCCCCATCCCTGGAAACATTCAAGGCCAGGTTGGATGAGGCTCTGAGCAACCTGATCTAGTTAGAGATGTCCCTGCTCCTTGCAGAGGGTTTGGACAAGATGACCTTTAAAGGTCCCTTCCAACCCTAACTATTCCATGATTCTAAAGCATGCAGTGGCTCTTGGCAGCCTAATTTCTCAGTAGCAGCCCCAGGGAAGGTGAAGATAAAGACCACTGAAATGGTTCTTAGCACCCATGAATCCCTATACACTTCTCTTTTGTCACCATATCCCTAGCTACTGGAGTGATAAGCAGGCTTGATAGTGTAGGAAAGCTTTCATTTCTGATGTCTATGTCTGTAATGGTAAAGTAGACATCCTACCAAAGTGCTAGGGGCGCTTTTCCTAAAACTCAATAATTGATAAAAATAAGAGAAAAAAGATCTGGCGTTTCCTAGACTGATTTAGGAAGTAAATGTGCTGACCAGAAAATATTTTTTTTAATATGCTTTAAGTCTTACTAGTGTATTTCAATTCGAGGATTAATTTGCTTTTCACTAGAGTTTTGGTACCACCCTCTTTGTAAAGAGTAATTAAAAAAATTCATTAGTGGGGATGATAATCTCTTCTGCCATTTCAGTCAATGTTGTAAGGTAACATAGCCTGAAGCTTTGCACAGCTTGGCACTTGTTATAAAAGAGGGTATTTCTAATAAGATTTACATTTATTAAGACTCTACCGTGGCAGCCCCAATCGTGATCTATTTGAAGTTAAAGGGAGAATTCTTACTGACTTGACGTAGGATCTGACCCAAATGGCAGGATATCTTGAAATAAAAAGCATCCTTATAGCCTCCTTCATTTTACTGGGATAAGAAATAACTTCAAAACAGCCTTTCTCATAACATTTTGTTCTTACCTGGAAATACAATGCACTTTCTCACTCTCACCCACTGACATACTTGGCACAGACATTTTCAGATAAGTTACCTCTGTATAAAGCACATATGACACAAAACACAAGTGAAGGAACTTGATTTATGACAAGTATATGCTTCTCAGCAAATTACTGTTTTATTTTAGGAGCTGGCCAAGGCTTGTAACTTTGGATCTCTAATATAAAAGTTTTCCCTCTTAAGCATAACTGTATAGATAGAGCCAAAGTGAGTTACATTTCTACCTAGTCATGATGTGCATTCGTTGCGTTACTTTCCCTGATCAAATAAAATTATCAGAGAAAGATTTATTCATATGAGATATCCTTTATGCCATGGCCTCTTACCTCAATATGAAGAATGAATTTGAGGGCTGAATTGCTCTAAAAGTACAGTCACCTGAGTTAAACAGGGATATCCCACCTAGTTAGAAAAGTATAGCTACTAGCAGACATTGTGAAAACGAACAGCCACTAAGGTGTCTTCTGCCTTACCAAGGCCCTTGGTGTGGTCATCAGGTATGTTCTTATCTTCATTGATGTCCTTTTCTTTCATGGAGCTATGGCTTCGATGATGCAAACTGACACCAAACTGAACGTCTTAGTAATGATTTGGGTTGAAAAGAACTTACTTGGTGATGCTCTTTTGAAGGATTTGCAATTTTCAACCAATAGACTCTAGACAAAGCTGCCCAGCATTCTTAAAACTCAAAGACTTTGCATGCTTAATTTACTCACATGCTTACATTATTTAGAGAAAATAGCAAATAGAAACAGCAGCAGACTCTGTACCAAGTCAGGGTATTTCTGCTGATGATGTAAGTTGATTACAGTTGTGTGAAATGTCTTTTTTTTTCTTAGGGTATTGTCTTTCATGAAGTAGAAGCACCTGGCGTGTCATTTTCACTCCTCTTTATCTAAGAAAGATCATCAAGTAGTTTCAGGGAACCTTATTGTTCTTACAAAGGTGAAGGGAGCAAGCAAAATGACACAGTTCAGCTGTATCATTTATTATTTTCTTGGCTTTCAGCATTTCCTCCTTTGTTCATTTTTTTCCTGAATAATTTAAAACTTTTTCATCTTATTTCATATGGGAATGTTTCCATAGTAAATCATGTCCGATCATGTTTTGATTGTATCTGTCTGGAGTGCTTTTAGTTTTGGTGTTTGGGTTTGGGTGTTGTTTTTTTTTTTTTTTAGCTGCTTGTTGCAAGCAATATGCAACATATAGCATATCACAGAGTTTTTCACCTGCAATAAAGGAAAAGAGAGATCAGTAGCTTCATTGCAGCTAAACACTGAATTTTATAGAAACAATTGGCTTAAGTATCACAAGTCTTTCTGAGTGAAAGCCCATTTTTCACTCCTAGTAAAATAGCAAGACTGGTATCTGCTCATGAGCCAAGTCATACACTTTTTTTTTCTATTGTGAACAAGAAAGAGCTTACAAACAAAGATTTAATTCTTTAGCTGAATAAATAGTTTCTTGGCAGCGATTATAAGGGGTGCAAAATGCCTGTTATGCTTTGATTATAATTATAATTCTCACTGAGTCATCAACTCCTATAGCAAGGACTGGTATTATTTAATAATAAAGAGCTGAATTTTTAGCCTTGAACAATCATCCGCCCTGGACTGCAGAAATGTATCAAGTATACAGCTAATGTAAGTGACTGGTTTTCTACATTGATGCTATTGTTGTATAGTTTGGGGAAAGGAAATACATCTATAAATGAGAAAGCTACTTATAGCAAATACATAATTCAATATATTTCAGTGTTGGCTTTGTTTCCAGATTATCTAAGGATGACATCTTGGGATGCTTTTTGAAAAATTACCCATTTTAGAAAAATCTGCTGCATGATATGAGGATGGATAACTTTGGTTATGCAAGTAACGCACTGACATCCAATGTATCAGTCTAATAAGTTGCACGCTATTCTTCCTATTTTCTGACTGGACGCAAATACCTCTTGGAAGCAGAGCCGTCTGTGCTAGAAATTCACTTTTTGCCTAGTCTAAAATGTACTGGTTTCAGTAACGGTTGCCAGTGACTACCTTGAAAGAGCACTGAAGTAAAATAACCATGACAGGAGCAATAAGCCAGCAAAACTGTTCTGAATACTTGGAAACAATATTTTAAGGTACTCCCTCAACTCTTTTTTGGCCATCCCTCTACCTACTGTGCTCTTTCAGACCCAGTCACCCAGTGGAATGCAAGTAAGATCAGTCTTGCAGATCTGGTCCATTCCTGTGGGCACAGCAGCTTTCAATAACCCAAACAGCTGGGCAAACTCACAAGTGAGTGGCCAAGACTGATACCTGGCTATCATCATGGCAAATATTAGTGGATGTCCTTTGAAGGCAATGTTTCAAGTTCAGCAAGCTGGCATTTTTCAGCACATTTCTGTCAGCTAGCCCCATAGCTGCTGCACCTGAGATGCCGCAGTGTTGTCACACCCTTACTGACAGCTTTTAGCAAACAGTAACTTCTGAAACAGCTTGAAAACTATCCAGGAAAGCTGGGGAACCCAGGAAATGCATTAATTCTTTTACTCTTTTTCAGAACAACACTAGACTGACATTAAAAACAACCCTTTTCCTGGAGGCACAGTGTTAGACTGTGGCCTCAAGCCATGACCATCATTGGCGATGGAGCAGAGAAGGAGCAGCACGTGTAGACCTGGAAGCTGTGTTATTAAAGGAATCTGATCAGCTGAGCCAATATGTCTCTTGGAGATTCAGAGCAGAACATAGAAGAATGCTTTGTGCCAAGTCACTCATTACCGCACACCTACCTCATCTCACCAGACCTCTTTTAGGAAACAACAGCAACAGCAGTGCTACTACCCTAGAGATTTTATACTTGGACACTGCACAAAGGAATGAATCCCTGCCCCAGGGCTTCTGGGAGCTAACGGGGGGCTTGCAAGAAGTCCCAGGAGATGGAAGAGCTCTTTGCATCTCCTCTCTCTCCACCACTCCTCTCATGCACACACACATATGCATGCACAATCAGGTCTTTATTTAATAAGACTTGAATTTACAGCACATTAGAACAGTGTGTGGTTTGTACAGAAAGTGATAATACGGATTTAATTAGTTTGATCTTGCTTTCTGTGCTAAAACTGAGTATATTTCAATTATTATTGTGGCATTTCTTCTCTATTTGCTTTTTATGTATCATAAATAATAACACAATAAGTTTTCAAATGTCCTTTCTGGTGGCTATTAAGCCATGAAGCAAAATGGGAGTGCTCAGTGGAAGGCTAACAATAACTTTATTCTTGCAGTACATTTAACTCCAAACAAATCTGAGACCTAGATGAATTTACAAATTTCAATCCTTTCACCCATCCTGGAAATGCTGACACTTTTTGTATATGGTTGTTATTTAACACTTCAGAAAAGCACAAGATAACTAATAGGGATAGAAATCCAAAGTCAGCCAAAAGTTAAGCGTGTAGTCTAGGCTAGTTTTCCCAGCTCCTCTTGGTGAAAAGCTAATCTAACTCACCATCCACCTCTGTGATGAGCTGGGCTAATCGAAAGGAAAGAGCAGGGACACACAGTCAGGATCAGAGAAATGTGAGATGGCTCTTTTTCAGGACAATATAGTTTTGAATTAGGTTAAGCCAACTCTAAAAATCTTACCTCGTTGTTATAGCTAGAAAAGCTTCTTGGTTAATTTTCAGCTGTGTTTTTACTTTTCCTCCTTAACAGTTCCTTGTATTTAACTCTGCAAATTAAGGCGATGAAATAGCAGACAGGTCACCTGAGGAGCATGATATTTATAAAAATAATGTTTAATTCCCTATTTCTTTGCAGATATGAAGAAAAAAAGATGTATGATCAATGTTATGTTGCCCAGTGTAACAGAGAGGATGTTGGGCAGCTAAGAAGATTTCAGTATACCAAATAGAATCAAACAGAAAGCAGCCAAATTGAGAAAAAGTGAAAGAAATTATGAGATATTCTTAGAAGACTTGAAATTAGCAGAGCTTAAATTAATCCCTTTGAACCTAAGAACTTTCTTCCCTCAACATTTGCTCCAGCATATCTATCTATCTTTGGTTCCACGTTATGACAATGGGGAATTTCAGTGACCTGTGTTGCACCTAAAGGATAAGCAATTCTGAAAAAGTATTTGTGGAGTCGTTAAGACTCAGCAGCATGTTTTCTTTGCATGGATAAAGCCAATCCAGGGCTACTGCAGGGTTACAGGGAAGGAAGAAAGGGTTATTGTGAGGGATCCCACTAAGTTTTTGTCTTCTTAGGGAAGATGTAGTGTCATAATAGACTGATTACTGCAAATTGAAGAAATTGATTAGAAATTTCCTAAAATTTTGGCACAAACTAAAAATCCTGAAACTTACAGCAAAGATTATTCAAAGATACTAGAAATTACAGAAAGTTCAAGTTTTGTTTTTTTTTTTAAAAAGTAATCTAGATATTTACTATGTTTTAAAATAGCTAAGGAATCAGACTTTTTCGAAATTAGATACCCAATCTGAAAGAATTCTGTAGGAATGAGCTCAAGTGAAGGTCAATTTTGGAGGCATGTATTAGACATATTTCATTCTGTTATTTGAGGAGATAGACTGCTGGAAGATTAAGCTAAATCTAAATTTGAAAGAAATATATTTTTGCTGGGTTTGTTATTTTTTTTTTTTTATCTAACACAAGGCAAATTGAGTCTTGGTAAATCAGAGCAATAAGCATTAACATAGTACTTCACCAGAAATTCATAATTTTCTACCTAGTTAAACCAGATTCACACACAGGACCCTCCATCAGATGTTGATGTTCTTTCCACCTACACACGGATGGAGTGCAGTGCCATGAACTTTAGCCAAGGATAGTGTCCCACAGCCCTGCTACAGTCCACGGCCTGAGCTCAGGGTATGACCTGGCATCCATGAGCAGGTGTGCCTGGAACTATCGTGGGGAACAGCCAGTTTGCGGGGCGTTTTGGTCAGTAACTCTGCCCACAGGGCAACTCTTCTTCTGGAGTCAATAGTTTATGGAAAGGAATTGGTGAAAATTGGCTTTGTACGCGCTATCTAAAAAGGGCATTCCTTCAGTGTCCCAGTGCCATCACCCAAGCCTTTTTGCATTTTTAGAGACTGTCCTTTTGTACTCATGGCAAGGAAGCACCCTCTGGACAGTTGTCCAGCCCAAGGCTTCTTCTACATAGTGGGGCAACCAAGATAGAAAACCATCTATTCAGAACAATCTGTATAGATACAGACAGGACTTTGATCTGCTCCTCATAGTCCTACATAAGCTAGGTCTCCCAAGAGGCAAACTGTTGTGTCCTGTGACAAAAGGGGAAAAAAAAGCATTCATGCACTGGGATTGTAGGATTTGCTTTACGAAAATTTCTTAATGTTTTTTGTCTTTTTGCATCACGACTATTAAGCCCCTGAGATACATTTTCAAGGAGTTGTATGCACACTAATGCAATGGCAGATTACAAATTTAGGTGTCCAATTAATACTATCAGAGGCTCGATCTCTAGAGAACTAACTAAACACAGCTCAGAACATGGGATTTTCATGCTGTATATGCATTTAATTAAATTTGTTACTCAATATTCAGGTTAGTGTGGTGTCTAGTGCAGTGTGGGAGAAACACTTCATATTGAATTGCAGATAAATGCATGGAAATAAATTTATTCTCATATTAAAAATTTCATTGTTGGCTTAAAATCAGGACTTAGATAGTTTGAAGTTTCTGTTCATTTACTTAGGCACCAAACTCAGATGTCATTGATGAAGCTTTTTCTAACTTGCTTCTAACACTGCTGACAGCTCTCCCTTTATCTCTGTTTATTTCCACTTCCTTGCCTGGACAACCATTTCTCCTTTGCTTCATGAGTCTCTACTCTGTACCTTGTTCCTTTTCTCCTTAGTATTTAGCTTTGAAGCTGCCTCAAGGGGATGTTCATTTGATGTTCTTAACAAACAACGTCTAGGATTCTGTGAAACTCTCATGCCTTTGGGTTTCACCACAGACTCAGATCATGGTCAAAGTTTTTCTTAGATTTATTAACCTTCTTACAGGGACTTGGTCTGTTCATACAAACTCAAACCACTGCTTACTTTCATTATCAAAGACCACAGGAACCCAATGGCTTCATGACATTTCATAGAAAACAGATTGTAGCAATAGTTTCTAAATTTAAGTAATCTACAAGCCTTGTAGGAAATTCTAGGGATGTGCATACATGCAAATCATATACAGAAAAACTTTCTGGCTACATATAATACTCTTGTCTTGTTTTAGCCTTAGGTCTTGTATTATCTGTAGAATTGTACAAATTTTAACTTACCTTTAGCAATTTTCATTAAAGCTATCTCTCCTACAAATGTTGTCACATGGTTTCATTTTATCTGCTGTATGCATACATTTTGCCATTTTTGGTGTATCTTTCACAATCAGCTATTCCAATAAGTACAGTATCATTTATGTCTGACTCATTAACCATGCAGTCATTTCTGTTTCACTTGGTTTTGCTCTTAGTAAAAAAAAAAAATGTTTTATCAAAATGGTAATGCTGAGCAAATAATTTACATCAAACACTTTATCTTTCTTCTGCTCCTGGGAAATCTACAACCAGATTGCATTTATTTCTCAATTATTAATTATTTATACTTTTCCAGCACTGACTAATTAATTTCTTACTATATAGATTAATTACATATATCCTAAACAGAAATTAATTTCCTTCACTCTGTAATTAGTCAGCAAGGTCAGGTCACTTTGTCTCAGATTCTTGGTCCATGTCACACACAAGCATTTTTTACTTAGAAAAATTTAAATACTAGTAAAGTGGACAGCCCTTGAATGTTTACGGAAAAACAGACATCTGTCTCATTCCAGGTAAATGTGTTGTGTTTTGGTTAATATTTTAATTCACGTTAATTTTATCAGGTTGTGAGGGTGCTAACAGTGCAGTAGGGAAGTGAGGCCTTGTTTTGTACATCGGTGTACTAGGCTATTTTGAGTATCTGCAAAGAGTCTGAGCAGCGCAAAACTCAAGATCTGGCATCTCTGGAGTATGAGTCTCAAGATGTCCACCCTCCTTCAAAAAAGTGCAATGAAACAAAGATCCGTCTATGAGTTTTGGTTCAGACAACACCAGGCTCAAACCAAGTGATATTTGCCTTCAAAAAAGATCAACATCTGCCTCTGCTGTCCCTCAATAAGACCACCACTGGCATTGATTCACCTGACTCTTCTCTACTGAAGGCAGTACACCAGGAAAACTGTCCCAGTCTGCTTGCAAGTCAGAAACAAGCTTGGACATTTGTAAACTCAGCCAGATCTCTCTGCTGCCAACTGCAGAGAGGAGTTTCGGGTGCCCCTCCAAAAGCACTATTCTGAACATTCCTTTGGTGGGGGACAGTCTGGCAGTCACAAATGAAGTGCTGGGTTTCTCTCTGGTTTTTCATGAAGACCAAGCGAGCTGTATCTTTTAAAGAGAAAATTTTTCTGTATATGTACCGTGAGGGGCAGTTTAGTTAGTTTTAAGATAGCTTTTTAAAAGAAAAAAAAAATCTGGTCATAGCACAAACACCTACGAGTTGCTGGAGCTTATCTTGCAACTGGTTGAATCCCTGTTTGAAATCTGCAGACAAATGTGTAACAAACACACAAAGGATTTTAAAGGTGTTTAACAGTACTGAGCTTTTCAGAACCGAACTTCCTCACCCAGGCCAATCCTCTGGGCCTGGTAATCTCTTGACTCACTCTTCAGGCAGCAGTCTTCTCTATTAGGAGTTAGAGTGATACTAGAGCTTTAGCTGGCATAGAAACAATTTGAAAACTCCTGACAGGGCACTCTTCTGCCTCTCCAAGTGGATTTGCACTGCTCAGTTAATGAACTAGTAACATTTATAAAGCTTAAGGAGAAAAGACGGTGAAGACAGAACTATAGCCCTTGTCAAACATCACTTCCACCTTTAAAACTGGTGCTTCTTTGATAACTTGGATTAGCCTTGAAAAAAACATGGTTCTTCAACACTCTCCCTTAGCTTCCATGACTTTAAGGCCTAGATGTGGCCAGGCAGTGAGCAGGTTCATGCTCCGACGGGTCTTCATTGCCAAGGGTCCTTATTTTATAGCTGCCATCTCTTAAGAGGGTAGCACATGATCCTGCCACCAGCCTCTTAAGCGGGTGGTCGTAGTCATCATAACAGAAAAATTATGTCTCTGATGGAGCTGTACTTTCTATTAGCACTTCTGTTGTTTGTGATAGTGAATCTGAATGGCTATTTCTATTGAGCTGTTGCATGGGCTTGGCTCACTGACGTTGCCAAAATTGTAAGAGAAATTAGTGCATCTGGGTGTGTGATCTGCATCTAGAATCGGTTTCTACTTCAGGTCCCATCCCAGCATACAGCAAACAGGATGAAATTATATTATCTTCTTGATAATTTATTCTAGGAAAACATTTTGAGTGGAAACAATCAGCGAGAGATTTGTCTTCCTTATTCAGCAGTTACATATTCTCTGTTCTCTGCAGAACATGGTAATATTGTGGGGTGATTTCCTCACTGTCAGCTTATAAAAATACCACACTCATTTGTTGTAGTTGGAGTGGCTCTGCCGGGAACCCTTCCAAAGCAGCCGAATACCTACATGGACTGACTTGGCTGCCTGGCTTACTACAGGCGCTCTAAATATGGCAGGGTGAGATGTATTAGAACATACCAGCCTAGTCACCATCTCCCTGCTCTTGTACTCTTCATAGTAAAATCAATGCACATTGTGCTCTCAGGCTGGGGCTATTTTTAGGTGTTATTTTTCCACTCAGTCTGCAGCTGTTTTCAGTCACAAGCTTCTTTAACTAAAACAAATACACAGTCCTTGGCAAAGAAGAGGTTGTAACGAGGACAGAAGCGTGCACATGAATCTTGTGCCTGCCTCACGCAGTTTTACGTAGGGAGGGTCAGAGCGGAGCAAAGAGGATCCTCATGTCCTGGAAAAAAGCCAAGGCCAACACTCACCATCGTGATTAGTCCTACCTTCAGCCCTCTTCCAGAATGACCGATGAAGGACAGGCTTCTCAGGGCAGAAGAATGTAAGACGAAGAGAGCTGGAAGGCTACCAGTCTCAGCATTATCTGCAACACCTCCCCAAGAGATACACACAGTCACAGTCATTGCTGAGGCTTTTGCCTTTGGTATGCATGAGCTCCTTCTGCACAATATGTCATCCCATCAATCCTACTGGGTTGTTATAATTTCCTCCTGGGGAATGGAGAGAACGGAAAGAATGGCAAGAGTTATCGCTTGGGATGCCTTCTCAGAAACAGTTGGTTTCTGAGCAGGAGCTCTGACTTTTGGAGCATTTCCTAAGCTCTGCAAGGCATGAGGGCTGAGCTTCCTTTCAGTTACAGAAAGGGAACTTTGCTGTATATTTTCTTCCCCACTGTTCCCACTTGGCCCCAAGGCAGCAGCAGAAGTTCATAAGGACAGAATTACAGCTGTAATCACTGTCTTCAGTGTGAATAGGGCCTGGTTGAACTTCCTGTTAAGAGCAGGATAGAGCATATTAATCCAGCTATGTCTTGTTTGGTAAACTGAAATTAATGTCATGTTAGGATATAAGTCAAAAGGGTGTAACAGTAACCAGCCAACTGCTTTTGGTGTTGTTTTCAGGCTGAAGTGCTGGAAAGAAGTGAAATGGAGTGATCATATTGTCTGAAGGCACTTCCATCCATCACAGTGGATATCTTCACTGTCTACTGTATAAACAGATATGGTTCTGAGAAGACATGGGTCTTGAGATGTTTCTTAACCTTTAGTGCTGCATACAAGCCATGAACACTGGGAGGCCTTAGCCCCTCTCATAATTTTCTCATGTCATAAATTACCATGGTTGTGCTGGTGGACGTGAGGAGATGGGCAAGGCGATATCTTAATTTCTCCATCATCTCTTTTGATTCATCTGAGGAACTTCACTGAAATAATGGTAATACTCTGGTGGATAGTATGTGCTATGCTTGCTAACCAATGTTGGAGGGATTAGGAGCTCAGATTATAAAATCCCAGCTGACCTCTTTAATCTAGCACAAGGCACACTTCCACCACAGAATAAGGATCAGAGTATCTTGCAGATATCACACTATTTAAAAAGCTTTATTCTATGATACAGGCCCTTCACTGTGAGACTGATGCAGGTAAAATAAGTATAATTTTAGCTTTCCCTGTTTTCACTAAGCACTGTACTTACTAGTGTCACTACAAAAAGGCTAGCTGGTTATGGTGGTAATAAAAAAAAGCTGCATCATGAGAGGAATTTATGCTCATCTTTTGACTCATATTGTTGAAAAATCAGCTTGTGGTAGAGTTTACTGTTTCATTGTTTAATATGGAAAATTTCTCACACTTTTCTCACACTGTCCATTAGGAGAAGTGCGGCCAGCAATCCTCCATGTGGACTGTCTAAACCTCAGGTGTGAAGTGCCTCGTTGTGCTATACTATCAAGTTCTTAACCATATTTTGTATCAAAAGCAAAGAAAGACACTTCTTCATGAAATCAGAAGTGCCCAGATTATATTTCATACGTGTGAGTTTCCTTGTTTTTATTAAAATTAAGTTTGCTCATTTGCCATTTTCAAGCTGGTTTGAAATGAGGATCACCTTGTATCCTAGGAAACACAGTGAGAATTTTATATGTGATCACATTTTTATCCATGTTATGAAAAAAAGCGGATGATAATTAGGTGCATTATTCATAGGAAAGCTTGTTGAGCGCAGTATCTGTATGGTTCCAGCTTCGATTAGAACTTGTCTGGAAGAACTACTTCATACCTTTCAATTGCCCCTCATTAAGTGTAATCATTACTCTTCTGTGGCCCCACTGTGCTTTAATTTGTGCAAAACAGCATAGACAATATTATTTAGAAAAAAAACCCTGCAAATTTCTGGGGTGCCTTTCATTCTACTTGACATCAGTGTGAACTTTCTGTCCATCTGAATTCATTATTATTTATTGCAGCTGTGAATGTGCCTTGTATGAGACTACTTGGCAGTGGGAGAGGTGCAGAATTGTCATGGGTCAGGGACAGCACCTCAGCCATTGGAAGAGCCCAATTCCCAGACTTAGGTAGCGAAGAGAATGCTAGCAGCACACTTCGAGGGTGAGCCAGTTTGCATAAAAAGGGCAGGTGTCAGGATTCCTGTATCTCCAAGCCTTCCACCACAGACAGAGCGATGGAGGAGGAAAGGCACAGCCATGCTGCAACAACAACTATGTGTCTGCACCAGGATTTGTGTTAGCTCAATGTTATCTACATCTTTGCCTCTTTAGATGGGTCCTAAATCATGTTCAGCAGACCAGCTAGCCACCTGGCTATCCAGGAATTTCTTCCTCCCCTGCAGGGATCTATATCTCCTGCTGTAGGAGTCCGAGTCAGGACAGCTTCTTGGGACCTGAGAATCCAGGGCAGTAAAATCCTTCTGTGGAGGCTATAATAGTTACATCTTCCATTTCCGAGTCTGACTTTCTCACAAATCAGGCAGGTCCTTAAGTACTAGGACAAAAACTGTGTTATCCAAAGCTAGGGAAAAGGCAGACACCAATACTTGTGTCATTTGTTAAAGCCTCAGTGTCTCTTTAAACAACACATTTGCTGCTCACCTTGCTGCTCACCTAGGCTGCATCCTAGGCCACATCTGAACAGCACACTTCCCAGTAAACAAGACTTGCTGTCTGCCTTCTAGTTTGCAGTCTCCTACTCCCAAGAAACATAGCTGGAAAGCTAAAAATAGCTGCTTTTTCTTCCACCTTTTAACATTTTCTTGATTTGTTCACAATTAAGCTTTCTGTTTGGACAGGACACATAGCCAGGTTCCCTTACCATCTACAGGAAGGATAGCGGCCATGCTTATACTGCTGGATCTCCGCAGCCTTCAGCACAGTTGAGGTACTGCTGTCTCAAAAAGCTGACAGGCTTTTGAAGTGAATCAGATTGACATGATCACAGTAGATCATGCTAAGAATGTCCAGATCTCTGTTGGTAGTTCTGCTAAAAGCTCACTGTAATTCCCTCCTTCTCTTCCTTTTGGCTTTTCAAATGCCACAAAATGTAGCCATGGGCTTTCTGTCTCAACATTCAGAGTTCACTGTGTCCTGATGATATTAATGATCCGATATGAATGAGGCGATGCACCGTCAGCTAATACAACACGCTACATCACATCTCTGTGGGAATGCAGACACTTATCTGTCTTTTTCCAAAACATGAATCCAATATTCAGTTTTCGTTTCTCGAAAGTCTTCAGTAAGCTATCCCTCAAAAAAAAAAAAAAAGAAAGAAAATTCAAGTGTTTCCACCTGTGGTAGCTTTGCCACTCAGAAGGTAGAAACATATATAAGAAAATACAGTGGGATGATCAACAGAGATGAGTTACACCCAGGTGCCTGGATGGGCCACCCACTTCAAAGCCTGATTGTAATTTTAAAACATCCATCCTGGAGACCTCAGAGCAACCACATGGCTACACACATGACATATTCTTACAAAAGTGCAAGATCCACCTGCAGCACAGCAATAGCCAATGCTGTCCTGCATTGTCCTGACTAAGGAATTACTCAAATCTGAATGACTGGGAAGTAGGACCACATCTTCTTGTTTCTTGCTGAAAAAATCATGTCAGCCTAGCCCAGTCTTGCACTTGGGCTTTCTCCAGAGACTTCTCTGTAAAAGAAACCTAAGAAGTCCTCACAGATGGCACTCAGACTTGGAGATCTCCATATGGAAAATATTTTTGGAAAGACAAATAACTGTAACTGGGTCAGACAAGGGGATATTTTTTCATACTGTCCCTGAAAAGAAAGAGCAGTGAGGCTATTGTTTGTCTCCTTATGCTACACAGAGGCTTCTGTAACCTTCCACAGCATGCTAAAATGGGCAAATAATGATATTCAAGTGCATATTAACACTTGTATCATGTAAGAAAGTGTGCATGTGCATGCGTTTAAGAGCGAGGCTATTTAATCATATCAGTACTGTAGATGTCCATTTTATTTATTCTGTGGTTAGAACATTAGCTGCTTCTACGACGTCATCGCATTTGCTTCTGAAGAAATTGATTTCAGCATTTTCCTTAATGACAAACTAAAGCTCTTAAAGTCTTCTCTCTCCTTCGCAGCAGACAATACACTTAGTCCCAACTGTGTCCTGCAGAAATAGATTACTTTGAAGTAGCCATCAATAAACAGATGCTAGTGTCCAAAAAAAACTGGTAAACTATACACTTGACTAAACAATGCATCAACACATTTGAGACTTCTTTTTTTTTTCACATTTGAAATTTTTGCCAAGACCCTGACTGACAAAATAGATAAGATGGTCCTTCAAGATTCAACATAGCCATCTTCAACCCGGTCTCCCAGAAGCAAGACAACACAAACCTGCCATAAAATCAAAAGAATTTGAACTCTGTAGTTTGCTAATCATAAAACCCAAGGAAAAAAAAAATTGCTTTTTCTTCACTTAGAATTCCTTGTGCTCCAAATAGGCTATGATTTCCATTACGGATTTTTATAATTTATTTTCAGGCTTCTGCCATCAGAAAAGTTGTAACTCAGCTCAGGAATGACCTTAAGGCTTGTGACAAGATTTTTTTTTTGGCTCACCTTCTGATGCCTCTGGTAATGAGATACCTGTATTGCAGTGACCTGTCAGTCAGCTAAAGGCACACATCTCTAAGCCAAACTTTTGTGTCAGTCTTGTCAATCCCATTTCATATGAGACCCCAGATGAACCGCAGGAAGGCTGAGTTCATTGTATTCTTCCTCCTATGGCTTCCACCTACACAGTAGCTCTGAGTTGCCAGATCAACAGAAGCAAAAGGGAAATAAATGGCCTGCCTGCCTGCCTGCCTTCCTTCCTTCCTGCTTTCCTGCCTTCCTGCCTTCCTGCCTGCCATCCTGCCTGCCTTCCGGCCTTCCTTCCTTCCTCCCTCCCTGCCTTCCTCCCTGATGTTTCCAGCCTCTCCAGGTTCTAGCCAGTGCTACATACAGACACTTCACACCACAGCAGGACACTGCCCCAGACTATCCTCCATTACTGCAGAGGTCACTGATGACCAAGTGCATTTCTGCTCTAAAATATTACATTCCTCTTAATCAGGCAGCCAAGCCTCATTAAGCTTCCAGTGAAGCTAAGTCCTGGCCAAGCATCTAGTGAAGCTAAGTCCACGTCTTCCCCAATTGCCAACAAAACAGAAAGCATAAATGGCCCTGATTTCTGGGTGTACCTGTCCTCTTTCACAAGCAGTGGCTTGCTATTATTATGGAGAACCTTGATCAGAGGAGTCTATAAATTGTGTGAAGGAGAGAACAGCATCCTGTGAACAGGTCTCCTGTCCTGAGGGTGCAGTCTGCTGTAGCTGCTAGCCAAATGCCACGCCTCACAGCACAGCTCTGCTTCTGTCATATCATTTAGGAAAAGTCAATTTCTGAGCTCATCTTAAAGTGAAGAAAAAAAAAAAAAACCAAAACAATCTACAACTGATTTTATTCATAGGGATGGTCCCTAAATTATACAAGGACCTGAAACAGCAGGTCTGGTGAGTGCATAGGCTGCCATTCATTTGTCCCAGTATCAGTGCTGGTATCAATACCTCAGGTGTCTGTCTCAGTACTAGACCTTTTAGTATCCTACTAATGGACTTTTCGTAGAAAAAACAACCATTCTCCATCCCAATTATCCCATGCTCTACCCACTCAGTTACCAGATCCTCGAGACCTCTTAATTGCTTTTCCAGAACAGTCACGTGTCCCTGCTATAAGCTTTATCAGATGAGCTGAAAATACGAAGTGAAGCAAAACAGATGGAATTTCATAACCAATTAAATACTACAGAGAGAACTGCAATGTGTAGGTGCCTCATTTTCAAAATGAAGTCAGTCATCTTGTTAAGCCTCCTTGAAGCTCTGGCACTCCCCTACGTCCTCTTCTGCAGCCCCAAAACTCAAGGGGATCCTGCATGTTGGGAGTATGCTGAGATCCTGCTGCAGGACTGACACCTTGCTCCAGAGAACTCTAACCAGTGGCTGCACCTTCCCGTGACCTAAATTCTCAACATATCTCATCTGCAGTGAGTCTGTGGTTCTCTTGGTATTACTGAACCATCACACTCTGATTTTCTGTGTGTGCCTGGTAGTGTGCTCTCTTGCTTCACAGCTCAACGAAAAGATGGAGTAACTATTAAAGATCTTTAACCAGCGAGAAGACGTTGGGTTTGTGGCCAATAAGTAGCACAGGCTTGTAAGAGATAAATCCATGCCAAATATGGGTGAGGAAATTATATGGCAGAAAGGAACAGTTAATGGGAAGAGGGACTCCCTTGGTTCAGGCTTACACTCCTGAGCTTGTGGAAATCAATGTTCATAGCACTCTTAAGTGAGAGTAGGACCTAGCCCAAGTGAATTGCAAGACAGTAAGATCGGCACATTTGAAGTGATAATTAGGCTTAAAATATCAAAGGCCTGGGGATTTTTTCACTAAAGCATCTGATACCCAGGTGTCACAAAATCTTACCCACTAAATGAATTCAAATGACCTTGTGCAGATTTGTGACGTGGACATAAATGCACCAATGATGCAGGGAATCGCCCCGCAAGAAGCTGCACAGACCATTACTTTGGACATCATTGTCAGCAAATTGGAGGAGGGTCTAAGAGAAAGCTTGATCCTGTAGAGTGGACTCCCAGTGTGGAGCACACGGCCTGAGGAGACCCACAGCTGCCACCAGCATGGGCTACTCGAACAAGAATGTTGGAAAGTGAGTTAGGAGGGGGTATCAAGAGGGATATGTTCCTTGCTGAGGAGCTGATAACACGCTCCACCTGAAGCCAGTGTGCAGCACAGGGGAAAGGAAAAAGGAGGATCAATGAAAGATGATGAGGCTAGGGAGGGATGGATCAACGCTGTTCCTTTCTGAGCTGCACAAGCTTCCTGTGTCTGTTTGGGTGTATTTGTAAGAGAGAGGGAGAAAGAAAACACCCCACTGCTTGCTGTGAAAGGTTACAGGAGTAAAAAAGAAACAGAGAGCTAATGCAAGAAAGATGTTTCTAGTTAGAAGTGGTACAGCAGTCAATTGAATGTGTGTCAATTCCCTTTCTTCCTCTCTGCATTCAATATATATATTTAGATGTGAACAGAGACATTGTTAATCGCAGATCCCAAATGCCACTTTGATAACTGCCAAGATTTTGGGGAGAGGCTGCTGTAGCAGCAATAATATGACTTTATGTTTTCTGTCCTGATGGACTTTTGTATGTGAAGTGCTCCTGTCTCCAATATGTACAATATTTCAAACTTTCCTGCCAAAAATAAAAATGGAAAAAATCAAGAAAGCCTTGAGGCAACAATAACTTATTTGACATCGAGTTACATGGGTTTTACATGTTTATTTCCTAAAATATTCAATTAAGAGCTTACTTACTGTGGCAGATGTCATATCACATGGTGCATATGCTCCCTCTCCAATACAGAGCAGCTTTTTAGAAACTACTGCCAAAATGTTGTAAGAATTTTTATAATGGTTTCAGGATGAAGCATAAAATGTAATAAGTCACACATTTTTTATGAGTATTTTATTGATCATTTGGTAGTAGCTTTCTGTTTGGGGGTGGAGGGTTTTTTTTATTTTTGAGGGGGGAAGGAACAATTGTTTCCATGACAAGAGGAAAAGAAGGAAATTGTTGGGTTTTTGGAAACTGGACATGGATGTTTTGTTGTGAAAAGACAGCTGGAGTGACCTGAGTAAGTCAGGTTTCTTTTGGTCAGCTCTTGTTCCTCCATGTGAAACGTAAAAAGATGTGTAACTATTATTAAGAAATGCTTCAGAAAGTTCAGTTCCACTGAAAGCATTTTACTTCTCTGAAAAAGATCTCTGAAAATTCTATTGTTGGCCATTTGGTTAGCTATTATGTGGGTAAAAATGGGCTGTTTTCCAAAATCCTTGTCTGATTTCCATTCATAAATTAGTGCATGTGTTAACCAAACTTAGATTGAATATTAAAGAAATGTAATACATCTACATCTATTCAAACCTGGTATACCTCACAGCGTAAGCCAGCCATTAGTGACTTTCAAGAAAAAAGATGTTTTCTGGTTGACAGAGTCATTCCATACTGAAGGTACAGCATGCTTTGCCATAGGATTTAAAATCAAGTCCTGGTTCAAGAATGTTAGACTACCTACACAAGGGTCAAATCAGCTATGACGATTTCTGTACCTTTCTTTTGACTGGCACTAGTAAAACAACTCTGAGAAAACTCCAGAGCATCATGAGAAAAGAAATGGGAAAAAGAAGACTTGAAGGTAACAACACTCATGTTTGTTTGCACCCACTGAAACTTTGTATGATCCCAAGGAATAGAATCCCTGGAAAGATATTACTGTTTTGTTCAGCAAAGGAGCGTCAGACTTAGGAAAGAGGGTGAGTTTTTACATGACCATAAGACATGTCAGCTGACATGTTACACACAGGACAAGGGTGAGGCAGTAATATGGATCTGTCTTTGCTAGCGTCAGTGCCTGCTCCAATCTCTACAAACAACACATGTCAGCGCTGGATCAATATACTTGAAATGACAGAGCTTTATGGATTTTGAGGAGCTTTTAGGACAAAAAAAAAAAAATCCAAAGTGTCTTCACTGCAAAGTAGATGCTGACTATCACCTAAGCATGGCACTTAGCTCTCTGTGATTGCCCACAGAGCGTCTTTAACCCTCACTTCACAGTGCTTTCAATCCAGGACAGCTAGTGTTTAGATTTAAGCTTTTGTTTCACTTCAGCATGGGCTTATGATCCACTTTCTTTGCCATAAGAAGACAGGCTAATCAAAGTCCATGGCTGTAAGGCTCCCCAAACATTTCTCTCTCCTCTTCTGGAAATAATTCAGAGCTGAAACTCCATGCTTGACCTCTTTCTACAAAACTTCTACAGTATTCAAGCAGAGATGCTCTGCACAAGAAAAAAAAAAAGCAAAAAAGGCTGGGCAAACTCACTTGTTTAAGGTGAAAGATATAAACTCTGTGTTAAGGGTTTCCCAACATCTAGTAGCCCAACAGGGCTGAGGCTGCTGTAGCTCCATGTCCCCAGGTCCAGCCTGTAGTGAGGCTGTGTATGTATTCCCCAGAGACAGGTATATACAATGTGCATATACACCACTGGCCACACAGACCAACGAACACAGGAAACACCCACACAAGTAAAAACATCATGAGCAGCCTCATCTTGTTTCCCTCTCTGGGTGATCAAGATGCAAGTCCACTGGTGGAAAACATATACCTATATGTAGATATACACAACATTAATCCCTCATTTGATACCCACTCTGTCCAGTTGCTGGCACTCGGATCCCCAGTCTCGTCAGCTACTGGCACCTGCACATACAGGCTCCTGGTGCCAGCAGTCCCACTCCAACCACTGATACTCAAACCTCTCTCTTTCAGATCCTCATACACACACACAGACATGTTGCATCCCCTAGCAAGTGGCCTTGGACACTCAGGCTGTCCAACAGCTGGCCTCTGCATCCCCCTGCCTCCCTGGTACCTCACGCACAGGTGCACAGACACATAGAATCATAGAATCATAGAATCATAGAATGGTTAGGGTTGGAAGGGACCTTCAAAGGTCATCTAGTCCAACCCCCCTGCAAGAAGCAGGGACCTCCCTGACTAGATCAGGTTGCTCAGAGCCTCATCCAGCCTGGCCTTGAACGTTTCCAGGGATGGGGCATCCACCACCTCTCTGGGCAACCTGTTCCATAAGCATAGAGGTTTCCCTGGCAGCAGGTCCAGACCTATGGACTCTCCAGTGCCTGACGCTCAAACTCCTTGGGTCTCTCCAACAGCCAGCCTGCAGCAGCCAGCTCTCAGTCCCTCTTTTCTCTCCAGGCCAGCACAGCATCCAGCCTCTCTGATACCTGAGTCTAATAGTTGGACAAGTGTACTGACCAGCAGCCTCTCTACACATGGCCATTCCCTTCCAGCACATCGCTCAGAGAAACACCACGGTGCTGTGCTGGTTTTGGCTGGGATAGAGTTAAAGTTTTTCCATAGTAGCCAATATGGGGCTATGGTTTGGATTTGTGCTGGAAACAGTATTGATAACACAGGGATGTTTTCGTTATTGCTGAGCAGCGCTTGCAGAGTCAAGGCCTTTCCTGCCTCTCACACCACCCCACCAGCGAGTGGGCTGGAGGTGCACAAGAAGTTGTGAGGGGACACAGCCAGGACAGCTGACCCCAGCTGACCAAATAGTGTCATGCTTTACCATACCATATGATGTCATGCTCAGCATATAAAGCTGGGGGAAGAAGAAGGAAGGGGGAGACATTTGGAGTGATGGCATTTGTCTTCCCAAGTAATGGTTACACATGATGCAGCCCTGTTTTCCTGGAGATGGCTGAACACCTGCCTGCTGATGGGAAGCAGTGAATTAATTCCTTGTTTTGCTTTGCTTGCATACGTGGCTTTTGATTTACCTGTTAAACTGTCTTTATCTCAACCCATGAGTTTTCTCACTTTTACCCTTCTGATTCTCTCCCCGACCCCACTGGGAGGAGTGAGCAAGCGGCTGTCTGCTGCTTAATTGCCAGTTAGGGTTAAACCATGACAGGTGAGCATGCAGTGCTTGTAATTTGGTTAAAACCAGGTTAACCACTTAATCTGGTCAAGTGCCAGCTTTTTCACTGACCATCATTTGGGGAGGATGTTCCCAGGATTCCACAACTTGGTTTGCATTTTTCACTGCGTGCCATAGGTAGGTGTTGCAATGAAAATTAACTTGTAAAGTGAAGATATATTTTGGAAAACACACAAGGTAGATTCATTCACCTTTTAGAAGAACTGGCTATACTAGGATCTGGAAAAGGTAACTGAAAGTTGCAAAATGGTGCCCTGTCATGTAATTTCAAATTGTGGCACAAATTTCAGAAATTAACAGAAATTCTCATCTTCTTAAGGTACTGTCGTTTGCAACTTGATTCATTGAGATCAGCTGGTAAAATTCTATTAGGGACTACAATCAGATGAATAAGGGCCCTTGCAAGTGCAAGAGTGATGTTCACTTTGTAGAACCCAGGCTGTAAGAACGTTGTACTTATCCCAGGTCTGATACAGCAATGAAACAACCTGAACAAAGTGTTTAAAGTTAAATGCTACTTTGAGCATAAGGAAATAGACTGGAATTAAAGCACAAATGCCACATTTTACATATATACCAATCCCAGTATTATTGATAATTGTTTAATGCATTCCAAGCTTGCAACTACTATCACTTGGACACAGTTGGTCCTTTGTCATTTTGACAGAGAAACATACGAAAGAGACATGGGAAGCCTTTTCCATCTGCCCATATTCCCCCATTATTGTTGGACTGCTCCCTTCAGCAGGTTTTGAAATACATTTCCTTGTTCAGTTTCACAAGAATCCAGCATTTCTAGTTCCATCATTGATTTTTATACCATGATCCAAGGTGTTTCAGGGTTTGAAATTTCTTCTGTCACATTATGCTATCTGTTTTTTATTTTTGTCATCCCATTTCTAGCATTACTGTAGTTATACGGGGTGTATTGTGTTAACCCATTGATATTAAACCATACTCCAGAAGATTGGCTGATGATCAAAAGTTGTTCCATACTGACCAGTGCCTTTATTTAAAAAGCTGATGAGATCAATGCCAGTAACCTCACAAGAAACTCTGAGTGCTGACAGCAGTCACATTAGCACAGTAACTTTACGAATTGCTCTTCTGAACTACCCAGATCCCCGGAATGCTGGGCTGGGATACAAACCATGCATTTCTGCCAGACTTTGTGAGGGATAAGAAGGCCACACAGAATGTGACCCAGAACAGTAAAGCCTTCGAAAGGGTGCTGTTCCACAGATGCAGTTACCCAGAATTACTGTAAAATCCAACTTGCAGAGCAGAGCTGAGAAGGAAAGAAAATGTTGGAATTTAATTTCTTGCACAAGACTGAAAAACAGGTCCCCTTTGAAAGACTTAATCTGACAGCAAAGCTTCCACAAAAATAAACGGTGGTTTAGGCTGTCTATTGACAGCAAAAGGCATAGACCAAATGTCAACACAGGTGTACTCTAAAATATACACTTACAAGCTGAGTTTGTTGAGGAACCAAGATCAGCATCTGCAGCAACAACAACTTCCCCCTGAATCTTTTGGAAAAGAACCCTGCCTACTTCTCCACTTCCTTTTATCAAGTAGTAGTGGGTACTCCAGGCTCTGTTGAAAGACACATGCTGCTGAAGGAGAACAGGCATAAAGGTCCCTCTTGATCTTGAAATCTCTACTCTTAGGGGAACAATGGAGTTCGTACCTACTGTGCAGCTCAGTACGGTCATGGAGTAAGAACCCCATTCCCATCTCACACAGGACAATTCCTGCCCACCCTCAACTACAGAGTGAAATTAATCAATTTAGAAAATAAATAAATAACTGAACTAGAGCAGAAACATTGGTTGGGTTCCTTTAGGCATCAGGAACCTGGCTGATGAGTCTCCTGTTATCACAAGCATTTGTGGAAGCCAAAAGATAGTTTCCATCTTCTGTCCATACCCATATGGAAAGATGGTAGCTAGACGTAAAGTCCGTATGAGAAATTGCTCAAAATTACTCTGAGGTTGCTGAGAACTAGTCCTTTGGATCCACATTAAGAAACCTAAAGTTAGGTTTCTACATGTGAGCCAAGTGTCCAGGATACCACTGCAGTCACTGGAACCTTAAGGGCTATTCAAACACACCTAAAACTCAATCACTACATTTGGTCAACTGAACAGCTGCAGTGTTATGTTAAATTTGAAGTCTAAATCTGCAAGCTGAATCCCACCCCCATGTCTCTCTGTGACAAGAAACTGAAACCGTGCAGCAAGAAATGATTGTAGCAATAACCAGACTTGTTATCGGTTCTACCTTGAAAAAAGAACTTCGTCACGGAAAAGCTGAACATGTGCTCATACATTAATAAAACAGGTGATTCCTGCCAAAAAAAAAAAAAAAAAGATAAAATGAACAAACAATTCTTCCTCTGATTTGGCAGGTCAGGTTAAGATCCTGTTAATAATAAACTTTTCAATCTGGTTTATGACATCATGATCTGTGTGTGAATAACTAAGAAGGTGTTCCTACTGGACATCCAGAAGTAGGAGATTGAATTACATTAAAGCTTTTTGGGATTTGTTTTTAATCAATCAGTGTCAAGGGATATCACTTTCTCCATGTCTCTCTTTGGGGGTATGTAGTAGTCCTCCCATTTGAACTTACCTGTGACAGGCACTGCACAATTTCAGCTTTTCTGTGGAATACTGGGATCTCCAGGTATGTCCATATTGAAAACAGGCTTAATCAGAAGGTTGATTTTTCCAGAAACACACAATTGGTTTGAGAGAGAAACCACGCTACGGCCCTGTGGGCTGGAGCTGAAAATGTGGATACTGAGCAGAAAATATCACTGGGGGGGAAATACTGGAAATCAATAATAATAGTGTTAGTATTTTAAAAATTAGATTCTAAAAAAAATGCCCAAATATATTGTAAAATATTCTTGGAAATTAAAAGTAACTTTGATATATTCTTCTACATTGTTAGAACTCCGTAGAGCTAATTTGTTTTACATGTGAAGCACTGACCCATTCCTGCTGTTTCAACTGATTTTCTTAATAAAGGTTTTCTGATATGAATGTATCTGATACCAAAGACAAAGTCTCTAGGAATTGGGAAAGTTAAATTAATTGTTTACGGCTTTTAGCTCAACTTTATCATATTATGATGGAGAAATTCAATCATAATATATGACATTGACAATGATTGTAACCAAGCTAGGTGATCTAGGAGATGGCATCTCTGGACCTGTGATATTGCCCGGCAAAGGTACACAACCAAAGGGAAAACAGGTTTTGATATAAGATGCTATCATTTGGGAAGCTTTGCTTGCTTGCTTATATGACCAATAATTAAGAGGGTGTCTTCTGACTGGTCAAAGAATATTAAAAGAGCTATTTGAAACAACCTTGTGTAGTACTTTAAACACATGTGCAGCCACAACAAATTACTTGTCCCACTCAGCTCTTGAAGTCGAATACTCATTTACTGGAGCCCACAGTGAAATATGGATACTTCCAAGGGCTGATCCTTCTCAGCTGTTAGACAGTAGCTCCAGACGAGATGAATTGTCTCCTGTTTCTCTGCATTAATTAAAGAGGAAGCTGAAATCACTAATGCAGACTAAACTCCAGTTTTAGGTAGTCACAGCTGAATGAGTTCTTCCCTTACACTTTTCTGATTTGGAAACCAAACATTTGCAGCTAAAGCTGCAAACTTTTCCAGGCATATATGATAGGTAAACGAACCGACTTACGAGACTGCACTGTCCTGTTCACTGATGCTGGGTTAAAATAGCTTTTTCACAAGGTAGGTAAAAGACCACGCTTTCTTTTGATGTCTGAGACATCAACTAAGAGTGAAACTGGCCCCCGCTAGAGCCCTTGCACACAGCGTTCAGTTGTCACATGTGTGAGCTCCTACTAAACAATGCAGGTCTCAGTAGACGGTGAACATGCTCAAAATAGAATTGGGCATGGGCACTACTAGCGAGACAGTAACGTACCAGACAGACGCTTTCTTTTTCCTGGCTTTTGGGCCATGTGGGTCAGTTTGGAAAAATAAGTGTTGGTCTTCATGCCAAATACTATCAATATTTTTGTTTGTATGAATATGTTCAGAATCAGCATTGTTTTGAGTCAAAGACATTCTCCATTCTGGAATATTTTATGGTCTAAAAATTAAAGCTAACGTTATTATCACTCTGCTCCCTGTATAAAACTGTTTTTGCAAATGTATAGGCTAGGGGCTTACAACAGGAAGGAAAGAAAAGCCCTTGGAAACATAGCGTGGGCTCTTGGCTCCATTGAAATCAATGGCAAAACTTTCCATGACTTCAACAGGGCCGGGATTGCACGCACTGCTGATGAATTTGTGAATGCAGCTGCCACAGCAACTGTGAGCATCTCCAGTGTGATTTCTGAACATGAAAGAGAGAGAGACTTCAACAGGTTAATTGGTACATGCCTTCACTAAATCCAGTGTCCTTCCTTTTGTTCCTCCCTAAAAATATTTTCCTTTTAGAGGAATGTACCATACATGAAAATTGTTCTGCTGCTGTTCTTTGCAACACTGGTTATGAACTACATGTAGTGAGCGGATTATTGACTCTGTAAGAAGTACAAGACAACAGGGAATATTTATGTGTCATTATAAGGCAAACAGAGCTAAGAATTAAAGATTAAGTGGCCAGAACAGGGACATAAGCACACTGGCTGAATAACTGAGCATCATGGTTTTCAAATCTATCTGTTCTGTAATTGTGATTTAAGCTGTCTTTAATTCATCTTGGATTTGCACTTTAATGGGTTCCTGACGATGTATTTGGGAAAGTTTATAAAAAGCTGAAATGTGAAAAAAAAGTCAGTTAAATAACAAACGATATATGCAATAATGAAACACAAAGATACATTGGGAAAATTTGAAGCAAATAATCAAGTGCGTGGCACAGATCAGAGGGGTTAAAGTAACACAGTGACTACGCACAGTTACTCTGAGGAAACAAAAAATGATCAGGAGATCCACTCAAATCAATGTAAAAAATTTGACTGTGATCTGGTGCATCCCTAAGCAAAACAGGTGAAAGCCCATCCCTCTCCCTAGGAGCAGATGCTCTGAATGTCCAAGAGATAGACACTCTAGAAGCAATTAACAGCAGCATCAGTTGATCTTTGTGCAGTGTTTTAGAGATGAGAGTCTTCTCACTAAAGAGCAAGGTTAATAGATGCATCCAGATTACTCATTTTCAGCTGTTTCTAGTTTAACTAACATGTAAAATGCTATGTGCAACAGCCATGGTTTGTAGGCATTGTTTCTACATTCCTTTTTTAATTTTAGCAGCTATATTTTTTGCTCTTAATCCCTGTAATAACCCTGTTTTGAGGCATGCTTAATTATTTAACATTCTCTCAGGGAAATTACGGACTAAATTGCATGCATGTTATTAATACAAAGCACCATTTTGTTAGCTAATTTAGAATTTCACACCCACATCAAACAGGCAGATGCCTATAATCTATTATTTGTGATCCCGCTCAACTGCACTGAGCGGACGGAGCCTGCGCTCCTGTTCTTCCTCCCTGCTGCGAGGCCAACATCCCGCCATCAGGTCCCCTCGGAAACCCCAGCCCTGCACACACTGGTACACCATCATTTGAATCTCCCAATTTCACAGCCTTTCTCCTTCAGTGGACACAGCTGGCTCTTCTTTTCTTTCTGGAAGTTAGGGGTTTTTTTTCAAAAAAATTCCTTTACTCTTGCTTGATTGCCATTGGATACGCTCTTGCTTGGCATATATTTCTCAGCTTAATTGTGATCATTTTGGGCCCAGGTTTGGGCCCCACCAAACCAAGTGTCAAAATACCTTCCAGAAAGGGGGAAAGGGCAAATTTAAACTGTCCTCCCAGCTGGTTTTGCTTTTAATTTAGAAATGAAGAGCGTATATTTATTTCAAAAGGTTACGTGTCCCTTTTCTTCATTCTTGGCTCTCACATTCATTTTGTATTGCAGCTACTTCATTTTAAGCCTTGTGCAGCACAATGTTGTTTCTACTGTAATGCTGTTTAATGTAGCAACACAAACCTGGCAAGTGACCTGAATTTCACAGATCAACTGCAACCACACAAGAGACATGGGGACCTGCAACAAGAATGTTTTGTTTCCTCTCTTGATGTTCTAATTGCTGCCCATGATCCAACTGCTCCCCCATCTGACCTTGCACACAATTTTCATTGCTTGTTCTTTGGAGGCTGTCTTAGATGCATGACATGTCTGCAATTCCTCTTGGTATAATGCATATTCAGCACCTGATCAGCTGCGTGTCTCTGGGTGTGAGACAGCCTAAATGGACTCATATCAAATGAATTATGTGATGTACAGGGTGTCTTCAAGTATGTCATAAGCATAGTGTATAAGCCAGACTCAAAAGGCAAAGCCCTGCTCTCTGTTGAATATTTTGCATGGACTATCTGAAAACCTAGCTGTCTTAACAGAGCATCTTTCTTAAAGCAAACAAGACTCTTTAGCTAGCCTGAGTGGCTGGAATATTGGTACAGGCTTGTAAAATCTGATGATGCTTTGAATATGTCACACATTTTTTCCCATGGTAGTCTTTTTTCCAGCACTTTTCTTCACGCAACATCTTAAGTCACTCCAGAGACATGGAAAGAGTTAGGATGAGTGTAGGGGATGCAGCTGAGAAACTGAGAGAGTATCAGCTTCTTTGGCCAGGACTTTTACAACTCTATATATGTTCATTGTATTCTGTATACACTAGCCACCTTCCCTCACGGCCAGAGTAGACTCTACCCACAAAGTTTCTGTTGCACTCTTGTTGAAACATGCTACATTTCTCCTTTCATTTCCTGTGGTTTTTGTTAGCTAGATCATTCTGGACCAGAGCATTTGTTATCTTTAAAAGTTCAAGATCACCACATGAGTAGGGATCAACCTAGCAGTAAGACTTAAAACTCTTGGTGGCAACTTTATTTACTCATGTTTTATGCACAGTATGTTCCTTATAGCCCATAGCCTTTCTCCCTCAGAAACAGCAACCTTACATGCACAAAAAAAAAAATCAGGCTTTACCAATATATTTTTAGTATACATCTATACATTGTCAAATGTAGGTCTGACCTGGAAACGCTGCTGCACAGTTGAATTCGGGAATGAACAGAGAGTTTTAAAGTGGCATTGTGGCTTTTGGGGGGGTCTACTTCTAATTTGTGAAAGCGTTTTTTTCTAAAACAAGGGAACACCAGCCAGTGACTGGGTCAAGAGGGCCAGAGCTGTCTGGGAGCACTTTCTTCAAGATCACCAAAGGAAGAGGGAGACCCCTCAGAAGTACTTTCTCTGATTTGGCCCTTAGCCCCGCCAGACAAGCCTCCAGAAAGGGAGATGCTCTCAGACCTTCTGGTCCTCAGGGGCAGTATCCTCTTCCTTTCTAGAGCCACCTGACAAGACTCCCTGCAGGGAAGATCTCTTCTTTTGTAAACTTCCTCATCTGCTGCTGCTCGCATGGTGAAGCTAAAACACATTTCTGGCTGGTACCCTGCTCAATGGAACCCATGTCCAGCAGCAAACAGCTGTGAAGGATTTACAGATACTCCAGCAAAGGGCTGGAGATGCCTAAAAGTACTAGATGCTGGGCTCCGCTTTTTCAAAGTTGTATGCTCATATTCACTTCCACCAACTGAAAATTCATAGCAGTTAGTTCCTAAAATGTTTGCTTGCCCTGTTCCGATATCTATCTTGGACTCAGCTTTAGATATGCCCCATCTCATTCAAACATGGGAAGACATGCTGAAACAAACTGGACAAAGACAACACTGACCTGAACGAGTTTTCTATCTGTTCTATAGCTGGCCATATCTTAACCTAAAATGAGAAAGCCAGAAAGGACTAACTTTTCTCTTTCCCTAAAGTCTCCTATTGCACAATTGCCAATAGACAGAGCCAGTATAACCCTAAAATCACATCTCTGTCTGTAGGGCATGCTTTCAAAGTACACAGATGTCCACTGACAGAAACTTGAGCTGAAACATGCAAATGCACCTGCCATCAGTGGCAAATCCTGTTATTATCAATGCTATCGTTCAAAGAACTTAATTAATGGAGCAACACATCTGGATTTGTAGCAGAAAATCATCAGGACTAAAGAAGTGAAATTATATTCTCGAATTATTCACTACATGTGTACAACCAGCAGGAAGAGAACCACAGGCTGAGGAAAATATGTTCAAACTTACCAACAAAAATAAACACATGAAAGTATGATGTGAACCTCAGCTACATTTCTTAGGCAAAAGCTCCACATGGGGGCCTGAAATCCAACTATATTTGCATTTTGACATATTATCACCAGAAAAGACGTAGCAACGCAGCCCCTGAGGCAAGGGAGTTCAACATTGCCAGGCCATCTGGGCTTTTTTTCTTACGGGTGGAAAATTCCTCTGTTCCCAAATGTCCTACAGGATTGTACAGAGGGAAGTAGATGGGGGATGCCCTGCCTTAGAAGCAATAAATCTATTGCAAGGAATTACCCAGACAAAAAGCCTGTACTCTTGAAGAAAGCGGAGATGTTTTTGCACTGCCTCCCCGAATATAAGTCATCCACTTGCTTCCTCTTTCTTCCTAGACTTGATGAGCTCACAATTATCTGCTGTAACTCTTCATGAAGCTGTCTCCCCTTCCTCTCTTTTTCATTTTCCCTCTGGGCAGATCCCCTCTCTTTGATTTGCCATTACCCCTTATCCCAGGCACATCACACACACACGAGTTCTGAAGAGAGATTATGATGATGCACAAGTTAGTCTTCCTGAAGGTTGTAACGAGTGGAATAAATGGGAAGGGAGCTAAAACTCTGTGGGTCTAGTTTGATGATGCAGTTGAGGGCTGCACAATGTTTGCCTTTAAGGGGATAAAGGAAGGAGTCACTGTGCTGCTCACAGTAGCTTCAGAATTTAGGTAAAAAAAAAAAAGAAAGCACTTTGAAATGCTGTTATGGGAGTGCCCACTTTGAAACTGTGCTAGGAAACCCATCCTGGAGTGTTCATGCTCCTGGGAAAATTCATCCCAGATGTGACAGCAAAAAACTGCGATGCTTGAGCCAGTTACAAGACCTTGCCATGAGGGAGCACTATATGAGTGGGAATGAGTGGAACCGAAGTACATTTCAATCAATGAACCTATGCTGATATGCTTTGAATCAAACAAAGAAACTGCTGATGCCTCCAAGGATGGCCCTGGGGCAATGCTGTTCCAGGAGAACAGAAGAGATGCACTTGGCTTTCTTCGGCGTCTGTTACAAGACTGGTGGCTGAGCCTGAACAAAAACATGCCTGACTCTAAATAAAATTTAGGCATGGCCCATGGATGCATGAAATTTTCTAGGCATATGTAAGCTTTGTAACTAAACAGAAACTGGTCTTCAGAATGACTTTTTGCCTACATACAATATGATGTGTATATATATGTGCGTATATACACACACATATATTAAGGAATCCAAGTCATATGTTCATATAATCAAGCCTAATGAAAGGTGAAAGGACAAAGTTAATTGTTTGACTTTCAGACAATGAACGGTGGGTGCTTGGTAAATGCAAAAGCATGTGGAGATGCAGAGGCATTCTCTTATTTTAACTTCATTGCAGAAAAGAACATGTGAACTTGTGTGTTCATGCAAGTGGCAGCTCACCAAGGATATGAGGAAGCTGAAAACCCTGTGCACAAATTTCAGTCAGGCTTTGAAGAGGCCATCATTAAGGTGGTTTCTGTTTCCACAAATGAGGGCCACCACGGTAGCTAGAGGGACCAGCTGCAAGGCAAGTGGTGGGTAGGCTACAAACAGGCATCTTCAGTCAGACATGATCCATAGTAAATAAGAAAAGTAATTTTACAGATTTGCTAGCACTTGGAGCTCGTGGTCAACAAGTTCACGTCAGACTGTTAAACAGGATGTCCTGAATAGGGACTATGACTAGTTTCCTTTCACACTGCAAGGCTGCAGTTTAAAAGCAGGCCTTCCGTCAAGAGGATTCTATCAGTCATGAAGCATCATGGCCCACAGACAACCTCAAAAGTCTCAAATCATCTGGCTACTTTGATTTTAATGCAACATAACAAAATGTCTCAATAGCATCTTATGTAGCCATCTCTATCCCTACCTTATTTTTACCTACAAGAGTCTAAGCTAAAAAGCAGATGGCTAAAGAAACTGTTTCAGATCCTAACCACCATGACTGCATTTGTTTTATACATCTAGTGGACATAAATTCTTGTCATCTTGTTTTATATGAATGGCAGGATTTATTAGATCAGACAAGTCATTAAGTAATTTTTTTCTTTAATAATGTCTTTGATGCAGTGAACTCAAATTTATGCTCTGTTATGGTGTGCTAACAGCTATTTTTTGGCTAGGAAAGTCAGCAATAAATCTGAATTTAATAAACTGACAATGGATCTCAATGTGAAAGAGATTCAAGGCACTCATTTTTCCAGTTATTTAAAAGCAGTGAATCCTTGCATAACTGCAGACTAATTCCAAACTAAAAGCATATTCTCTCTAAAAATATCGCTTTGATCACAACATGCAGTTCTGCTTAATGTGGAGATTATTTTAAAAGCTGTCCAGCAATTGCCCTGATCGCCAGTGGCAGTGTGCTCTTCTCACCTGCCAAAGGGGAAACAGAATTTGGGATTATTCCCAACACAGCTCTGTGAACAAGCACATACACAGGCCATCCTCATTCTCTGCACACATGCACACAAAAACACGTACACAGAGAAAAAAGACTTGGAGCTGGAGGTGTGTGGTGGAATAGGTTGCCCAGAGAAGTTGTGGAATCTCCATCCTTCAAGATTTTGAAAACTCAGATGGACAAGGACCTGAGCAACTTCATCCTGCTCAGAGGCCAGCCTGGTTTTGAGCAAGGGGTCGAACTTTTGTCCACCAGAAGTCACAGCCAGCCTCAAGTATTCTACAATTCTGTGAGCTCATCAGCTACCTGTTTTGTTCCTCGCTAAAGACATTTTTCAGGAGCTCCATGCACACACCCACAGCTTGTCTACAAAGGAAAAATCACTGGCAAAGCTACATAGACATAGTTTTATCTCTATATATGTCTCACTATATATATTGTATGTACCTATGTGCATGTATGTGTGTGTGCACACTTGTAGATGTGTCTGTGTGCATGTCTGTCTGTGTAAATGTACATATACAAATGTACGTATACAAATGTACGTATACAAATACAGCCTTCGCTAGTGCACTGCCTCACTGGAATACCAGTTCCCCCACCACAGAAGACAAACAAGTTCACCTGCAGGTGATGTGAGGTAGTGTGGCTGTAGATGGCACATGTCTCTCAACATGCTCAAGCAAAATGCAGAAGCTGTGAAGACAGAGGGCACAGCTTCACCACGGAAATGTTCACACATAAGTCACAGAATTCCAGGCTCTGGTCATCCCAGTGCATTAGGCAGCAAATAGTTCATCTCATCCTGTCCTGTTTTTAAAGGACTTGAATGAGGTGTTATGTGATGGAAATGCATGCCACATATGGGAATCACTTGCCATTAGGTGTTTTAATGACCTTGCTCTAATTTCTGAAATTCTCTTTGGTTACATGCTTATCATGAGTACTTGGGCTCTGCCAGTCCAGTCTTAAGGGGATTTTTTATGCCATAGATAAATTAAATACTTCAAGTGCATCAAAGGACTGTATGTAGCTCCAGAAAGCCTTCGTTGGTAGAATGCCTTTGTAAGCTTCTTTTATTAAAGCCTGCCACTTCATCCACCATCTTCCATGGTGTTGCATCTGCCACTTATATAGCTTTGAAGAGAGAGGGCATGTGTTGAGCTGTTCCAGAGCACTGTAAAACAGATGCACCAGAACAAAACCCAAGACACCAGTCTTTTCCTATGTGTCTGGCCTAGATGAGATCCTGTATGACAAGGGTTGAGGAGGCAGAAGAACTGCGGTCATAAAGGAATTGTATTGTATCTATGATGGAGCTGAAGATGAGGTGCTAGTTGCTATGAATGGGACCTACTCTCAGCTCTTCTGGAGACAGCCATGAAGGTAGGAATATCACCTTTTGATATCTGAGCCCTATACTTGAATTTTCTTTTCACACCTCTCCAGTTTCAAGAAGAACCCCGGTGAATCACACTGTCTGGCTATAAAAAGGGAAACTAAAAGAAATGTCAAATGTCACTGTGGCTTTTTCATGTTGTTTCTCTGTTGTTCAGACAGGAAGTAGGAGTCCATCCTACTCGCGGCGCAGATGGGGGAGATAGCTGCCTCCAGAGTCTCTTTATCAGGAGGGACTGCCCCTTTCAGAGAACCGCAGGGCTGTTTTCTTTTCTTCTCAACACAGTTTTGGTTTTTGGCCTACTAACTAACTAACTAACTAACTCCTGCCAACCTAACTTGTCCTCTGGGCCTCTCAGAAGTTCTCATGGATGAGAGGCAATATTTCAGGGTGTCCTGTCTGTTAAAATTTGGTGCCATTTCCATTTTAATCCATATTTGAGCCATATCCATCTACTCTGAAATCATAGGGAGAGGCTGAGATGAAAAATACTTCATTTTAAGTTTGAAAGCCTGATTGTCATCTTACTTAACGCAGTATGTTAGGAACTGGTTGAAATCCATGCCACACTGGGTAAAAGAGCTCAGAGCACATTAATGCTTGACATGAAGGAGTAAAACAGCCTTTCTCAAGCTAGGCTCAGATTTCTTAGGTAAGGTCAGTTAAAACATCTCGCAGCCACATTTTCATACCTCTCAGAATGCACGTCAGTTGCAGAGCTTCCACAAATATTTATTGCCCCAACTACACAACAGGTAGGCAGTTTACACATAGAATCATAGAATCATAGAATCGTTAGGGTTGGAACGGACCTTTAAAGGTCATCTAGTCCGACCCCCCTGCAAGGAGCAGGGACATCTCCAACCAGATCAGGTTACTCAGAGCCTCATCCAACCTGGCCTTGAACACTTCCAGGGATGGGGCATCTACCACTTCTCTGGGCAACCTGTTCCAGTGTTCCACCCCCCTCATTGTAAATTTTTTTTTCCTAATATCTAATCTAAATCTACCTCCTTCTATTTTAAAACCATTACCCCTTGTCCTGCCACAACAGGCCCTACTGAAGAGTTTCTCCCCGTCTTTCCTGTAAACCCCCTTCAGGTACTGGAAGACCGCTATATCTCAAAGGGGAGATTGCTTATCAGCTGCTCTCTGGCCAAATCCTTTCATTCTGTTCATAAATACATTCCCATTTGGTAAGGTTCAAAAGCTGTATACAGTCCAAAAGCTAAAGTACCCAAAAACTACAGCACATATGCCATAGTCTATATGCTAATAAGGGCTGCAAAGAGCTGGAGCAGCCTGTGCAGATAGCTGCAGGACCAACTTCTCACATGTGTGACTGGCAGGTAGAAAACGATCAAGTATCCTGAGACAGGTAAAGTTATTTCTTCCTTTCAGGAAGATGACAGTTGCTGTCCAGTCCAAATCATGCTCTGTCTAGAGATTACAACTAATAACATGAAGAGACCAGTCAGTGATCAGACCAATGGTGTCTTGCACAGATTCTCCCCTTGGTTTGGCCTTTCTTTAAAGCTGAGGTCGACTTTCTCAGGGCCATAAATAAGTTCCCACAGATCGAAAGTAGTGTTTGCAGCCCAATTAGCCTGTAATGGCTCTTCAAGCAGTTGCTGATGATAGTAATCTGGGCTTGAAGTCTTGGCATGTAAGGGATGCTTGTGATTGTAGCTCATATTGTCTTGCATTGGCTGAAGGTGTATAGAAAGGACAAGGGTCACTTAGTGCTATCACAGACTCAGGCCTCTGACATAAGGCATCCCTCAGATATGTACCCTATCGCCCCTGTGCTGAGCTCTGTTAGTGAGATCATGCCAAAGCTCAGGCTAGAGAATTATCAGCTTTCTGAAAGAACGGCATTATAACACTGCAGACAAAGCGCTCTTATGTGCTTTGTGCTGTGCAAAGTGAGACCAAGTGGTAAATGTGTCAGTTTAGGAGTGTTTCAGACTCAAGAAGCAATGGAATGTCCTTTATATCTTTCGTAATGAGAGTCTGTTTGGATTAAAATGATCTCCATGTAAGCAAAAAAATTACCAGCCTTCCCATTTAAAAGCTGGCAGGGCTTCTTACACAGGCCTCTATTCAAACAGTGTAGGGGAAGAGGAATAGGGGACTTTTTTGTTTAAGTCAAATGACGTGGTGTGTATTTCTAACATAAAAAGCAAGACAGAAAATGAACTCTGTCTGAGGCAAAAGATTTAGAAGAAAAAGGAAAGTATGAATGTAGGAAGCTGTCTGAATACAAAGGCAAGGAAAATGTACACTTTTAGACATTGACAGAACATGCATTTTTATGAGTGTTAACAGAAATTTGGTGTGATGATTCCTACAATGACATCCTAGCCAGTACAGCTGGTCTATAGGCAGAAAGGGAAGAGGCTGGTTGAACAGTGAGATATATGAAAAGTCTTTAGAACATGTTCTAAGAACAATTTCAGGCATTTTGGGAAGATCTGAGATTGGCAACTTACTAAGGTTGAAAACAACAAGGAAATTCCAGATGAAGAAATGCAAATCTATACATCATCTAAAAATAACTGCAGACAGCCATCCTACCAAAAACAGAGCCCAGGAAAGCACTGAGGAGTGGTCTGTCTAAGTCAGAATCCTTTTCTCCAAAAGCTTGCAAAGCACAGTGCTGGAGAGATTGCAGAAAAGGTCACTACGCACAATTTTGCCGCAAAGATGGATGTAAGGAAAACACACCTTTAAGATAAAATGATCAAATACAGTTTACTACTTCAGGCTTAATTCTCATGTATCCCTGCTTAGAAATCTCAATGACCCCTTTCCCTCTATGCAACTTCCATTCTTCTCACAAAGAAAATACCACCGTCTGGCTACATGAGGAAGCACCAGCATAACCTTCACAGTGTAACCCTTTCTCCCCAGATGAAACTTAGCTTTCTAGTCTTTACATTACTCCCCAAAAGCTCTCCCCACACATTCACAGCACTTGCCTACCTGCTCTGCTTATAGGCCCTATTCTTTGTTTTCTGTTCCACTCACACTTTGTCTGCTGCTCTTCCCACCTCTCACCTCACTCGGTAACACAAACCCAGACCCTACCGTGGCCTTTCTCTGTCACACCTCTGAGAACACTTGATGGAACCTGACTGCCTGTCCATCTCCACACTGCTCTTTGCTGCCCTCACGAGCTTCTCCTGCTATAACCTCTCATGGCAACATGCCCAACCTCAATGCTTCTCTATTCAGTTTTTCCCTTTTGTCCCTGGCAGTCTGTTGCATGATCATACCGTACCTAAACCTACTGCAGACAGCCAAACTATTTTCTCCTTCATCTCCCAGCCCTGATAGAGACGTGTTTTTTCTGCAGTCACTGTCACTGAAGCCATCTTTTCACAAAGTTGCCTCTTCTTCTCTCACACTCCCTTCCCTTTCTCTTTCTTCTCTTCCTCCTCTTTTCTGCTCTTTTAAATAACCCTGTATCCAAGTCCTTTCTCTGCTCCAACATTGCACGCAGCCATGACGCTCCTCAGATTGTGTCTCCTGAGAAACTGTGGATAGTTCCTCACCCTCTTTCAACCCTCACCCATTCTTGGATGCGGCGGCTTGTGAGCTGATGACAAGCTGATCCCACACTTGTGCCTTCATGCTGTCTGCAGCCATGCCTCAACTTTCCTTCTCACCTAAAAGGCTTCTTATGAGGCTATGCTCTCTCTCTTTGTTCCCTCCACTGTTAAATTCCCCCTCCTATCATGACCAAGTCTCTTTTATCATTATCCACTGCTCCTGGATACAACCTCTCACCTGGCATTCACGCGTCTTCCAGTCCATCAGCACCTGCGCTCAGCTTTTTGTCCTTTCCCCCTACTAATAGCTTTGCTGATGCTCTCTTGATGCTGTGATTCTTTCCCCCCTTTTTCCCACTGCAAGTTTTATACTGGCACTGGCTCAACTGCAACAACTGTTCCTCCAAGAGCAGGCTGACAACTGCCACTACAAGTTTGTTCTCTCCTTTTTTCCATTCACCCATTTCATGCAGCACTTAGCACAGTGGGCTTCTGGCCCACGAGCCAGGCATCTTAAGCACTGCACTGAATGCAAATACAATCACATGACTGTGGAAGTTGTTCCTGCCATTCATATGAATAGTTAACTGCTTTTTGTTAATTAACTTTTTGCTGCCATGAAGTTTTGTAGCAATCTTTATGCTGCTTAAGACCAATTGCCTCCTGCAGGAATGGTTGAATAATAGCACCAGCTGGACGCGTCATAATTATCACAGCCTCAGCACCGTGGAAATATAAGACTTCTGGTGGGTGGAAGCCATTGCCTCTTTCTTTTCCTGTGTGCCTGGGCTTATCACAGAGTGTCATTCAAGGTTAAAAAGCTTAGCATCCCTGCTGATCATGCCTTTCCCCCTGGAAAAAACATGTGATGGATATGATCAAAAAGGTTTATATTTCAACTGCGCAGTCTGTTCAGGCTTGTCCTTCTTTACCTCACCCATGATGTCCCAAAAACAACATGTGACCTTGTGCACATGAGAGATTAACAACTGAGATTCCATTTTAGTGACACTGAGAGCATCAGATCATTGTTGTGGGCCGCTTGTTCAGAAAGCTGAAAGCAAATGAGCAGGAACACAGCGATACTGCTTGCCTCATACCAGAGAGTGGGAGACTGACTTCATTTTTGCCACTTTAGTGTTTAAATCACTAGGGAACATTGACTGTAGTCATGTTTGAGAACTTGCCCTCCAGTTGCCTGTGCCCCTTTCTCTTGTCTCAGTGATGTCTTCATGGTAAGCTATGGAAAGCAGTGAATATCTATTTCTTGTTCTTAGATGCTAACACATGGAATTTCATCCCTGTGTCTTCCTCTCTATTTATAAAAAGAAGCCTCTAGGCATTTCTGTTTGAATGCTACATTTTCTAATATGAACATAGCTGGCCCTGTATTTATACTTCCTTAACTTCCCTTTCTATTCTATATCTGCTGTAAAATTCAGCCAAGATCAGGTGAAGAGAAGAAATGGTTTAAACTTCTAACCCAGACTGGTAATAACATTAATGTTTTGAGCCAAGATCATGTATTGTAATTCCCATTGACCGTCCTACACTGAGTATATGCCTGGAAGGACCGTCTTGCCCTCCTTCTTGAGGATATGGTTATGCCTCAGTTTACCTAGATTTGGGATTGAGGCCTCACATATTCCACAGCCAACTCCACTGTAGCTGTATTGGCAAAGCTCCTGGATTCTGCAACAATCTGGCGGAGGCAAAAGCCAATTCTGCCACTGCTTCTTTTCTACTCTAACAAAGGATATGTTTAATCAAATAAATATCAAGATTAACAATGAGGAACATGCAATGGTGTGTCTGTTACTGCCTCAAATATAACTTTTTCTTTATTTAGTAACCTCAGTTCTCAGTACACCACACTGTTGGGGATCTTTTACATCAGCAGCTTTTGCCTGCATCGTGGCATTTGTAGGAAGGACCCTCCCCCTTGCAAAATCAACAGAACACTTTATAAAAAGGACATTGCTGCTTAAAATGATGAGAAAACACTTATAACAAAAACTGTTCTAATGATGTGTACATATTCCTAGGTTTAAATATGAGATCTCTAGGCTTCCCCTTTTCTTACCTGCTGATGATTTGCGTATTATTGTCTCCACTAATAGGCTATGTCAGTGTTCTTTTGCTTACATATTCCCTATTTATTTCTTCTTTCCTGCCATATTACCAAGGTGCTTGACAAATACAAAAAAAAAAAATAGATTTTTGTTAGATAGCTACAATGCTGCTTTGGTATAAGGTAAAAACGCCATAGAATTATGAACTGAATGCAGGGCACAATCTCAGATTTGTCGATTGTTAAAAATGCATGCAATTTTAATGTAAATTCCTTGGACAAAACAATTAAATGGGCTGCAGTATTCCTTTGCCTGGACTGACCTTATGACTAAAAGTCTGCCAAAATTTTGCATGTTTTCTTGTGGTCTGTTCTCCAGACAATGAGATCCAAGCTGCCAGATATTTCATTAATTAGTTCTTCAGTGCATAGTAGAAGAGCAAGAAGAATATAAGCTCAAATGTGTTTATTTACTTAACATCTGCTGCCCCTTAACCTCCAGGTTCCACATTTCTCTAGTAAATAACTCTTCCTCCATTATCTCAAAACTACAGCGTATCTAGTATTTTTCTTTGCCTTCTCTCTCATTACGGTTTTTCTGGCATTGACTTTAGGACACCCTAATCCAGTGACTGACCCCCCATTTCCTCAGGACTGCTCTTCTATGGGGTGAGATAGCCCAGGAAAAAATGCTGATCTTTCATCAACACAAAACATACGTGAAGGTGTCTCTGTTATATGGGTCAGCTTTGGAAAGATGGAAGGGCTTCTGTCAAGATGTTAATATTCTGATGACTCTATTAAGAAGAGAAAACTGCCCAAATCCCTCTCTCCTCTGCCTCACTCTTCTGGCTAACTCCATAAGAGTCACTGCTGTTGTTCGTATCTCTGGGGAAGAAGGAAAGAGAAGTGAGAGTCTCCTAAGTATAAAAAAAAATATTTAAAGGGGGAGGAGGCAGACACTCTCCGAGCCATAAAAAAGGTACATAGAGAAAGCAGGGAAGTAGAAACTGTACCTCCTTTGGAGAATGCAGTGGGGCACAAATGTGGCCAGGGGAATGTGTGGGGGCAGAGCAGCACAGAGGCTCACTGATACTCTCATGAAACCATCCCTGACCTCAGCGCGGCCAGCTGTCATGTTAAAATAGCACAGCAAACCGTACGCATCCACATCCTCTGCTGCCGCCCAGCCTGCACCCAGAGCAGCCCTGATGGTGGTCCTGCAGCGTAGGCTCCCCACTGCCAGTCACCCCAGGTGGGCACAGACTCCATGAGGCTGGGGGGCAGTGGAGGTTCCTGCCAGCTGCCACCTCCTCTTGCCACGAGTGTGGCCTCCAAGAGGGCTTCTCTCTGCAGCTCTTCAACAGCTGACCATGTCCTACCCCTCTGGTATCAAATAAGGCATGAGCACAAAGTATGGGCTTTCCCGTTACTGGACTCAGGAAGGGAGCTTTCATCCCTCTGCACAGCTACCTGTTTCCATGAAGCGTGCAGAAACTTAACCTCTTTGAAATTTCCACCTCTCTGTGCAGCTTGGTTAGCACTGACCAGTAAGGACAGACACACGTGCACTCACCATGGATCTGATCACAGACACCCTTCTTCCTCTAACAAGACAAAACCACTCTGAAGCCTCCTAGTGTAGCAACCATTACAAGACAAAAATCACCAAAGGCTTCTATGTGTTCCACCATCCCTGCTGTATGACCAGCCACCTCCCATCACAAATGCCCTTCCTCTAAAAATGCTCTGGTGAGCTGACAGCACCTTGTACTCAGGGAACCGCTCGTGGGTGCCGAAAACAAATGATAAGGGTAAGGGCAGATCAGGGTGAGAGATGCCAACACAGGCAGATTTGCATATCCTGATTCGTGCTGTGTACTTATGATTAGATTTGGTAGGCGATGCACTGCTAAGGCAGACATTACGCATAATTCAGGAAGAATTAAAATTTGAGCTGTCTGAGATTGTCTGGCCCAAGGCTCCGCACAGATCTTGACCACCAAAACTGATACTGCTGCTCTGCTGTGCTGGTAACTACATGTCACCAGCTCTCTCTTTCACATTCTCTGGTGTCCACTAGTTTTCCTTCTGCCCAGTTACCATTACCACTCTTCTTCCAGGCTTTGCAGGCCTTCCTTTTTCATTACTCTACTTTTCCTTTTTATATTTATGCCTCTTGTCTCAGCCTTCCTACTCCAACATAGGAAGTTTATGGTGTAAGACTAAAGGAGAAGAAAATGATTCTCAAGAATCAAGTGGAGAAGATGGAGAATGAACACGGGCTAAGATGGGCGTCTTGGGAAGGTCAGGTTGAAAGGAAGAATTTCTCTAGTGGTTCCTAAAGATTGTTTCCTTCAAGCTGTCCCATGTCACAGAAGCCACAGAATGAGCAATCCAGCTCATGTAAATCCTTTCTCTGGGCAAAATGTTATGTACTTGGTTAACAGCGCATAAAGTAAACATAAATGCCTAAGCCCAAGAATGTCATTTCAGCTAGAAGCATCTGTATCAACATCACGGTGACTTTGCTTCCCTCCTCTTGGTGTGTCCTTGAGGTAAAGACATATATTATTTTTTATTCATCTTCATGAGTTTGGACAAGCACTATACCCAATCCTCAAAAGTCACGGTAGTTCCAACTCTGCAGCAGGGAGGGTATGTGAGATCAAACAAGGTAAGCTCTGAGCTTGTAACAATTAATTTTTTAGCTTTATTCAAAAGTAGAATAAGCAACATTAATCCAGGAAAGCTAGTTATCATGCAATAATACCTACAGGGCCCACAACTCTTGAATAATTTAGAATAAACTTTGCATTGAGTGCCATGAATTATAGTCTAAAAAAAAAAAAGAATACACAGTCAAATCAGTTAGTTCAGCTTGAAATATCTGGGTCCTGATCCAGAATTTGTGCCTGTGCTTCAATCATACTCCCCTCCGTCTACATTTCCATCTCCAGCAAGAAGCGCCTCAATCCACACGGAGCGAAGTCCAGTACAGCCTTAGCTGTGCATTCCAGTGCAGGACTCAGGTTTCCTCTCTGGTGTGCATGTGTCTCCTCCACACACACCAGTCCTGTCCAAAAAATACTGCAACCCTGACTGACCTTTCAATACGAGTGACAACACACTCTAGAAAGCACTAGGAGAAAGGTTTTCAAAGCTGCTGAAAGAGATAGATAGGTATCTCGTGGGATTTTTGAATGCGACTAAAGAGGCCAATGGGCTGACTCCCACTGCTTTCATAAGATCAGTAAGAACTGGGTGCCTAAATTCTTCAGTCATGTTTGGAAACCTTGCTGCAAGCGTCTTTGAATAACTAAGAATTTTGGGACATTTCGCCTTACTTACAGATGAGGTCTGCCCAGGCACACAGTAAAACAAGCAAAAAAATCCCCCCCCAAACTGGTCAGAGTCTAGCATTTAGGACATGAGAGGGCTCTGGGTTGCTCCAGACAAGACATACCAACTCAGCTCTAGCTTTGGTTCCATATGCTTTGTAACCCAGAATCAGATCCAGCAGAAATGGGGCTAGCGTTATTTTACTGAAACCTGAGCATCCTCAAGGCACCTACATACCAACAGCAACAAGAATGTGAAGCAGGAGTGATGAGTGGAGAACATCTGCAATTGGAACAGGTGCTTCCTGCATGTGGTTACTGAAAGAAAAAGTTAAAAAGAAAGGCTCTGCACCTCCACAACTTGTTCCCTCCTGTTCCTCCTGCTGACCCGGAGCATTTCTGGCAAGGACTGCATGGTAGCCTGCAACCTGAAGCTACGCTCCAGAGGGCTCTCACCTGGGAGTGCTGACCAAACTGTGGGCTGTGATCTGCCCACCACTATCCTGCCTGTCACGCCACACGAAATGCAGGAGACTACACTCCACTGACAGACAAGCTCCTGCGTAAAGATTTTCAACTCTGCCATGGCAGATAAACAAAGACTCGCAAGAAGTGCAACTTTTGGTGAAGTCAATTCTGGTTAGAGAAGTATTTGTTCACACATGCATGGTATGGGAAACTTTCATTTACTTTAATTGTTATATTAAAATAAATAAAAGCCTTTTTGTGAGTCTTAATTTCAGTCTGCTGTAGAAATCACAGTTCACCACTGAACTCATCACTAGCATGTGAAAAATAATTGGGGAAGTCACATCACATAGGCCTTCCCCAGAAGTCAAAGCACCGGAAAAAAAAAAAGGAGATTGTGTATATCGCTTATCACTTCTGCACTGGGTTCATAAAATTTGAGCTTTGATTCATTTTAGCCATATGGCCAAAACGATTCCTACGAATCTGTCCAAAATTGTCTGCCTTTCTGTTCCAAGCTTTGGCCTGCATTCAGAACCAGATGCAAACAAGCACCGGCACAGATATTCGTCTCCTGGTTCCTCAGAACCAAGCCCCCACCTCCAGCACTATTTGCATTCAGGCTGGAACAGGAGGCACCACCCTGACGAGGAGCTTGATGTGAAGTTCCACATTTACAACCCTGTCACCAGACTAAATCAAATGGTATGTGCTCCATAACGCTGTCAGGAAGGTAGGGTATGCTGTCCTGCATCTGATTAAGAATGATATATTCAGTCAACCCACATAATAATGTTGGTTTAGGACTAAAATGAGAAGCTATTAGTGAATGCAATAATCTTCTTTTTCAAATGACAAAGAGGATGTGCAAATACAGCCAGGGTATAAAAATCTAGCGATCCTAACAACACGGGGATACCAGGAACAGGACTGTGATGCTTTACAGCCTGCGTGCTCTGCCTTTTGCCTCCTATTTGTTGTTTATGCTTAGGAATAGAGCTATGGGGGACGGGGTATTTAGGAACTGTCACCACACAAATGACATATGGGTGCTGCCTGGCTCATGATATCTTTATGATGGTGTGACTTCTAATCCAGACGTATGCAGATTAGCAGCAGGTTCAGTCATGCTGTAAGCATCCAGGGCTTCCTTTTAAGCACCGATCCCTTTCTGACTGGCAGTGATGTGACCGTCAGCTACTGTTTCCTGATGTCTCTCTCACATGACTCCCAAGTGCCATGATACGCTGTGCTCGGATGGCTATCCGATTTCCAATCACCGTACTGTGGCAGCAGACAGTAACGGGGGTTTCTGTTCCTGGCCGGGTGCCACAGTGTACTTGGAGACATTTGCTGCTTGCATGTGAGTTTTGGAATCCCCTTTTACAATCAGGAGGTCTATGGAAAAAGAAATCCCTACCACAGCATGAACATAATACTGGCTCTGTGTGATGCCAAAAGCATTAATCTCCTTAGCCTTAAGGCCGTGTGCCTACGAACTCCTAATGTCCCAGTTCACTCAGCACATTTCTCTCGACCTTATGCATGATTTTTTGATAATTATAATGTCACATGATAGCACACTACACTGTCTTGGAGTTATGAAACTGAGGCTTCATACCAGTAGAAAAATCCAGGTACTTCTTAAAAATCACTCACAGGAGAAGGGAGAAGCTATTATTGCAAACTGCAAGCCTGATGGTACAGTAGCTTCCAAAATTGGGGATGAGTTGCCTCTACCTTGGTTAAATGATGCTCCAGTTTAAATAAAAGTCCCTCAATTTAATTTGAATCAAAAAACATGGACTTCTGTATGTAACTCACTGGCAATAAAACCCACAGACTTAATTCAAGTCAGGACTCCCCTTAAAATGTTTATAAAGGAGTAACAGGTGACTAAATGCTCTGCTGAGAGGCACATCAGAAATGCTTTTGACAGACAAAAATTTGGCTTTGTCTTTTGTACCAAGTGCTGAACAGGTTTTGAATTTAAAGAGATGTTAACAAAAATGAAGATAAAGAAGCTGTTGTGCTGTGAGCCCTCCTCTGTTCCTGTCCCTCATAACTGCTTGGTTTCTGCTTTTGAACTCCTCATTCTTGCTGTCCAGGGAGAGGGCAGCCCTTCCATGGTGGGGAGTTTTAGAGCTCTTGCAAAGGCATCTCACCTCCTGACTCAATAACTACTGCCAGAAATTTTCCATTCTTTGTCATTACAAGGTAAGCGATGCGCGTTTGGGCCTTCTGGCTTTACAAAACGTTAGTTAATATGTACAACACTTGTCAAGGTAGGGAGTTTGTTCAGTCCTGCTGCTGTCACCGTCTCCTCTCTCAAACGCTGCTTGGGCTGCTGATGCTACAGCACAAGGAGGCAGTGACCAACAGGCAGCACGCAGCTGGTGGGGATGGTCAGTTTGCCCACTAGAAGCAGCGACCGGCAGTGAAGGCGGCTGCTGATGCTGTTCATAGGAACGAAGAGCCGCTGACGTCTAAGGTGAGGCTCCAGTTCCAGGGCAGAGCCCTTAATTTTTGTTCCCAAAATTAAGACACTCCCTTCCAATGGACAATGCATCAGCCTGTCCACCAGACAGTCCTGTGGCCAGCATAATTTTCATACCTGTAAGAGGACAGGACTATTGCCAAGGCTCCTTAAATGAGAGGAAGAAAGAAAACAAACCACTGATATAATTTTCTTTCCTTTGCAATCTCCTAATGATTTTTTTTTTTTGTTTAACCCTTTTTCATATCTTTCACAGCATGCGACTAGGTCAGTGTCACTGTCCCCTGGTTGTCCATCGAGCATAATCTAGACACTCAGATTGCTGCAGAGAAGGGAATTTGAGCTGATGACATGCAAGTATGTTAAAAAAGGATCACTGGAAACTGAGGCCACATTTTGTTGCCTCCAATTTGGGTACAGCAGAACAGCAGAATGGCTGTGGTTTTTTGGCAGGTCATGAAGACCCAGCAAATTTACCTTTACCAGACTTAAGGAATATAGTAGGGATGAGATAAATGTGATCATACAGATACTGGTGAAAAGTCAGTAGAATTTATTTTTTGATACAGAAAGATCTCATTTCTGTTGAACTTCCAAAATAACTGGTCTATAAAATATGTAAATTCAATCACATGGTTTATAAATGCTCAGGAAAATCACCATTTTCTGCAAGTTTCTATAAATGCAGTTCCTGCAGGGCTGATGGAGAGGAAGCTTCAGGTTTCTCACTTTCCTTCATATTACTGAGTGGGGACCACGCGCCTCGATCAGCTGAGCGTGGGTCACAAGAGCAGCAGCACTGAGGTTCACCACAGATTCTCCTGCCTGCTTCTCTGCTCTGCCAGCCATCATCAGTGCGGGCACAGGACCACAGAGACACTTCAGCTGGGAGGGACCCCTGGCAGACACCTCATCCAACCTCCTGCTCAAGCAGGGCAACTTCAGAGTTACAGCATCGCTAATTAACAACACAATGAAACACAACAGATACACTGGGGATGTGCATCTGTGTTGGATGTGCAGCATCAAATGGAGAATCTAGAAGAATTTCATAAGTGCATTCTCAGTTCACCACTACCTTAACTTTAAAGGCACATTTTAATGTGACACTGATTCACGATCAGCTTTCTCAGATAAATGCAGCATACCCAGAAACCAGCAATTACAAGCTGCTCAAACTTAGCAACAAATTGACCACAGGAAACTTAATGCTTTAATCCAAACCTGAGCAGCAGACAGAAATCCTGATGCAGTTGTCAAACATAGCATAATCTTGGCTTTTACTTTATTTCAGTTTTGATTTTTTTTTTTTTTTTTTTTTTTTAGAAACTGTAATTTAACCTTGTCAAGTAGGAGTTTCTGGGTTGTTTGGAGGGGGCGGGCTCTCTCCAGATCAAAGCAGAGACAGCAGAGGCGTATGAGGAGAGAACTGAGAGCAAGCATGTGCTCTCATAGTCGGTGCCAGGCAGCTGAGGGTGATCGAATCTGGTCCTCATTTATTTCTGTACAGCTGGGGATCTCTCACAGTACTCTGCTTGCTCCGCTCATATTTCCTTTTTACAAGGGAGAGCCTTTCATCAGAAAGTTGGAACAAATCGCACCTTTGGTTAAACCATCACGCACGCTAACTGTTGTTTCCCCTTTCCCGGTATCTGACATCAGAGCCATGTTGTTTGAGGAAGTCACAGTTACAGCGATTCTTTCTAACCGCTGCTCCCCTCTATTTTAGGCTGGTTGAGAATGATCCCATCCCTTTATATTCTGCTTCTGGCTAAATACATTTATATCTGTAACCTGTACATCCAGGAACATTGTTTGAGAAGACCAGAGGACAACAAGACATTTCTGTGCAGAACAAAGGAGCAGAAAAGGAAAGTGTGGCTCTTTTTGAAAATTTATTTATTTTATATTGATTTGAAATTCTTCAACAACAACAGCACTTTGATTGATGCGAAGTCACAATGAAGTCACAGTAGACTTGGCGGCACGATGAATGCTCCTTTGACCTTTAGAGATGGTTGGCCTCATTCCCCCACTGCTGTGCACCTCGGGTTGTAATTTATACCTGCGGCAAAGCGGTTACCAAATCAGCATGGTAGCAGTTTATAGCGACTCGCACGAATCACAACACAAGGAACAAGGCAGGGGGAAATCAGGCCCAGTGCCTTCTCCCACAAGGCATCAAAGAGAGGATCTTTCATAATTTACTACAATACCGCCTAAGCACCAACCTAAAGTGAGGCCCTGCCAGGCACCCTACAAACACAGAATAGCGGATGGCTACTCACCGCAGCCCGAGGGCTTGTCTACGGGGGAAGCTACTGCTCATTAAATGAAGGTGTGCGCAGGGAAAGCGGCTCTTTGTGCTCCGGGAGGAGCCGGTGCAGTTTGTGAGCTCCAGGGCTGACCACAGATGCTGCATAAACCAGCGTGGCTGCACAGTGGCTAAGCAGAAGGGCTGGAGCCCCTCTAGTACCCCCTCTAAATCTACCCTGCCTCTCAAGCAGATTAGTCCTGTGCAGAGAAATTTTTTTAACCCTTTGCAAGTTGCAAAAGCCTGGGAAACAGGCAGAAGAATTAAGTGAGGGAAGAGGTTTCCAGAACTGTGCACAGAACCCTGAAAGAACACCATTGGCCGTGTCTACAGGGCCTTGCTAGATAACTCCTAAGACCAGACGACTCAGAGTGCCCCAAAATGGAGGAATCTCCCTGTGTCCACATTGAAGGCCTTCAGGTGTCCCAAATCCCTCCTCAGGCGGAGACCAGCTCTTTGCTCTCTGGTCTGACGTCCATACCCAAAGCCATCCAGGAGGGAAGGAGTCCATCATGGAGGCCATTGAGTCATCTCATCCTCAAGGTAAATGCACCATGGTCTCGCCCATAACCTCACTGTGAAGCCCTTCAAAGGGAACCTGCCTTACTGAACACTAAGATCACCCAACAGCAGATCTAGCTGACCATACACAGGCATGCTGGGGCTGGGACAGGAGAAGCTCGATCCATCATCGCTTTGCTACCGAGGGCCAAAATGCTCCTTTTCTGAAAGAAGCATGCATGCTTGAACAGAAAGGTCTTATACAGCTGGTGTTTTGAACATACGAGCTCCTGGGCCCTCACACAGACACAACTTTTCAGGTGATTCAAGGAAGGTTTGCAAAGGTGTCCCATGAAATGTACCTGCACTAAATACAGTGACGACTCAGTTCCAGGTTCCAGGAAAAAACACAGTTCACAACAGAAGAAACACAATCCCTCAACTGCTTCCAGAGGTCCAGGGAACCTCCCAGAACTATCTTATTCCCTCGTCTTTAGAGGCACGCATTTAGAGACAGTGAAATACAGCAGTTTCTGACTTCAAGACAGCAGCCCAAGAAAGAGTCCTAGGACACAGCAATTTGGTTTGGGAGCTACAGCCTGTGACCATAGGAGATAGCTTCCCTTCCTCTTTGTGAGAAAAGTAGAGGAAGCTGGAGAGCAAAGTCTGACCAAGGCCTACAAAATGAATAAACAACTGTGCTGTCCCTTTTCTGTCTTTTAAAAGTCCTGCAATTCCCGCTCGTATACCTAACATACTAAATTTGAAAGTGCCCAAGAGGAACTGAGATTTGGCTTGTTTGCAATGTCGTGACAAGCAAGTTTGTAGGAAAGCTGTGTATGATATCATCCTGGACACCAGTGGCTCCAGCACGAGGCAGGCTGTGTGTGAGCCCAGGAGTGCCTGCACTTCACACACTCCCTTGCAAAAGGCAGAGTGCGTTAAGACGGCCAAAGCACCTGCAGCACCATTTTGCACACACCTACCTGCAGCAGCACGGAAAATACAGCAGACAGTGGATACGCTGGGGGAAACGGCATCAAAAGTTCACCTGCCCCTGACACGTGTGATAAAATGATCTTCAGGGAGTAGATAAAACACCATTCTCTAAGACCGTGTCTAATGCCACCCCACTCCACTCTCTTCAGTCCTGCCAGGATTAGCTACACCAACAATCTCACAGAGCTCCCCAAGACATTCATCTACAACCCCCTCTTTGTCCCTCAAGTCTTGCCGCCTTTGTGGCCAATGAAACTTCTGCTGTGTCCCAGTAACCCCTGCCTCAATGGCACTGCATTTCCTGGCTGAAGGCAGGACTTAGTAAAGAAATGGAGGGGACAGCTAACCTCTGCTTCCACAGGGTCTTCCTACCTCCAAGATGCCTTCTTGCTTTTACAAGCACCCAAAGGACAAGTGCTGTTTATTTTGCAAAAACTCTGGAATTAGTTAACTTAAACCAAACGATGTTTATGAATTAGTTATTTGTTCACAGCCCCTATTGCCTACCCAGATATGATGAAGCCTATGAGGTGCAGAGTTTGCCCTGTGTGGTCCTTACAAGTGATGGTGACTGAGTCACCTGGCTAACCACTAGAAAGCAAAGCCATACTCCTTGCAAGCTTTCAATTAGAAACAGTAAATTAGCAAAGCCGCAATCACTTCTTAAAAGCTTCTTTTTCAAAGCAAGCCTTTTCCGCTGTCCTTTCTAATTTCTTTCAGGATCCCAAGGCGATGACAAGCTCCATCTTCTGAAAGATCAGAGGGGAGAGCAGGGCCGGGTGCAACCTAGAACAGTAATAGAGAACATCAGGAAGATTTTGGCTGGAAGAGGTCTCTGGAATTTCCATTTCCATCACCTGCTCAAGCCAGGGCTAGCTTCAAGGCAGGCCAAGTTGCCTTGAAAGCTTTCAGTATCTCCATGGACAGAGGCTCTGCAACATTTCAGAGAGATTCTTCCTGGTGAATAATTTCCTTCCTAAAGTCAGAACTTCCCTTCCTGCATCTTGTGACCACTGCCTCTTGTCCTTCCGCTGAGCAACTTTGAGATGAGTCTGGCTCTGCCTTCTCTGTAACTCTCCTTTAGACAGTTGAGGACAGCAATTAGATCTCCCCTTGTCTTCTTCTTCTCTGGGCCAAACTCTCTCAGTTCCCTCAGCCCACCCTGCTCTGGTACATACTCCAGCCCACAGCACAGGAGCATTTGACTCAGAATTAATGACACTATTCCATTCCTGCAGAGGTCAAAACCAGTGACCTCAGGATATCACCCTGTGTATTTTAATGATAAAACACTAACATTCTAAAATCATTTGAGGACTTTTTCTTCATTCTATATAGGTTAAATGCTCATATAAAACCACAATAAATTAAAAATTATATGGAGTTATGTTTTATTACAAGTTGCATAAAATACAGCAACAAATCACATCCTAGCAGGTGACCATCCCTCTCTGCTAGGTATTAAGCCTGCCGCTTGGCCAGCTGAGCTACACTAAGCATTAGATAAAACCTGCAGATCACTTAGACCCAACTGGCACCTGCAGAATTAACACCTGCAATTTTGGTGAGCTAGCTAAACTAATTGAACTGAGGAGCACAAAGCTATCAGATTGCACTTCTCTTTTCACACACAACTCTTGACGTCCTTTGCAAGCAGTTGTGAGAAACTGCATATTTGATTTAGTTTGAAATGTGATCATTTTTGCAGGTGACTGCAGCTTTTTAATGCAAACATGGAGATACCTCTTTATTCTCTCTGCAGAACAAAACGAGTTTGTTTTTTTGTTCTGCTTTAGGAAACTGCCGTTGGATATTCAGTGACAAGCAGTTTGAATAGATAGATTTAATTTTTGCTACAGCCCCGGTTACAATAACAACCCTTACATCTCTTGTAATTACCACCCAGCATTTCACTCGCAACGCCGTAACAGCCTCTCTTTCTGTATATTTAATCACCCTCTCCTAACCTCCAACTCAACTAATGGAGCTGCTGGTTGATTAGCAAACAAATAACCACCTGAGTGCCAGACACGGGCAGCTGCACAGTGTGCGTGTCACTCACGACCCATCTGCAGGACGCAGCAAATGCCAGAAGCTTGTCTTGGAGCAAGCCTGGCAGCAGAGCACCGGACACCAAGAGCGGGACACACATGCATGCACGCGTGCGCCTGCACCTATGTGGAGAAATAAGAGCAAGAAAAGCTCGGAAAATGTTAATGGAAAGGAAATGTTTTTATGTGCTCTTCTCTCATGGCTAATTTGCTCCTTAGCAGTTCCTCAGTGTCATGACTACCATACCATCTGCTGAAGAGAAGAGTCGGGTGCAATCCTGGGTAGTCAAAAAATGAGCTGGTCGCTCAGGCTGTGCAGTGAGAGGGGATCTTGTCAGCGGTTCCGACTAATGCGGTGTCTGCGTCTCATGAGTTTTACAGTTTCTAAACATTACAAGATGGCAAGCAGTTGCGACTAATACAATGTTTAGCAAAATCTCCTGACTAACCCCAAATTTTACATTTGATTCACGAAGTGACCATGCAGTTCTACAAAAGGTGGGCTTGTAATAATTGTCAGCATTATTCACACAAATATATTAACATGTTGATATTGCACACATCACCTTGAAAAGAAGTCAGAGATTCAATGCCAGCTTCAGCATATATACAATAGAATGCTTCTGAAGTACATCCGAGAATTCTCATTTAATGATGTGATACTTTATTTTAAAATATACATTCAGGTGTGTGGTGATTATTCAGGAAAGATATATAGCTCACTCATATCCTTCGGCTTCTCTAAGGCTGGATCTCACTTTATTGTTTTATTTTCTTGACAAAAATGGCATTAATACTTTAGTGGATTGTATCAGAGCCTTATTAAGCTGAGCATTGCAATAATAAAAGAAAGAGAGACCGAACTTTAGAAAGTAAAGATTTGTTGAGCATCCTTCCACTTGGAAAGAGATGCTTATTAGGTTAGAGGTAACACATCTTTTTTAGTTAACCTTGAGCAAAACTCAGATTTGTGCCCAGTATAGATGCACACTAACACCTTATTAACAACTTATTCTTTTCAGCAGTAAAGGCAGACACTAGTAAAGACACAGTGACACTGAGGTAAAGAGATATTAAACTTTTCCCTCTTCTGGATGTAACTCTGAAGTTCAGATTGGATGTTTTAAGCAGGCAAATGGATGGGAGTAGCAATACAAGAGCAGAAATGTTTTCCCCATCTTATTAGGGAATGTCTGCCTGGTTACAATGAGGGGAAGGGGAAGAATAGGAGGGGCAGGGGCAGGAAGGGAAGGGAAGCGAAGGGATCCTCTGTCTTCTTTACACCTATCTCTTCTGTCCTCATAAGGCTTTAAATTCCCATCCTTTTGTTTGGATTGTACTCTTTCTTCAGAGAAACACATTGTCTTCTGTGTTTGCCAAAGAAGATACTCTTTCTTCAGAGAAACACATTGTTTTCTGTGTTTGCCAAAGAAGACTTAAGCTCCCTTAAAGATCTCCTTCTAGCTGAAATTGCCCACCAAACTAGAGAACTCCCTAGGTGAAAGTCTATGTGAGGAAATGCAAGAATCCTATGCAGAGCTCACCTGAATATTTCCCTGGTAGGATAACACCACTGTGCCACCGGCACTCTCTGCTTGTGCAAACAGAACTTGACAGCAAACACAGGTGAACCTTCCGAAAGATCTAATCTTAGAAAATGTACTAAGCTGCTTGATTCACAATAAATAGGAGCTTCATGGGCTATATCTATACTGCTGGGTCAAAACTTCATTGCTTCTACATTTTTTCCTTCCATACCATGGTATTTAATATGAATTTACCTATGTGGAATCAGCCATAATCACATTTGCCATAGGTGAGCTGTTACCAGAACTAGAAGGTGTTAATTGCTAGGAATAAACTGAACTAAAACCACACTTTGTCGTGTGTGTTATAATATGAAAGGGAAAGAAGAGAGTGTGAACAGCATCCTGCCCTCCTGCTCTGCTGTGTGCTGCTGCAGCACTGACTTCATGAGAATTTGTGTGTGTTGATACATCACAAGCAATACCAGCTTTCTCAAAGTAAGGAAGCGAAGGGAGGCTCCACAGCCCCACCTGTATTGGCTGCATATCAGTGCCCACTGACACCTGCAGAAAATGAACTTCTGTTACCTACAATCTGCTAGATCTCACAAAATGAACTCAACCCCTTCTTTCATAAAGTAGCACTATATGGAAGTAGAGTAATCTCCAGGAGAACAGTATAGATGGAGGGGGAAAAGCCAAACTATGTATTTCATCATTTCCACTTAAAAGAGTGGTATGAGAAGCGGTTTAAACAATCCCCTTCCTCTGAGCAAAACAGACTGACCTCAGTGCCTGAAGGTCTTAAATGCTGGCATCCACCTACTGGGTCACAATTTATATCATCTGCATCTATGTGACAATTATACATTTCCTTCCAGATTGTTGATAAAGGTATTGAGCAATGCTGAAACAAGAATAGCTCCTTATGCAACTTCTGTTAGAAATTTACAGCACTCCTCTGCCAGCTCTTCTAAACCACTGATTTCCAATCTGTAGTGTGCAAAGCCCACTGATGGTCCACAAGCAAACTCAAAGAGGCAGCCAAACACAATTAAAACTCTGTCCTGTTGCTTTCTTCTGGAGGTAATGAGAGACTCCTTGAGTAGGTAAGAACTTACTGTCGTACTTGGGCTCCATTTCATGTGGTGAAGGGAGATGCTACCATGCAGCTGGTAACAGCCTCTTTTCCTTCCATCACTTAGACTACTACTGAACATAGTCACTGAATATAAGGGCCAGCTCTTTTTCCTCTGAATACACCACCACAGTTGCTTTCGGTTTCACTGACTGTAATATTTGTTCCGTGGCTGAATCACAGAAATCACTTCAGGATCATACTGTTTAGGGATAGTAACAGAAAGTGGAGAACTGGTATCACAGTAAAACCAAAAGGTACAGCTGAAAAAGCTGAATGTGGTAGTGAAATCTGAAGTCATTAACAGAAACTAATTCATGAGAGCAATAATCCAGGTAATAGCCAATCAACAGGATGTGAAGTTGGAGAAACATGAAAGAAGTAAAAGATCAGAGAGGACAGAATCAGATGGCACCTCACAGAAGGGCAGGCATTCAGATATGAAATAATACATATTAAAAACAAAACAAAACAAAGCAAAACAAGGAAGATAATGTAACAATGACACAAAGGAATGGAAACCACCAAATATAATAGAAAAATGTAGGTAATAATATTCATAATCCCAGTAAAGGTCCAAGTCAGTCCCAGAAAACTTTCAACTTTTGGAAGTTGAAATCAAAGAAAGAGTGTTATTTGTTAACAAAGGCACTCTGTGGACAGGGGGACAGGTGGAAAGACAGACAACAGACAATAAACAAAAAAACAGCTTTTCCAGTCTTTATATTCATTTCACCATTGCATCAACATCTTCCCCTTGTCATGTGCGCGCACACAAACACTCTCCATTTCTTTCCTTGCTTCAGCCTGTTGAATCCTGCCACTTATCAGCTGTCCGAGGTCTCCTATAGTCTTTGTTCTCTTTGTGTAGAAATAACTAGCCCAACAAAGCTGCTAGGAATCCCAGTTGTGTGTACTTACAAAGACCTAGTTAAAGTTGAAGTCCAGCAAATTCTCAGAGACGTTTGGGAAGTCAGTGTTTCTCAAGAAATGCACAAATCTTTGGATCTCTTGAAGGGGGTGCCCTACATTGCAGTTTCTTTGTTGAATTCAGAAGTTCATGGGAAATTCCCTACTAAATATTTTTGTTATTGTTAGAAAACAAGGCAGTATCAGCAAGGAGAGGCACAAATTTTGGTCAAAACTAGAAAGAAAGGAATGCCAGGATAGCTAGTAATTTGCTGGTAAGAGAAATTCACGTGATGTGTGAGAAAACCAGACACAAGTTCCAGCTCTGCCTGATTCACAACAAGAATATGAAGGAAGCCAAGTCAGTCTTTCTGTGGTTCGGTGACTATTAATACAAGACAGAACAGACGCAACTGGAAAGCCTGAGAAAGTCCCACACGCACCCCCTTGCAAAAGGCACTGTCTGGAGACTGGGGAGGCCACAGCCCGGTTTCAGCAGAGCCAGGCACTTGCAACTACATGGGACTGTCTCAGGTTTATGTCGAAATGCAGAGGGAATATTTATAAAATCTCAGTGAGTTTGATGGGCTATTCTGCACCTACCTCCATGCTTCTCCTTTTTCACAGCCTTCAGAAATGTACAGTCCTGGTGTCTCCACTACACCCTGCTCTCCTCTGAGAGCTCAGAGGAGTAACACATTGGAGGAAGCACGTTGGGTTTTGCTTAAAAATGCAAGGACTCCCAAGATTGCCATTTCCATGAGTTACTCTTCAATCTCTGTCTCCTCCCTTGAGCCTCTGAAGAAGTTGTCTGCATTAAGTGCTTTTTTTTTTTTTGTGCTGCAGGGAGACAAGTGTACTACAGTCACTACTGGCTTCTCTCATTGTTCTCAGCATGCATCTGGCTTGGCTTTCTTTTCTTTTGTTTTTCTGGAAGGACAGGAACTGTGTACCCCCTAATACAGATGAAACTGAAGCAGAGCAACTGAGTAGACCACTAATTAAACTTTATAAAATTTTATAAACTTTTATAAAAGCTATGCTCATTGCAGTTGTATGATCTAGGAAAAGGTTGTTAAAATGAGCAACAGCAACAAACTCCAACCAAATCCAATAAAGACACCCAAAAGCAAAAATCAAGAGAAAGTTTCAGGAGTCACAACTTGAGTACCAAATGATTTTATGAGTGCATAACAAAGAAAAGTTCAGCAGAAGTGACTTCAAGCTCGCTGAAGAAGTATGAGAGGAACCTGTAGACAGACAAGATACATAGACTAACACTGGGAAACAGAATGAACTCTTTGCTCAGTGGCTATCAGGGAACAAGAAGAGCAGTGTTTCAAGAAACATTTTCCGGAGGGAGAAAAACATCACCACTCCTCATTAACAAAAAATTCCTAGGGCTCTTGCCCTGACCCAGAAGCCCATATACTTTTGGTAATACTTGGTTTTGCATGTGTGCAATCACACAGGTCTCTTCTATCACTTACAGGTGATGTTTATCATAGGATCATAGAAAAGTTGCTTGAAAGGGACCTGTGGAGATCTAGTCCATCCTCTTGCTTTGTACCGTGGGTATCATCCACACTAGCTCCCATCAGCTGTGGTTTATCTGGCCAACTCTTGAAAATTTCCTGGGGTGGAGATCACATAGTCTCTCTCAGTTCCAGGGCCACACTGCCCCTCTCATGGGTTTTCCCAATGGTCTGAACTGAACCTTCCAACTGTAGTTCTTGGCTGTTGCTCCTTGTCATATTGTCTGCTACTAAAAAGTAGAGTTTGGCTCTGTTGTCTTTGTCATTCCTCACTCCAGTGGCTGTAGGCTGTTCCTAAAATCACCCTATAGCCTCCTCTTCACCAGACTAATCCCTCAACCTCTGCTTGTGCTCTTGGTGCTTCACTAATCTGGCAGTCCTCTGCCAGACTCCCTTCAGCTTCTTTACAGTCTCCTTTGAACTGGGGGGAGGAAGGAGAGTCAGTAAAGGATGCATGATTCCAGGTACGGCCTCACCAGTACCAAGTAAAGGTGGAAGAGAACAACAACTTTGCTTGATCTGCTGGGTGCGCTCCTTCTAGTCCAGTGTGTGGTTTACCTTACAATGACTTTTGACTCAACCATAGGTGGTTCAAACAGTTCACCATAATCCTGAGGTCCTTTCCAGCCAGGTTACTTTGTACCACTTTGTACCAATGCTGGAGTTATTCTGCCCTCAATGCAGAACCTTGCATTTCTTCTTGCTTAATCTCATGAAATTTCTGTTGTCCCAGTCTTTGACTTTCTCAAGATTCCTCTGGACTAAAGCTCTGCCATTCTGTGTGTCAATCACTTCCCCCCACTTAACACAGTCTGCAAATTTGCTAACCGTGCCATCTGCCTCCTCATACAGGCCACTGCCTTCTTGTCTTTGCTATGTTTGAAAATGAATTTCAAGTAGATGTTCTTTTTCAGTGACTGAGGTGACAATAACTGGCATATTGCTCCCTGAATTCTCTTTTTTGCCTTGATGAAAGATAGGCCTTTAGCCTTTTTCCAGTCTTCATGGATCTCCACAGACCACCCCGATTTTTCACAGATGATAGGCAGCAGGTACCTCTTTCAATACTGTCAGATGCACCTCTGCATAGTTTGTTTCAGAAGACTTCTCACCAGAAGTCTTAGTATCATGCATTTTGTGTAGATAGTGTTACACAAAATATTACTGCTCTGTTTTCACTTTTTCCCCAATATTTTCTACATTACCTCTTCCTATCATCCTATTAACTAGTATTTCATCTCTTTAGGACTAAGCTTTCCTTCTACATTCGTATTTCACACACTTCAGTTCCTATCCTGACTGGCATTAGTGTAACAGTCATCTTTTTAAGAAGTGTAATATGATATAACTGGGGTGAGCATCAGGGCTGGGGGACAGGAAAAGAGGAGTAACAAGTTCCCAGTACTCATAATTTGCAATTCATCAAACTCAACAAAGACGAGCACACCTTAAAACAATCAAGACGATATAGCATCATTTATAAATGTAAGCAAAACTCTATTGATCTAGTTATGGTAATTTATCATTATTAGGAACAGGAAAAAAAGTTAATTTTGCCCATTCAAATGAATGGGAGACAGACCTGTAGGTGATCAAGAAGAGTGAATAGACTGTAATTATACTACTTTTACTTGAAAATTCACTGCAAAATTATGCGCAATAATTATGCCACTGTTGTACTGAAGCCAAAAGAGAATTAAAAGATGTCCTTTACTTACACTGATTACATTCTACAATCCTTTCTATGAGACCTAAGAGGACAAAAACAGAAAAAGACACCAAAGTTTCTGTGTTAATCTTCCAACAGAATACCCTAGTAGTTATCAATGAATAGCGATTAATGCCCCCTAAAGAATATTCAAAGGAATTAACAACTCTGTGGTCTCCAGAGGGTGAAAACAGATGCTGCGTACTGAATTCTCTCTATCCTGTGCCACATGCAAGGTGTGCTTTTCAAGATTTAGGAGGCCATAGATGGTAAGCGTGCCCCCCAGAAGGTCTGCAGGGTTCACAAAGCAACAGCTCTTCCTGAACGCATCCTCCCATGTTCACCTTCGCCTTCTAGTCCAAGTCTTTCTCCCTGCCAATAGCACCCAAGTCAGGGACAGGAAAGGGCATTTGCCAGCTTCAGAGGAAGCCCTTATTAAGCCAGTAATGATCCGCCATGCCCAGAACTAGCCTGCCATGACAAAGTGCCCAAATTATAGGGTAGAGTATGAGACTCCTGACTGAACATGTGTTCTCCAGCCACTCTACTTACATGTACTGGTGCCTCCTTAGGCCGGCAGCCATGTCTACTCATCCAGCTGGCCACTGTGCTGGATTCAGGTAGTGAGGAAGGAATCATCTAGCTCAACCACCACATGCTGGGTCATTATTTTTATGAAGGGCATTTCTCAGATCCAAGGAATAAAACAATACTGAGATTTTAACTCACTTCTTACAAGTTTCCACTGTAAGTATGGCACAGTTCAGATTTTATGTCAAGTTGCAACTGGTATCCCCACTGTAAAACGTCTAGTAGAACACAATTCTTCAAGGAGCAACAGTAAAGTAAACCTGGTGATTGAATTCACTGTCACATCCATGGTTTACCCTTATCTTTCTCTTAAGCTCTCTTTCCTTCCTATGCTGCCTAAAAGAAGCATCTTTTCACTGTGTTTTTTTTCTCCTTAGTCCTCATCATGAGGAATAATAATCAAGGACACAACGCTGGTAGTAGGTGGCTTCTATGCAGAGCTCTTCTTCATTGCTCTTGCCAAGATGAACAGTGTTGTCCCACTCTTTCCTGCCTAGCATTTTATAGGTGGGGAACCAGAGGCCCCAGAAGGTGATTTACTGAGCTGGCAAACGACAGAGCCAAATGCCATACAGATCCTGCTGTCACCATCCAGCACTCTAGCTAGAAGAAGGTTTGATATCTAGTCTAATCTCAACGATCACTACCGATGTGAGTCATGTTTCCCACGCTGTTACCAATGCCTCACCTGCGTGATGCTGCTAAACAGAGGTCTGAAAGGGGATTTCAGACACTAGCTCTTGCCCCAATTACTCACACAGAGCTAGCACCATTATGCAGAGACAGACACAGTAATTAGACCTAGGACACACTTCAGGGTTTAAATATTGCTCCAGTCTCTGTACATGCAGGATTTCATGAAATGACCTTGGATTTTCTGAAAGTGCAGCACAACCACGGCACATTTTGGTTTGAAGCCTTTCCAGGCCTTGAGAGTGATTTTTAGTTAGTTAGTTAATTGGTTTTTTTTAAGAAGTCCTTAAAGAGTAGGGTTTCTTTTTGGCAATGTAAAAGCAGGAAAGCAACAGACAGTGCCAGCCTGACTCTCAGAGAGAGACAAGATCTTTAAAATAGTATTTCCGCTCCTTTTGAGGCTACAGCCTGTGGTTTCATCTGAGGTACCTGTGTGGCAATCTATTCAAATGAGCCCACAGAAAGTCTCATACGTTAAAAGATATGCGAAGGAAAGAGGAATTTCCAGTGGAAAATGTGATTGAATGGAGAGACGTTCACTTGGACAATCTCTTACCAAAGCATAGCAAACGACTAGAGGTATCTGCCAGTCTTTTTTTCCATGCCATGAGGCACTCTCTCTCTACTGCTTACATCAATTAGAACTCATAATGTAATTACTGGGCACATCTAAGCATCATGGCTCCCTTCAGAGAGGCTCACAAGCCTGCCCACTCACACTGAGGTCTGCAAGTAACTATGAATCCCCCAGCACTTAGTGATGCGTTTCACACCTCAGCTCTGGGCTCTGAGTGATGTTTTTAGGCTCTTCTAGCCCTGACAATTACAGACACCATCAGGAACCCTCAGGCTTAGTCAAACATTCTTTTTTTTTTGTATTTCATATTAATAAGAACTACTTTTAGAACACAATGCTCACAATTTAGTATATAATTAAGAAAAGAACCCATCTATTAACTGAATATTTCAAAACTATGGTAATAGTACAAGACAGTGTAAATATGTATGTATTTACAGACTTTGAAATCAAATGTTTTCAAAATTTGCATGTGGGGTTGTCAATGTCTCAGGGAACTTGTATGTGCATGTATATTTATCAGAATCACAAGGATAGGTACTAATTATGCTGATCACTGAATTTGTCAACATGCCTGTGTGGTTTTTTTTGAAAACAGGAATGATCTCTAAAGCTGATGCTTAAAGGAAATGTCAGGGGAGACAGGGTCAATCTGAAAAGGGCAAAGGGAATGAAAATATTATGGTTTGGGGTTTTGGTTTTTGGGGTGGGTTTTTTTGGTTTTTTTTTTTCAGACAAGTGTCATACCATTGCTCTTCATCACAAACAACCCTTTTTGGTTCAGTGACAATAACTACAAATGCATTTGTTCTATGATGACAGCAGTCTGATTTGGAAACAAGACACTCTCTACCAGAAATAATCCCTGTTGTGTCCAAAATCTCCAAAGTAAACCTAGGTCCAGGCCCCAAAAAGAGCTGTCTGAATACGAGTAAACCAAATACTCTTGCTGATCTGAGCCTGCTGTTCTGCACCACAGTCCTGCCTGGTCTCACCCCAGCTGCCCATCCCAGTCTCCTCTGTGGTGTTAGCTCTCACATTCCTCTGTTTTACTGGTGACCCAAAAGGGTTCACCTCTGTTATGTGGCCAGTTTGCTGATCTGCTCACTGTGCAGGGGTGCCAGAGACACGACGAGAGAAGTGACAGAAATGTGTAACTGGGGAGGGATATTCAGCAGTGGTCCCAACTTAAATGTCGTTTATCTGCAGCCTGAGACTTTACAGCTTGTGAAATTATCCAGTAAAGTGCAGTGAAGGGATAGAAGCAAGAGGTCAGTGCTCAATGGCCTTTATCTTGTCTTTGGAGACTGGGGCACCTCTGCATGCTTGCCTTCCACCTTCATGCACAGCAGGGCCAGTCCTAGGCTCCGAGGATGCAGCTGTCTTGGGAAGCAGATTGATAAATGACCACAGCCCTCATGTCTGCTCTGAATACACTATAGATGCAGAGAGCCAGGTCAATGAGGGGATGGAGACAGAGGTTTCAACTGAGGTCTTCACTCTCACTCATCCCATTTAACAGCAGCAGCAACAGCAGTTTCATTCCCCAGGCTCTCTGCTGGCTCCTTTTCCTCCATTCTCCTCTCCCACAGCGTGGGTCCTACCCCAGCACCTCACTCTGGAGGTAGCAGCACTGAGCTTGGTTTACAGTGCTAAGAAGCCCTGAGCAACCTTTGCCATATGGCTGTGAGTAGCCCAACTGCAGAGCTGTGATCACAACAGCTGCCAGTACTTGTGATTCACGCAACGCACAAATCTGCAAAGTCCAGGCATCCTCACCCTAACTTAAATGTTCAGCTAGTAAAATCTGCAACTACCTGAATGCCTTTGGAGATATGGTAGTGATCAGCAGTCAGGTTCCTAGAACTACAGCTACCTGCTGCACACGGCCATGGACATATTTATTATTGTGGTTCAGCAGCCAACAAGGTTATCACGGTTGGTTATCAACCCAAACAGGCAAATAGAGAATGTCAAAGAGCGATGAAGGATCATACTGAACCTGAAATGATCTACACAACCCTTCCACAGCAAGCAAAGGAAATGGTCACAAGGCCAGCATCTTCTTTGGGGTGGTGTCTGCAAAGCTCAAAGCAGCTGAATGGCTCCAGATACCACCAGCACAACTCTCTGTGCTGTTCTGGATCTCAGTAGTGGTACCACCACAAAGAGCTGCTTCTGGAGCTCATAACAATAGTGGGACAGGGGGTTTTGTGGGTGGCTGTTTTTGTGGTTGTTTTAAAGGCCAAACCAACTGAAAACTGCAAAAATGAATTTGTATCAGAAAGAAGTTTTGCAAAAATGAACACAAATGCCCAGCTTTGCCCAGCTGTAGTTTCCTCCCATGTCCCAGCACAGACATCTGAACTGGAAACAGGGGTGATCTTAATAGATGGTGTTAAATTGCATATTTTTCATTGAACTGCAAGGGACGGAAGCAAGGAGCAGAAAGCTAAAACACCTGTTGCAAGCCTCCTTCAAAAGAAACTATATAATACTAGTTGTAGGCTGCCATAAAAAGCTTTATAGTGCCTCAAAGGCATTGGGTCAACGTGTTAACAATTTCATTCATATACTTAGTGGAAAATAAAGAGAACAGAACTTCTAGGTATGCTTGTCCCCTGCACACTAAAGCTTTGGCTGTATAGTTTGATGAACGGCTTTGTGTTGGAAATTCCTTTATAGTTACAGAAAGAGTAAAAAAAAAATGAACAACATTGCAGACCTAATATTGAAATAGTAACAGTGAAGGAACAAAAGAAAGAGAGGTTCCCCAGGAATGGAGGAATTATTGCTATGTAATCAAAGGACTATTTTTTCTTCTCTGCTTTCTCAAGACAAAACTTTGGTTCTAGTTTCTCTAAAAAGAACATCTTTGCTTTTCAGGTGATGTCTGCTTCATTCACTGAGCAAAGAAGTGTGAGGAGGGACAGCGTCTGGGGAGAAACAAAGCCAAGGACATTTATTGGAAGGTATTAACTATATCAGAAAGAGTACTTCAGACCCTCATTTAATTGAAATCAGGAATGTAGCTGCAGAAAAGAAACATCGCCAGCATACCCTAGAGAGCAGTTCTGAAATCTGTGCTACATTGACCACTGACAATCCACAGAGAGCTGGCAGGTCACACCGTGCTGGCTCTTCTCCTTGTTTCCAGCTGCTAAATTACATTAAAGTCAGCTTAAAATTCATTAAACGCCTTCCTATTATTACTTTTCCATATAAGCAGTTGTTATAGCTGCTGCAGAGACATTGTGTGACCGTGACAGTGAAGAGAGAGGCCTCAGTAAATATGAATGGGAAAGGAGAGGTGATTTTGACCAGGAAAACACTTGGGACCCTTTGCTTCAGAATTTAACTGCTCTTCAGAAGATGAAAGCAGCTACACAGTAGATTGTGAATGCAGATGCTTAAATGCTCCAGAGATACCTTCATACTGAATGTGGAGGTCACATCTTGTTTTGCAGTTTTGTATAAATTCTGAACCAGTGAGAGTCACTGCTCTGTGAGACTGTCATTGCAATGATGCTGACCCGGTGTCACTGATAATTACAGGTAATTTCAAGTGCTGTCATTAATTTGCCTTTTTCAATCACTCGGCAAAGCCTTACAGGCTTTGTCCTGTATATAATGGTGTTGAAGGTAATAAGATTTCTTCCATCGGGGATTTAAAGAATTGGATTTAACTCAGATTTTTTTTAAAGGCTTTGCACTATTTCTAGCAGGTCTTGGAAAAAATAATTTCTTAGCAGTTTTTACCAATTTCCATGAGAAGTTTTTCCAGACCAGGACGCAGAGGACTAAAATTCAGGTGTTACAGAAATACTGTTACTCAGTTCAGAAGGGAAGCTCCACCTACAGAGGGTAGAAGTGGAGGGGAGAGTACGGGTTCTTGCCTCCACCCCCATATAAGCCTTTTTTGTTTATATGTTCATTTTTTTATAAAAGAGCAGAAATATGAAGATTCTTTGCTTGAATTCTGTCCTTTAATGGCATGTCCCATGCAACAAAGAATCAAGTGGTATGAAATAAGTGTGACTTTGCCAACTGGACAGAAATGACAGTCCAAGTCCAGTATTAAATGGTATTTTTGAAGGGAAACATCAGTCACAGTGCTGTCCATTCATTACCTGCATCATCTGATGTACATGAGAAAAACATATCAAAGGGCCTTCAACACTACCTTTTAGCCTGACTGAAAGAACAAATCCATGAGTTTTTATGGGAGAGTAAAGTAAGAATCTACTGGAGAAAGAAACTCTTTTTAAATCTAGAAAGGAAGATATAAACTCTTTTTAGTGACTCATATGACTTAGAGCTGTAGAGACTTTTTAAAATAGTATTTGCAATATCTGCAGGGAAGACTTTCAGAATAGCATCACTAAAAATACCTCAATGCCTTTAAAGATTTACTGTCCATGCCCAGAAATCTCAAAAAAAAAAAAAAAAGTAGAATATTCAAATAATATAGATTCTACCAGAAAGCCATGCATCTACAAATCTTACAGCTGGAGTGCACATGGGAGATGCAGAGGTCCATAAACTGGAGACCCCTTCTGCATGCCATGCAGATCCTCTGCATATGCAGCTCCCACTGGTGTCACGCTTGACCCAGGCTACACAATGAAGCTTCCCGCACACAGTAGGCATGCATACTGCTGGCTCGTTCTGATCTTCGCTAAATATTTGGAGCTGAATTTGGCTTGTTTAGCGATTCAGGTGCAGCAGAAGATACGAAATTTCTCATGATTGTGGGCCTCCCATGTCTCGGGGCTATAGCAAGAGCAGCCGCATCAGCTCTTGCAAACGTGTAGAAGGATAACACAAGTCGATGAGACCCTCCCAAACCCAAGGGGCTTCTAGGGAACTCAGTTTGTCCTGCAGGTTTCCTCAGTGGAATACCTGCTCCTGTGGAGAGATGAGCTACAGAGCCACCAGCGCTCTTTGGGAGAATCAACTCATTTTGCCTTCCTAGGTGGAGCTGTTCTGCCCCCGCATGGCAGGTCACTGCCAGAGCATGGAACCAGACCTCTGCTTCACCCAGACAAAACCATCATCTCCTTGCAAGGCATGCCGAAGATTTTGTGCCAGAAGGAAGAAACCTGTGTTGGTGTTCAGAGCATCGCATTCTATTACAATTGCACATGCCAGAAAATGGCAGGGCCGAGACAGCTGAAGGGAGTCTATAAAAAATTAATGGCTGACAGAAATATTGACCTCCAAACAGAGAATGGTCAAAAGTGAAGATGCAACAGAAGTGAAAGCTGTGACTTATTACAGGCTTTCTAATAGGTTCTCATTTGGAGTACTGATTTTAAAAGATGAAAAATTAAAGGCATTTTTAGACAGGATGCAATCTTGGCCTCTGGAAAGAGAGGATGCAATTGGGAAAGGGTCCCTGATCATAGAGTTGTTTGGGTTGGAAGGGACCTTTAAAGGTCATGTAGTCCAACCCCCTGCAAGGAGCAGAGACATCTTCAACTGCATTAGATTCCTCAGAGCCCTGTCCAACCTGGCCTTGAATGTTTCCAGGGATGGGGCATCCACCACCTCTCTGGGCAACCTGTTCCAGTGCTTCAGCACCCTCAGCGTAAAAAACGTTTTCCTTATGTCTAGTCTAAATCTATCCTCTTTTTGTTTAAAACCATTATCCCTTGTCCTATCTCTAAAGCCCTGCTAAAAAGTTCGTCCCCATCTTTCTTATAGGCCCCAATGATGTTAACTGCTCCGCAGTTGCAAAGAATGAGTGAGATACAGAGCCAGATGATGGACAGGAATTAAGTAGAAAGTTTCTGTGGAGGAACTCAGATATAGCCTTTGAGGGGAAGAGGAAGACTATGTCAGTAGAGAGAATGAACACACAAAGCATGGGAAGTTCAGAGGAGGAGAGTGAAATGCTCCCATGAGATGAGACAGTCTGTCCCATTCCCTCCCCAGGAGAGCCCAGGCACAACCAGCAGTCACTGGGAGCTGAACAGGGGCCTGGCTGCATTCAGCTGACTCCTCTGAGAGTGGGAAGAAGATCGTGACTATTTCCTGACTACATTCAAACAAATGTATAGAGCTTTTATGTGGGCAGGGGAATCTGGTTTTCACACCATATGCTACTCCTTTTGGAGTATAAGCTGAGTAAATGCAAGGGGATGTTTATATGATGAGCATAAAACAGTCTGAAATTACACCAGAAGCCAGTAGTAATAAATAAATTTTGCTTACCATCATGGGGCTCCAAATTTCTCTTGGCAAACTTTAAATTAATCTGCTTGATCTTAAGTGAGATGGCACTTGGACATGGATGGGGGAAAATAGTTATTTTTCAAGATTTGCTTGAAGTACACTTGTTACTTCACAACCATCCAAAATGTCATAAGTGAAACAAACAGAGAAACAAAACCAAAGTAAAATGCAACAAAACCTCACAAAATTCCATCACCTCCTAGTCAATGTTTTCTCCCTGCAGTGCTTGCCACCAAAGACACTGTACTCATTGATGCTATATTCATTGGCAAGGTGGCATCTTGCCATTTGATGTATGGAAGCTGTGACCAACCAACTAAGCACAATTCTTAAAAGAAAACGTTAAAAAAACCAATTATTATAAGTGGTGAAGAAGTGCAGAATTTAAGAGGGCACCAATAGCTTCATTAACCCCCAGTGCTGTGGGACCCTTTCCATCTTGAAAAGTTTTCCATCAAAACCCTTCTTAAAGGTAACACCATCAGGAACAGCACAGGCTGTTAGTATATAAAAGGATAAAGAATAAAGAAGAAACGATTTCACTGTCTCTAGTGACTGACTTTATTAACTGTAGGCTGGGAGGAAAGATGGTCAAAAACAGACTATCGAAGACAAAGGGAAAGCATCTGCCAAAAAGAGATTGTATGTCTCAGACTGAAACCTCTATTTGTTGGTGTGTACATGTATTTGCCACCAGTTTCTGCTCCTTTCAGTGAATTTCATACTAATCTTATCTCCTATGAAATGAAAGAATTGTTAAAAAACGAATGTTTTCCTAGAAGAAGTTTGAAGAAAGAGCTTGAGGTGTATTGGTACACACCCAAATTAGTCCTTTTCTGTTGTTAAAGAGTGTAATTGGTGACGAGTAACACCGCTGGTACAGGGGAAAGGCACACATATAACTAGCATGAATTTTCTTCATGTAAAATCTCTGAAGAAAGTTGTCCAACATGAAGGACTGAAAAAGACCCAAACATGATGTAACCTTAAAGGCAGGACACAGTGCAACTGTGCAGAGAAAGTGATACAAGGGTCTATTTCTAGTCAGGGGAGATACCTATAATTAAATCAGGAGTTGGTGGACATTTGCCATCCCAAGCCGTGCTAACAACTTTCAATCACACCTAAATTTCAGAGTTGCCACAGAGAAACATGTCAATATTGATCCCCAATGGATGCAGGAAGTACACATAAATAGGTGAGGTATCATGTATGCACATATATACATATGTATGTCTGTGAACACACATCCGTATATTTAGGAGCACAAATGCAGAGCCACCGATATGTATTGATGTGATTATACATGGATGTAGTTATATGGTGGTTTTATATTTCCATCTGTAACTGCCGACAAAAGTTTGTCACAGTATAAAAATACTGACATATATTGGAGGTTTCTTTCTATATTCAGAAGAAATAGGAAATACGTGCTTGAGATAAAGCGGTACGTAAAGATCTGGCAGCCCGGCACGCTGAGTAGGCCTGTGCTCTCACTGAAGGCTGGGGCTGCATTAATGTGAGTTTCTTTTCAACCATGACAGGAAAGGAGGAGGGAGGTCTGGAAAGCACCATCTGCTTTTCCAGATTGCTGTTAATCTGCCAATAATTCATATCGGATATAAAGAATTAATGCTATGGAAGAACATTAAAAATATACAAAGCCTTCATCTTCAGCATATGGAGCAAAGAGCAGCAAAGAATAGGCATCAGGTTGTCCTCATGGGCCAGGAGAACCCTCAGAAAGGGTAAAAAGAGAATGAAAACACAGACAAGTATGGAAAAGGAGGGGGATATTCCTCTGATAATCAAAGAAAGAAACCTGGAAGTCAACAAAAAAAAAAGCTTTGCAAAGAACATTTTAAGGTTGGACAAGCAACATTGGAGAAGCAGAGCCCAGGCCCAGGCATGCATAGGAATGAATGAAATCCTGGCTTTGGAGAACGTGCAGGCAATGCTTTGTGAGCTTGTGATGGCTTCTCTGAGAACAGACACTGGAAACAACCTTGCGCTAAAGGTCACACGAAGGGAGCCTGAAGTCACTTGGCAAGGGTGGCAGAGTGGCATCAGTGAGACAGCAAAGCGTGGGGCGATACATCTGAGGTGAAACACTAATCCCATAACAGTTGATCATGGTTTTTACATTGACCAGAAAAGGTTGACATATGGTGTGCTGGGAAAGCTGCCAGTAGAAGCACTGCTGGGTTTTGTATGTTTTTAATACAAATTTCAACCTTTTCCTTATCTATGCAGCTCTATTAGAGAAGAGTGACTATTACTGCAAAGAGTGATCTCTGCTTCTTACGGCTCCTCTGAAGACAGAGGTTGAGTCTGAGTAGGAATGAGCTACATACAGGTGACAGTTCACTGAAATGGGACTGTATTGTCCCGTACCTGGTATTCCGGCATGACGTGGGCATAGGAACCTCCAACTACACCGATCCAAGTAAATTGAACAGGGTGCAAGCACAGACGTGAGCAGCGACAAGCAATTAGCCTTACCACAAAAGTGCTAGCACCATTTCTAGCACAGTTTTGGCCCAGGCCAAATGTCATTGCTGATCTCTAGGAATGCTTCAAGAGCTAATGCAGGCCAACAGCCGTGCCGGATGCACCCAGCCTCTCTGATAGGGAGGATGGGGTTAAGAGAGTCTAGCTTTATGAACAGGACCTCAGCTACCCCTGTTGGACCCAGGATGAGAAAGCAGTCCCTAGCCCATTTTATTTAGCAATGTAGATACAGCCTTCGAGTCCTGACTCCATCTATTCATATGTGCCTCTATACTCTGCTCCTATGGCCTTCGCATAATGACACGCTGCCCTCTTCAGAGCAATTCGCCAGTTCCAGCACTTGAATCCAAACAATGCAAACAAGCATGAAGGCTTTTGCATAGGCAAACATGGTAGTTTGGACGCATTCTTCTATACCTCCCTATCCAAGGCAGAAGAGCTTTATAGAGGGGAATAAATAGCCTTTCAAAACTACTACCTTTGCATTCCTACAAAGGTCCCTGGTGTCTTGTGCAGTGTGAAATTGTCTTGTAACAACAGCATTTAAGTTTCACGCCAGAAGCAAAAGGACTTATCTACTCTGACACTAGGAAAAGAAAATCATCGCCCTCTCCAGGGACAGAAAGCTGGTGCAGCAACATAAGTGATCTGGCAGTTCTTGCATAAACAGGAAGGGAAGAACTCCACAAATTTGATGACATGTGGTCTTTATTTTCAGAGTTGTTTGATTGACGAGTGACTGTGAAGGGGTGCTGTGTACAGGGAGCTCTGCTGATGGGCCTTGTGATCCAAAGCTGGAAGGAGCTCTAGACTGATATCATTGCTACCTGATGACAATTTTCTGGCTCTGGGGGCTATTTCTTCTGTCAGACATACTGGATTCTGAGTGCCATCTCTCCTTCATTTCATATGTCTTTTTTTTTCTCTTAGATTTTTTTTTCCTTCTCCTCTGAGTTTTCTTACAGTATAAAACGTGTGAATGGGTATGGGTTATAGTCTGAAATCATGAATGTGGTGTCTCAGTTTCACTCTAATTTCTACAATCTTTGCTTCACACACAATAAAAACTACCAGTAAAAGAACTTGTTTTATTCTCCTCTCTGGTAAGCTTAAGCTGCATGTTGAGACCTTCTCAAAAGTTCAGCCTTTGTGAAAAGACTACAAAAGGAGCAGGGGCCAGAGTCTAATGCCAGAACACCTTAAGATCCTCCATCAGTAAAAGCACAGACTCTCCAGAAGCAGGATAGAGTTAGTAAACAATAAAATTTTTGGAACAAATAACATAGCTGTAAAAAAAAAAACCAGTTAAGATTTTGGACACACAGCCTGTCTATGGGGTTCTTTACCATAAGGCAGTCAAGGTTTAAAGCTTTAGTATCCTAGGTATTAGCTTTCATTTCCACAGATGCACAATGAATTTTAAGGGAAAAAACTCAGCACACTAAGTAATATTCAGTTTACCCATGACATGCAAAGCACAAATTCCAGAAATTACACTTCCAGCTATTTGAAATGCACTTATACTCCATGTACCCAAAGTATATGTTGTTTAACTTAGTGGTTTGTTTTATGAAAAGAAAATGAAAGGCATCATTTGTATAGCTGCTTAATGTTTTATTCCTGGCTGGGTATTTGGACTAGGAAAACAACAGCTTTCCTTTTGGCTGTTAACGTTTAATTATTCAATGTTAACAGCCAAGAAGTAAGCTGTTAGCCCTCCTCCTCTTCTTCACAGCTTTTCTTTCCCTCATGGGTCTAAATCTGTCCCTCAAACACATGAAGAGCTATTTGAATGGTAGGGATTGCATTTTGGCCTCACAGGAAACAGCCTATGGCTTACAGTATTTCCTTTTAATGTCAGTGTGGTTTGTTCTCCAGTCTTAAAATGACACAGTAGTAGCTTCACTTCCTCTATCTTTGATGCTCTCCTTAAACACCACCACAGACCCTTCTCCTTCACAGACCTGCCCCCAAGCCAAGCTCTCTCTGTACAACTTCTGAAATGTAATGACTAATGACCAAATCACCGTACCCACTGCTAGACAAAGTAAATCAGCTCTCCTCCTGCTTCCTGAGAAGTCTTAACAGCACAAGATCTCACAAGATTTAACTAGATTGACTCTAGAAGCATTTAAATGTTTTCTTGAAAGATGGCAGATCCTGATATCAGAGGATGATGACTGCTTGAATCATTCCCAAATAATATCTCATAAAGTAAACCACATATTCACTATATTTGGGTCAAATGCATGAAGGCCAAATCCAGTAGTGTCATCTTATGCGGTATGCAAGCTGTCTTTATTCCTAAAGATTCAAAAAAGTCATACATCTTCCCTTTCTAGGATGAGAGTAACTCATGACATAATCACACATCTTCACTGAACAGAGCTTTCCTCTTTACTCTCTTTTGAAAAAAATCTCTGGAAACAGATTAATCTGCTCCAGCTAAGCATGACAAAAGATAGGTATATGCCCCTCCATGACAGGTCATGCCGAGCTACTTTTGCTGAATCAGTCAGGGATACACAACCGTTTATTGCTGTTTCCTAATCTTTGCTATGAAATCATTGCATTCAGGCTACATTATAGACTGCTTGAATTCCTATCAGTCTGCTACACTTGAAATGTTAAGGGCAAAACGAACATATCATATATGCAAAGCCATGAACCTACCATGAGTCTAGCTAAAGTCTTAACAGTCTAAAGAAAGAATTATCAGTCCAGTTACAATGATGCTAACACTTCACAGTTCAAATTATATTCAGTTGAAATGATATATACATTAACGTTTTGGTATCTCCCCATTTCTCTGGTGGTGTGCTTACCTTTCCATTGCCTCTCCAGGTCTTAATGATGATAGCTTCACTGCAGGAGAGTGGAACAGTTCCCTTTTTTTTTTTTTAATTATTACTTTTTATTATTATTATTTATCAGTATTCAAGTCTTTTGTGAGCATGATGTTGACGGTTTCCTCCTCCTTAATTTAGGATCTGCCTGGAGTCCTTTTTACATGTTTTCTAACATGCTCTACACTTTGGTCTTTCTTCATGCATCTCCAACTCTATGTTACACATGTACTTACTGCATATGGTGTGTATTACATATGTTGGATCCTTAATGCTTGTTTTCTTTGCTATCCCTAACTGGTTTTAGCCAGCTCTAAAGCTTGTCTTCAATCACTAGTAAGTGACCTCTGAGCTGTTCTGAGACCTGTATCATTATGTTCCTGTATTCTCAAGGTGTTTTCTTCCTGGATCAGTCATACATAGCTCATTCTACAGAAAATAAGCACTTGTTATTTATACCTTCCAGTTACAAAAAAAAATATGCAATAATAGGTGTTACATCACACAGTACAAAGCTGATCAAAAGCTAAAACAAAGTAGTAATAGTTACCTGGCTATTAGACAATATTAAACAAGCTAAAAGAAATCTGCAGGCAAGCCAGGACAAGTCCATACAAAGACTGACAGGTTCAGAGGCCTCCACTGCTAACTCCAGACAAAGCCTGTGGCCTCTTACAGTAAATGGCAACACCATATCTACTAGGCTACAGCTTCTCCTTCAACACTGGCCTTATGATAGAGATCTGAAAGTCTACAGCAGAAAAGTCTCTAGTCAAATTTTGAGTTTGACAAAACGTTTCAAGAATTTACATCTCTTCAAATCGGAAGTGGAGCTCTGGCACATGGTGGGGACTGTGATGCAAACCTTTTATCTTTGAGAGCAGATACTAAATTCAGACTAGATTAGAAGGGACTAGATTTTATTACTCATCAGTCAGTCTTTATGACAAATGTCTGAATTACAAATTTGCCATCATACAGGAAACAAAAAGGCATTTTTATTCATCGCAAAGGAAGAGCAAAAGTGAAGATTTCATGGTTGTGAACAGCACTGTAACACCCTTTTTTGGTCCAAATGAAATCTCTCTTCTCACCAAAATGAAGCAATCGTACTCCTGAAACGCATTCACTGCTCCCTCTCTAGCTTGAAATATAGGAATAAGCAGCGTACATGAGTCTCCAGGACAGTCAAAATAATCCTCAGTCTCTGCCTGCATATGCAAACACAAATGCATATTTAGACTGAGGCTCACTGTCTCTGACCTCTCTCTCCACTTCAATATGTGTGTTACTTTGAAAAAAAAAATGGTTGTTACTGATTATATAATAATAAAAAAACCCACCTATAAAATCCATATAACTCTTAGCTTAGCCTTTGCTCTTTCATGTGACATTGTTTTCTCATGAAGTTCTTTCATTTTAAGAGAGAAATCACTATCAGACATGACCTTTACTCCTATTATCTTCCAAAAACATATGAGCTCTCCATTCCATCTTAACATGTTTCGTGTTATTTCCAGGCACCATCAACACTATCATTCTCATTTATGTCTATGCAGAGTCGTTCCAGAATCTGGTGAAGAAACTTCCAGCTGATAAGCTTGTGTAGAGAGACATTAATCAGAGACCACTGAGCTAAGCCCTCTCAAAAGAATAGAATGCAATCCTGGACCACAAAGACTGACTTCCAAGATCTGCTCCAAGATTAGCAAACATCCTTATGTTCTGAGTCTACAATATGTAAAAAAGAGGAGGTCCAATTTTTCAGGACTTTGTCTTTTGTTTGCAACCCATCAACCACATCAATTTGAGCTACTCATCTTGAAAGAAAGAGAAGAGGACAAAAAATAGTAATGATACTTGCAGAATTTTTTCAAAAACCAGAATTCCACAAACAAGTTAAGATTTCCTGTCTGTCTTGTGCAGTTTAAGTACTGCAAAAGCAAGGACACTTGCCTAGAGATAAAAACAGACTGGAAAAACCCTGCCTTTGTGACTGAAGAATGCCTTCACCTTTTAAACACTGGCAGTTGTTATTGATTTCCCCACCAGATGGAGTAGCACGTACAGATTTGATGATTCCTGCAGACATGTGATTTATTTATTCGGAGTACATTCTGTATTCTTAGCTAATATCATGGAATTATCTCTATTCAGTTCAGTAAATCAAACATTCAAGCTTCAAAGATTGAATAAAGTCACAGATAAAACTAAGAATCTTCTTTCTCTGCACAGCTCCCCAAGACCTTTGATAATCTGAAGTAGGCTTTTACTGAGGTTGGGCTCACCCTCAGCTCTTTACCTCAAGTGCTGTCTAGCAGAAATACTCCAAGTTTCAGAGGACGCAGACATTCAAGTGAGAGTCAGAAAGGCTCCATAGGCATCATATGGTCATAGGATAATTCAGGTTGGAAGAGACCTTAAAAGGTCATCTAGTGCAACCCCCTATTACCTACAGCTCAAAGGTGGGTCACCTGTGAGATCAGACCAAGCTTCCCAGGGCTTTATCCATTGGGTCTTGAAAACATCCAAGGGAGGAGCCTGCACAATTGCTGTAGGCAACCTGCTCCAATGCTTGACTGTCCTCACGGTTTCTGCTTATATCCAACCTCTCTCATTTCAATTTATGCCCATTGTTTCTCATCCTCCTGCCATGTACTGCTGTAAAAAGCCTGCCTTCAACTTCTTTATGACCTTTGTGTATGTATAGGAAGGTTGCTAATAAGCCTCCCCTTCTCCAGGCTATACAGGTCCAATTCTCTCAGCCACCCCTTACAGAGCATTTGCTCCAGCCCCTGACCACCACTGCTGGATTTGCTCTAGTTTATCACTGCCTCTCCTGTATTGTGGGGGCTTAAAACTGGATACAGCCAATCTCTGCTGTAAACTGATACGCTGTGCCACCACTCTCCTGTATTGCCTAGTATTGACAGCTCATGCATGGGCTAACTCACGTTAGATGGACTTTAAATTTTTATGTCAGGGGCACAGAATTACGCAGAGGAATATTTGTAACCTAAGGACCAAGAAAATCCTGAGTTCTAGCCCAGCCTGTGTCTCCAAATTGCTGTGAAGAGAGGATTAATTTCTTAAATTTCTACACTGTTTCCATGCAAGGAAGGAAGGACGGCATTTATCTCATCCCTGGAAATGTTCAAGGCCAGGTTGGTTGAGGCTCTGAGCAACCTGATCTATTTAGAGATGTGTTCTTTTGTCATATTAATGAAGAAGAAATAGTATTTGTCTCAAGTCAGACTTGACGAGTTGGGATGAACTTTGGGATGAACATGCTAATTAGGCATTACAGTAATACTTTCAAGTCTGGGACCTGATGGTGTTAAACACACAGGGAAAAAAATGAGACTTTGCATGTGACGATATTGCTTTGACGCCATACATTTGCCAGTTTACAATAAACAATAGAGTTACCCCTGGAATATCAGAACCTGTGGTGCCATCACTCTACCACTTTAATCTGCCTTAGCAGCTTTTTCACAGTCAGGCACTTCACAAAGGCACTTACAGTAAGGTAGGAAGGATGCTGTGTTGGGATGTATGCCAATTTTTATGTCAAGGTTCCTTATCCACAGCAGTATTGTTCCCAATCAACTTTAGCATTATCTACAATATTCTATTCTATGGTTCTGTGATTATCTGAAAGCCACTGTCTTAGCATGAATACAATCGTTTTGCAGCACTTTTCTACTAAACATGGTGATTAGATGGCTTTTTAAGAGATCAGCTTTTCATTACCTGATGCTCATGCATTGTAGAGGCAAGGCAATACGTTTCCTTACATCAATACCATCTTCCTGAAGTACAGGCATATTTACACAGCCTGTGCATCAGCCAGAGATTTTACTAAAGTTGGCATGACTATGCTTACAGCCTCACTGCTAAAAGGTGTCTTTTTACATAGTGCAGCTAAGTGCTGCACTCATCCCAGTGTAACTTCTCATTCAAGACATGGGAAGTTCATGTATCTTAAATTATGGAGTTTAATCAGTTTGTAAAACGCTTTTATGTTTCTTTGCCTGCAACAGCAGGGAAAGTGAACTTTGTGGCATCAGTGTTATTTTCTCCCTCTAAGCTTTGATGTCTATATGGCAAAGATGAGCCAGGTGTAAACATCCAGACATTTGTACCCAAACTCTCAGGAGAACATTCATACTTCATCCACTACATGGGACCTGGCTGGTCAGCACGGGCAATCACTTGGGATTACATGAACAGGGCTCTTCCTCAAAGCTTTTAGCATCTTATCTACTTGAGAATGGAGAGAAGACCACCTAGCCCTGAGACTCTGGATGGACAAATGCTCCCAATACAATGAACCAGGATTTTCATCCCAACAAACAATAAGCCTGCCAGAGGGCCTTAAACCAGATTGTAAATATATTTGATATCTCTCTGTAGTATCAAAGGAGGAAAACATATCGGTATATTTACTCAGTGATAAATGCTTGAGCTTTCAAAGTAATCACACTAAACTAGCTAGAATTTCACTTTGTTAATATTAAGAAAAACAGCTCTTTGGAGAAGGCAGTGCACAAAAAAGTTTTACTTAGTTGTGGTTTATTAAATGATAGTGTAATCTCAAATAACTACTCCATTTCTGGTTGGTCAAAAAATTGCACACACTATTCTGGAAGGCAGCTGTGTGAGAAATCCTTCAAAATAAGAAACAAGAATAATTATTTGCAGCCAGATATGAGATAAAGTTGTCATATCTCTGGTGATCCACATCTGAACTCCGATTTTGTCCGAGGTAAAATGGGTCTGTTCTATTCACTATTGTTACTACCTGTCCTGTCTCTGCATCACAGATATTATCCTGTTCCATGGCACTAGTCAGTGTAATTGGCAGTCTCCAGGGAAAAAGACAACTAGAATATAGAAGGAAGAAGGTCACAATACATGTCAGGGTTGAGGTACACTCAGTAACTTCACACCTGCTCTTGCTTTGCCTGTCTTTCTCTTCACCAGCTTCCAAAATCAAAGTAGAAATCGCAAATGCTATGCAATTTTCCCCTCAATAAAAAAAGCCAAAAGGCAGACAGTCTCCTCTTAGAGCTCACATCCCAAGTTAAGAATCATTAATACACTTAATATATTACTAGCAATGCCAAGCCTACAAAACATAGCCTTCTATGAAACACATTTATATAAACAGCTAATGAGGATGTCAATGAAGCCTTATTATCAAAGCTGGAAGTGTATAACAAGTTAGCCTTTGAAGAAACAAGAGACATCTCTTAAAAGATAAATTTTTTATCTTAAAAGACAATTTTTTCTACCAAGTCCCTTATAGAATCTATTACTATATTTATAAAATCATTTAGCCCTCACCACATAATCTCAGTATAGCATCCACTCAACTCTAGCCAGTACAGCTGAGGAAGAGAACACCAGCTGCTCTGTGCTGCTGTCACGGTGCAGCCTAATAAGGGTATGCCGTCTTACATTGTCAGAGACATATCCTTTTGCATTTCCAAACTGATAAAGCAACCATATACCATATACATGCGCATGCATGTATCTTTACAAGTACATATATATGCCTGTAGTAAAAGCATATATATACTTATACAGCTTACACTAGTTTATGCTATGTCTGATAGGCTCAGAGACCTTAAGAAACAGCTGGAGACAGATGAGACATTGGAAAGAGCAGACAGTTTCTTTTGGAGGGTAAATTCATAGTCTGATGTGATAAAAGAAAAATAAATTCCTTCTGCTGCAAAAGAGCTGTGTACGTATAGGACAGTCATTAATTATGCACTTGAACAACTTCCCCTTGTTCCTTTCAAGAACTAGAAACATTATTAGTGATTATCAGAGGCACAGGGTTTATCATGACATGATGGCAAAAGATAGGAGGAGTTCTCATGCTGTGTGCGTACTACAAGAAAGGTTGGCCTGGATGAAACCAACTGGATACCAGTAAATAGTGAAAGCTAAAGGAAAAAAATAAGAAAAAAAAAAAACAAACAAAAAACCCCAAAAACAAAAACATAGCTTTTGTGTAATAGAGCTGGCCTCTGCACAGACAGCAAAAGTAAAAGGTAGTTCTGCAACATCAGAGCTAATGAAGCCCCCATCCTGACAGATCCATATTGACTTCAGTGTGCAAAAAGCTTCAAGGGCAAAGATTAAAGCTTTTCCTACCATAAATGTATTTAAGAAGTCCAGCTCTCCCTCTGTTCTCCCTAGGTAACAAATTAAAAGCGAGAGTCTCTTGCTCAGAGGAAACTTCTACAGCTTCCCTCCTCCACCTTCCCTATTCCATCCAACCCTCAAAACCAGCGTCTTTCGGCTTCTACTCCTCTGTTAAATCAGACTGAAGCTGGCTCACGCACTCAGATCTATTGCTGCGGGAGGGAGAACAGAAATGTACTCATGTACAACAGGATTATTTCCTTATAAAACCCCTTTTTCACTTGAGGAATAATGGAGCCTGAGGTTGCAATTTTTTAATTTTTTTTTTTAAAGTTAAGAATAAGAGATTCTAGCACTTTATCATATCTTCTATGGAAACAGAAGTTCTTCCAGATTTCCCGAACTTTTATTTTTAAGGACACAAAGCAAAGACCTTTGTGGCCTTCTGTAGCACTTCAGTAGATTATAAAGATATTCACAATTTCTAACAGTCGGCTCAGCCAAGCTGGTATTTCAATCACATAATCACATACAAGTAGATATAAAAATCCAAAGTCTTAGTAATTCTTAGTTGCCTGATACGAAGCTTTACAAATGGCAATCCCTTCTCCTTTCCCACCTATTACTGAAAGACTAGTTTTCTGTATTACAGATCAGCTACTGCTTATCAGCATGGCCATAATTTATTCACCCAGCCCGAACAGAATTTCACATTCATTATGGGACAAAGACTTACTTCCAGTAAGTCTTTGCATTTCTTTACCTGTATTTCTGCAGAGCTGAAGTTTTGATAAACATCAATTGCAAGAATTCACTACAGCTCATGTACACAAAATGCTAAAAAGATGAGCATGAATTTCTAACACGTCTATGCTAATCATTAAAATGATCACAAATGGGAAAATACGTTAAAGAAATCTGTCTTTTTTATCACGTACAAGGAACATCAAACAAAGCTATGGATGCTTCAGCTAGCTGCATCCAACTAAAGCATCACTTCTTTCAAGAATTAGAGCAGCAAGGGTTTTTAAAGCATAGGAAAGCTTCCTAAATATAAAGCCAAGAAAGGGTGGGAAGTAATTTGTGCAAACTAGAGACATTAGACTCTGACAGTGTATGCAAAAATCTATGATACAGGTCATTCTATAAAACAAAATACTTGATCAAGGACAGCGCTGACAAAATAGTCAACATTTTTACGCTCAGTTTAATTAAATGTAGGCTGTACAGCAGTAAGCCTTCTGCCCGCCCCTTTTCTTTTTCTGACTTTGTAGCTGATTTTGGTTTTTAGAATCAGCAAGATACGAGTCAAGCGAAAAATAAGAAAGGCAAAACAGCTTTTAGGGACTGGACGAGTTTTGAAGAAAATTGTTTCCTGCTGTGTTAGAGAGCTGCATCATCAAGAGTAAAGAAGAGGTCACCTACTCAGATATTACTGTTATCCATTATTCCTTTCCCTTTGAGTATCGCAAATTAAGTCAGTAGCACTGTCTATCCACATGGTCAGGAGAACAACTGACTTGCATTTAGTCTTTTCTCAGTATTTTCTTTCTTGCCTTAAAATGAAATCACTGACTACACAGATTTTATTTTCTTCCTAGACAGAGCATTTAAATAAGAGATCCTTATCTCCATGTTTTGAAGTGGTGAGCTAATTCCTCTATTTGTTTTATATTCCCTGGCATTTCTATTTCCCTTCCATATGCATAGTCCAAGTGATTTGTGGATCCTTTTCCCTTTGATACACGATTTATTTGGCTCAGTTTCCACCGCTTTAGTGTATTCTGCTACCCCACTGCCTTTGAGTCACCAGAATTCCCTGTTCCTAAACTTTCAATCCTCTGAAAACATAATCCTCAGACCATTACATTTTGTAAGATAATCTTGATCAAGTCTTCTATCTTTCCCTCTACGTTTACACTACATATTATGACGTAAAGACTACTCAAAACATTTATCCTTACAGCCCACATCTATCCTTACAGACCACATTCCTTACTCGTTTTTGTTTTGAGCAGTTTTCAGGAGTAACATTACTTTAAGAATTGCTTTAAAGGAAGGCAGTGCATTAAGAGAGGCTGCTTCTACAGCATGTCAGCAGTCAACGCTTGCATCAAGGCTGCATAACCAAGAACACTCTTTTTCCATTACAAGCTGATATTCAAACAGGAATCACATCATGAACAACAGGCTAAAATAATTCTGTCCAACTGTACGGAAAGGTCTGATTTGGTTATCTAAATCTCAAGACCACATCAGCAATGAGAAACAACCGAAACGGTAACGCACCAATATGTATGTACCTTTAAAAACAAAGAGTTGTCTGACTGTTAAAAAGGAAGATAAAGACCACCATCCAGAAGGAAATTGGAGCAATTATCTCAAGAGCTACCTAGGTGTATCTCAGCCTGCATGCATGCCCTGTTATTTAAAATGCAGCCAGTGGACTTCCAGTCATTCCAGTCCATTTTCCTCCCTAAGTCTCCTTGAAAGAGTCTGGACCTGCAGAAGAAACATGTCTTTGACAGCCATACAATTTATTCTTTTAAAAATTAGTTAGGTACCAGTTCATGTTGATCCTCAAGTGCAGTTTGAAAAACAAGTGTACTTACATACTTTTATGTATAAGGAGCACCGAGTAAAGTTTAACTTGCATTTAGGAAATAAACAAAATAAATCCAGCCCAGCTAGTGTACCTCAGTTTTATTTCAGTAAACATCTATAGTACCTTCACATGTTTGTGCATCTGATTTTGCCTCTTTCACTCACCAAAAAAAGATCTTCTGGCATAAAATTGTATAGCACTGTAGAATATAGAAGAATCTAGTCTGAACTGTCATATGGCACTTACTCACAAATATGGTTATATACAAAAACCCACAAGTATAATGTTTTAGTTGTGGTATGTTGGAATAGGAAGAAAAAAAGTTACAGTTAAGACTGTTTCTATTTCCATATACAACTTTTATTGCAATACCTGTATTCTAAGTGTACAGATACAAATATAAAATGACCCATGACAGATTTTAAACCTCCCCAAACAGCGAACTGAGAAATTCATTCGGTATTAGAGCCAAAGTTGACAGGACTTCACCAGGTGACAGGAAGCTTCCCCAGTCTCTCTCCAAGAACAACCGGGATCCACCATATTTTTGGTCCAAGATGTATGCTTTAAGTTGGCAGCTGAGTCTATGAGCGAGTGTATTTACCCCAGATGTGCAGCATAAACACAGAAGCAATAAAAAGAAGACTCATGACCAAAACTGGAACAGGCCCACTAAAAATAAAGAAAAAAAATGCATTAACATAAAAGAGTCTGCTTTGTCTAAAGGCCAGTCATTATCAGTCCAGTGAACTCATCAGTTCATAAGCAATTCTATGAGAAAGCTCCTATTTCATTCCCATAGAAATACCTTACAGCATCAAAAACTGCTGCTGCCCCTATGTTTTTAAAGCTACAGTTTTACCCACCCTAAATGTTATGTAACTATAAAGCACAATATAATAACAAAACCCCTGACTTATTTGAAAAGTAATTAATGGTTCATTATTACTCATCGTTATGAAAACAATCTCTGGAAAATTACCATCTGTATTTACTACTCAGACAGCCACCTGAGCAGACATGTAGTCAGATACAAAAACCAACAGAGTCCTCTAGCGGCTAGTAAAATTTTGGCATAAAATTTACATTAGCTGTTTTTTTCAGAGGTCGTCTTTCATTTCAAAACAATGGCAGCAGTAGGTGAGTGACAGGGACTCCGGTTTTCTTGAAAAAGATACACAGAATGTCAAAGTTAACCCCATCGTTAAATCAGTGCCTAAAATGTATAAATTATCAAATTTCTTCTTTTTTTCCTTTCCACTTTTATATATTGTTTAGAAACTGTATAGTGATGTTTTTAAAAAACAGTTTAATCTTACAGTGCATGTTGAGAGCCTACGTCAGCTGTTTCATGCTGTTCTGAGACACAACAATTACATGCATTATTACACACACTACATACCACCCACTTCATACAATCTCATTTCTGATTTTCAACCTGTTATTGGGAGAACATCATGAATCCTGTTATCCAGCCCAGATTACCCTCCAGGCTACCATTTATAAACAGGTAAATGTTACTTGAATAAAATAAAAAATAAACTGAAAATGGATTAAAATAATTTACTAACATATTTTCCTATGAGATCATGGTCCCTGTACTTCAAATGTTCATAACTGTAATCTTACTTTGAGTTTTAAAACTCAGTTATCTATCCGACTTATGTGGGTATGGAGAGCCCTGAACACAGACCTAAAGCATTTGGCAAATTAATCAATGACAAAAAAAACGTGCAAAATAAAAAAAGTCCACACACCCAGTGACTACATAAGCAACCCCTATTCAAGGGATGTCTTTCGCTAAGCAACAGAATGTACTTCTCAATCCCCAGTGTTTTATACATATTTGAAGTTTATGTCCTACATAATATAACTTGTAATGAGGACGTGCGCTATGTCCTTACATTGGATCTGAATTACTCTTTAATTAATTTGAGCCTTTAGCAGCAGTAATACATAAGCTACTTTTTTTTTGCCAAAGGCACACAGGAATAGAGAAGCACCACTAACCAGCAGAGAGCAACAAGGAAATACACAGTGGGGATTGTTTGTGTGCTTGGCATTGTTTTTTAAACATGCAGGTGACATTAATCCTCCTATAGAATAATCAGCTTTCCAATACTGACACGTGTATCTCATTTCCTCCAGTCCCAAAGACAACCTACTGAAACCCTGCAATTCTTCATACACCTGAATCTTCTCAGCCCACCACACAGTTTAAATAAATAAATAAAAAAACTCCTATTCAGGCATCTCTAAAGATTTGGTACTGTGCATTCTCAGAATGTCTTTCACAAGGCTGCATATTATACCACCAGCCAAATTTGATTCTCTGTCATGGCTCCACAGAAAACATGGCCTATAGCTCTTTAAGCAAGACAAGAAACAGGAACTACAGGTACCAAGTGCCACAGAAAGAGCAACAAGTTTGGGTTTAGTCTTCTTTTCAAAGTACACAATATTCAATCTGAGTTTTAAAAAGAAAAAGAACACTGGCACAGGTTGCCCAGAGAGGTGGTGGATGCCCCATCCCTGGAAACATCCAAGGCCAGGTTGGACGGGGCTCTGAGCAACCTGATTTGTCTGGAGATGTCCCTGCTCCTTGCAGGGTGGTTGGACTGGATGACAAATCTATAGACTGCCATTGTGACATACAGTCACAATGCTGTACATGTAAAAGGTCCCTTCCAACCCAAACCATTCTATGATTCTATACCCCACTCTCAACCAGATTCCCCACAGCTCTCTTTTCCTAATATTGTTTTCAAAACCATGTATTTTGTAGCATCCTGTACTACAGATACATGTACTTTCCTGAGGCAAACCAAACGTGCTTATTCAACATGTTTATTATTTCTGATGTTGCATACAGCTACTAAATACCTGAAGCATCAGAGGTATAATTATGGACAATATAAAATATAAAACTTTTGATCTATAACAGAATTCTCCTCATCATAGCTAACATGAAATAACCTGTTCTCAGGTGTTTTTACGTATTTTTTCATAGTAATTTTAAGAGCTCACATTTTTAAACAACGTGAGAAAACAAAAGAAAAAAAAAAACCACCCCACCACCAGGCTAAGCTTTCATACTGCTCTATACAGTAGTGATTACAACCATTTTTAAAACCAGCTTTGGCTGAAGCACTTTACTGAGGCAACCACAACCCCTCTATAACCTGTTTTCATTTTTAAGTCTACTGAATAGGACAGAGATCATAACAATTGGTTGCTATGGAAAAAAAAACATACGTAGAAAAATACATGGAAAGCTGTTAAGCAAGAAAGTTGCTCCCAAGCCATGGTTCAGAAAAAGTTACTTCTAGGGTGCACATGGTTTGTAAAACCAACTCGCTTCTACAGATTTGTTTCTTCCATTAAAAGCCTGACCACACAGCCACCCATGGTAGCTTGCAAAAAGAACTCCCAAGCCTTCAAAACCTTAAAACTGGGAACCATTGTGTCACAATGTAAATAAAAGGGAAAAATCTATCTACTGACTTGCTTGTATTGAAGACGAGAACAACTGAGGGGCCATCCAACATCAAAAGTGAAACCAAAGGATTCACAAGGAAACTTACAGAAAGTGGTAACGCTGCTTTGACAGCTTGTATCACAAGTCTGTTGAAAAAAATTCCACCTAATGGTAGAACACTTCCAGTTTTACTCAGTTTGTTTTTATTCATTTTTTAATTGAGCTTTAGTAGATCAAGCAACACAGAAAATAGTTGCCTTGCCTATCTGCCTAGATTTGATCTCAAACACTATTATTACTCATTGCGTGTTTTTTTTCTTTACCTTGTCTCCTCCCTGGATTCAGAACGGAGAAAGTAAGACCTGCAGTCGTAGAACACCACTGCCTTGATGGTTTGCTGTATAGTTTTTAGTTTTTAAAATGTCAAGCACATATGAAAATGAAAACACATATGACAACTTCAGAGGAAGGATTATAATCACTAACTAGACTACCAACAGCCCTCCCCAAAATGTTGTTTGTGCAGTCAGCAGCAGCCCTCTTAAAGGGCCCCCCAAAAATATGAGCAAATTCTAGATAACAGAAACAACAGGGACACCCCTGAGTGTCTCAAGCCTCTTCAGTCCCCTAAGAACAAGAAGCCATGAAGTGTAACTCTACAAAAAGCACAAACTCCCACTCGGGGTATCACTTAGCACACATCCATCAGCTGAAACACTCTGAAACAGCTGAAACACCACCTACAGAAGCTACCACCTTAGCCCGCCCCCCCCCTCCATTAAACAAAACCACAACAGTTACCCAAGTATTAGGCTCCAAAGCTTGTTTGGGAAACTGATCTGAATTACTCAAATTGGCCAAAAAGTAAAAACATAGGTTCTCTTTACAGCTTAAGGGACACCACCACCACCTATAATCTTGGACCGTTCACCTTGCAAAAAAAAGATATACAAGATATCAGAATGTTAACTGCTTTGCAAGCTTTGCTAAAATAATTTATCTTCAGCTTTTTAATAAAAACACCTGAGATTCTGCAAACATAGCATATTGATTATATTACATTTTCAAGTGGCGCACAGGATCACAACATATCTATTAACAAAGAAAAAAACCAGAAGTTTAATTGAAAGGCGAGCAAAAACATGCACATAGATACCTAAATTCACTGTGACAAGTAATCTTTACCAACTTCAAAGGGACTGCTTCAGTCTTCAAAGACCACTTAAGGTAAGTCTAGACAATTACAAAGTGTAAGTTGTACCTACCTTTTTTAAGCCACTATAACTTTAAAAACTACTTCTCCGGGTTTACAGAGTAAACATTTCTTCAAAAATGTATCTAAGCAGCCACCAATTCACCACATTTTCCCATGCAGACCACAACACTGATCTCTCAATTCAAAGACCGAAAGATGACACGAGCAGATGAAATATACACCTCCCCTCCCCACACGCCTGCCACGACCCATACACCCGACTTACACTTTGAGCCCCGGAGAGTCCTCAGTGTAGAACCGCCACATCCCACCAGTGCCTGTGGAAGTGGCACGGCCTGCACTCCTCGTCCCGCAGCTGGCATTCTTCCTTTAGGGGGATCATGGAATAAAAGACCGAAATACATTAGCAATTTGCCAGCTTCTAGCATTAAGCACCGCAAAAGACTCCGCAGAAGCGAGGCACTTGAGGGCACCAAGTCTGCGCCGGCCAGGCAAGCAGAGGGCACGGTGCCCGGCACAGCACCGCCCGCACCTACAGCCCAGTGCACCGAGGACCGATGGCCGAGGCCCGCAGGAGCCCCTCTCGCCTTTACCTCTGCCGGACGGTGGAGCCCGCCGCGCGGGGAGCCACGGCCTTGCTGGGGGAGCGGCCGGAGGAGCCGACGCTGGTGGCGCTGGGGTTGGGCCCGGGCTGCGGAGAGAGGAGAGAACCGGGAGGAGGTGAGAGGCGGCGGGAGAGCAGCCAGGGGAGGGAGAAAAGGCGCCTCCGCCACCCCCGGCCCCGGGCAGACCCTCACCATGGCGGCGGCGACGGCGGCGCTGGCTCCGGGGTCGGCACGGCCTCACGCGCCCTCCTCCGCGGCCGCTCCGGCCACGTCCCCGCCCGCAGCAGGCCCCGCCCCGCCCCTCTCGGGGCCTCGCGGCTGCCCGGGATAATGCCTGAGCAGCGCCGGCCCCTTCTGCTTCCCCTTCCTCCCTCACCGGCCACTTTCTGAGCGAGCCGACTCCGTGTGATGCCTCGGTCGCGTTCGCTCCTTCATCAACGAGGCGGCCGAGCGGTGGAGGTGCTGAACGAGGCGCCAGGCAGCGCCAGGGCCACCCGGCGGGTAAAGCGAAGGGGAAGGCCCCGCTGCAAAGCTGACGTGTCCTGTGCTTGGCCGTCGGGCTGCGCATGCGCGCTGCTGTCCGCGACGTGTCCGGCGGGGCGGGGCCGGCCGCTGTTCCCCCGGCGGCAGCCATGGCGGCCGCGGACGGGGAGGGCCCGTCCGTGCTGTTCCTGCACCCGGACCTGGGTCTGGGCGGGGCGGAGCGGTTGGTGGTGGACGCGGCGCTGGCGCTGCAGGCGCGGGGCTGCCGGGTACAGATCTGGACGGCGCACTACGACGCCGGGCGCTGTTTCGCCGAGACGCGGGGGCTGTCGGTGCAGCGGGCCGGGGGCTGGCTGCCCCGCAGCCTGTGGGGCCGGGGGCAGGCGCTGTGCGCCGCCCTGCGCATGGCCTTCGTGGCGCTCTACATCCTGCTGCTCAGCGGCGAGAGGGTCGACGCCTTCGTCTGCGACCAGGTGCCGGACCGGGTCGGGTCAGGCCAGGCCAGGCCAGGCCAGGCCAGGCGGGCGGGGGATGCCGCCGCAGCCACCATTTGTGGCCCCGCTGCTGCGGTGGGGAGGAGGCCCGAGGGAGGCGGGGATGCTGGCGGGCTCCAGGGGAAGGACAGGGAGCCGCTGTAGCCTGGCCTTCCCTCCCAGCTCTTCCCCAGGTGGTGGTCCTTGGCGGGAGGAGGTGCATAGGGATGTCCCAGGGCTTGAGGGAGCCTGGGCGGAGAGGGGGTCTTGGCAGAGAAGGGGTTTGGTGGCCTCGTAGGCTGAGGGAAGGGAGGAAGCCCAGGGAGGGGCTGGAGGAAGCAGGAGGACCTGGCCGCGGGAGGGCCGCTCGATGCGGTTGTGGAGGGGAGAGGGCACTCGGCTTGCAAAGGACTGGCTCTTGGGGCACACCTTTGAAATCACATGTACGTGCTGGTAAAGCTAACACAAAATAATTAACATTTCCTCTTGTCTTGTCTCTCCTGGTCACACTAGGTGTCTGCTTGCATTCCTGTACTTAGACTGGCCAGAACCCGTAAGAAGGTTTTGTTTTACTGTCACTTTCCTGATCAGCTTCTGACCAAGAGAGAATCTCTCCTAAAGCGCATCTACAGATTACCGCTCGACTGGCTGGAAGAGTACACGACTGGCATGGCAGACTGTATTGTTGTGAACAGCAAGTTCACCGCCAGCGTGTTCAAGGACACGTTTAAGTCCTTATCTCACATAAACCCAGATGTTCTCTACCCATCACTCAACATCAGTAGCTTTGAAACGTTAGTTCCTGCAGACATAGCTGACCTGGTACCGAAGAAGAAAAAGTTCTTGTTTCTTTCCATTAATAGGTATGAGAGAAAAAAGAATCTAGCGTTGGCTCTCGAAGCTTTGCATGAGCTTCAAGGACGACTTGATTCTCATGAGTGGAGTGAAGTTCACCTGGTTATGGCAGGTGGTTACGATAAACGAGTTCTGGAAAATGTGGAGCAGTACGAAGAGCTGAGGAAACTCGCAGCCAAGCTTAGGGTTGATGACCATGTCACTTTTCTGAAGTCCTTCTCAGATGAACAGAAAATCTCTCTTTATAGTAACTCTATTTGCGTGCTTTATACGCCGAGCAATGAACATTTTGGCATTGTTCCTCTGGAGGCAATGTATATGAGATGTCCAGTTGTAGCAGTTAATTCAGGTGGCCCTTTAGAATCAATCTTGCATAATGTTACAGGATTTTTGTGTGATCCTCTGCCAACGCGATTCTCTGAGGCCATGGAAAAAATTGTGAGAGATCCTCTCTTAAAGGACAGAATGGGAGCAGCTGGAAGAGCCAGAGTTATGGAAAAATTTTCCTCAGAAGCATTCACGGAACAGCTGTACCAATACATATGCAGATTAACACAATAAAATTATATTCCCATATTATGTTTGACAGCTTTGTATCTCTCATTTGTATAAGGGACCAGTATTCATGGTGACTATGACGGAGAACCCGGGACATCTGAATTTCCTTGTTATGCTTCTTGTGCTGGCTGATGTTGCTCAGTACAAAGAAGGAGCAAAACGTGTCCCACTGCCTCATTAGAAGGTTAAAATTTTCATGTGGTAGGCTGATCTACCATTGTAGGAGTTCTTTTGTGTACTGTGCCTTGGAAAAATACATAGTTAAGTGCCAGTAACTTAATAGGAATTTACTGCATATTTTTAATACTTTCAGTATTGTACGGTATGGCTTATTCAATTTACAAAATGTGAATTTGTACAGATAAGGCAAGTGCAACTTTAGGCATTTAAAATGTTCATCAGTAATTTTTAAGTAAAAGAGCTATCTCAACTGAAGTGTGGGGAGAATTGCACAGTCCAACCAACTGAATGTTTAAAAAACCATTAGGGATATGAACGGTATGGTTTAAAAATTGACTTTTTACTGTCCTTCTTTTCATAAATTGCATCACGTAGTCACACTGCGTGTCGTAAACAAGTGTTCAGGTGTGTGAGCAGGAGGAAGCTGAGACTAGAATAAAACCAAGGACGTCGGACTACCTCTGGCAAAAGTGTTAGTGCTGCAGTCCTGTGTCTGTGCAGATACTTGCAGTGCTTAAGGATGTAATTTTACTTTGAAAGTTTCTGGTTTGTAGAGACTTAAATGGTATCCCCTTTATTTAATGTTTCATTCTAAATTACACTTTTGAAAAAACGGTAGTCTGGAGCAGGCAGTAATGACAGATTCTACTTTGCCTGGTTTACTGTTAACTTTTGGGTGTAATTTTTCTGAATAGTTTAGCTGGGGGATGTTTTTCTAATGCAGTAACTACATGTGTGACAGTGATTTGACGTTTTTTTTCCAAGTGTAACATCTGGTTTTGGTCAAGGACTACCTGATTATTTATTTACTTATTTTTTAATCTACCTCTCTTTTTAGCACATCTTTATTAGTTGGTTGTTCTCTTTGGTTTCCATGCATACAGTTGAATTTTAAGTCTGAAAATTGACTGAGTGACTATACAATTTCCTCATTCTTTGAAATCCAGTTTTGTCTAAAAAATACAATTTTGTAGTCCAAATTCTGCAATTTGTATTTAAGATACAAAGTTTCAGATTTTTTCACATTTAGTAGTTCACAACAGAGAGACCAGTCTTTCTGTTGCTTAGGACTGCAACCTAGGTTTCAGTGTAAGCCTTTTATTTCAGTAAAACAATCAAAAATCCACAAAGTCTGTCCTTGTCCTTAATCAGGAGGCTGGGACGCTATAATGGTTATTCGTTGGGAGCAGGTGGTCCCACAGGCCCTATTTCCAACATTTCTGTTCTTGTCAGAAGGGGATCTTGTGATACCGTTTGGTCTCTTCCATGCTCTGACCACCTTCCGTTATTTCGGAAGTGGTGTCCTGCACAGCCTGCTCGATAACTACGTAGTGACATCCTTGATGTCGTCATGTTCTCTGGTGCTCAACAGGCACACTGACTACGCCAGGGAAGTCCTCAGTCACTTGTGCAGTAGTGGCTCCGTGTCAAACCCCAGACGCTTGCTCTTTTCAATAGCATAGGGTGGACTTCCTGGGGTACCTGGTGGACCCCAACTGCTGGCATGTGGATCCCAGGTAGGCTGAAGCCACTTTAAGTTGGTAGGCTCCTTCTGTGAAGGGTCAAAACCCCCCAAACTTCTTTTTGTCAAAAAATTTGAGGCCCTGGCAGTGGAGGTAGAGTGCCAGATGAACCCACATACCACCTTGTCCTTGAGATGCTTTTTGAGGGCTGCTGATTGGGAGCATGACAAAGCCTAGATGTTCCCAAAAGGAGTTGGTGGGCAGGGGGTGTCACTCTGGGTGCAGGGGAGTTAGGGAAGCCTACAGGGCTGTGATCTGCCTGTGCGTACTGATCACAGTTCCCTGTGGGGCATGGGGTTGAAAGAGAAACCACAGGGTGGCCATTGGGTCAAGTCTTATGACACCTAGGTGCAGGGGGGCTATGGGGACAAGATCTGAGGGCCAGACTCCGTGGTACTCAGCTCAGGGCCTGAGAAGACCTGAGCTAACTGCCAGGGAGCAGAAGAGCAAGACTCTTCCACAACACAGAGCAAGCCAGGAGACAAGGATGGCCAGAACGAAGGCTGGGCAATGATCTCACTGAGAAGGTGCAGTCCCACAGCTCCTGAACTGGACAACTAGAGAAGGGGGTCTATCAAAATAAGGTCCTATCAACAGTTCAGTGGTCATCAGGCAGAAATATGGTAATATGTCAGGTCCAGGTTCAAACCATGAATGTCAAACAGCTCAAGGACAGGGCTACAACACAGCTCATGTAGGAACTGATGGCACTGGCCTGACCGTAAATGGTGCCCCTGCACCCACGAGCAGTGGGTGTGAGTGGAGGACCTAGGTAGGGCTGATCAGGGTCAGTAAGGCCTGTTGGTTGAATTATTTCTGGGCTGTTGAGAGACCCTGTCACTGCCACCAAGCTGCTTGGGTGCAGTGGAGCTGTGCCCTGGTGAGGTCACTGCCCCACATGCTGAGATAACCCTCAGCTACTGGCTTATGTGCCCTCATGGAGCACCCTTACTCTTGTGGCTCCCTAACAGTTGAGGAACAGTTGTGGTTTCTTTGTGTTGCTCACAAGGATTTATCTTCCATCACTTTTTCCATTTTCCCTTTGAAATTAATGGAAATGTTTACATTCACCCAACTACAAGGACTTCCACAGTTTAACTCCTCATTGCATGAAGATCACCTCCTTCAGACTGCTTTGCATCTAGTGCCTGCTGGCTTCATTTTAAGCCTCTTAATTCTTATTTTAGAGGAGACTGAACAACCAAGCCCTATCCACCATCTCCACACCGTTCATAACTGCAGTATACTTGCAAAGGCCTCTCTCTTTGCTGCCCCTTCTCACTTTCTCCTGCTGGAGGGAAGCTCTATGCTGCCTTCCCCCAGCGCCCACCTCCTTGGCATAGGGTAAGGCAGGGGATAAAAAGATGGTTTGGGTTTTTTTCTTATTTAATTAATCAGCCCTACATTACTATTTTGACAGAGCAGGGACAAATCAACTCCTCTTTGGCTCTTTGTGGTTTAGGTTCAGTAATCCTGATGCCCTTGGTGGACTGCAGCTTGAAGAATAACATTACATGTGTGTAAATTGCCTCAGGATTTGTTGCCGTGTCCAGTATTTACTCTCATTTTCTGTCTTAAACCGTTGAGTGCTACTGCTGTGCACAAGGAAAGTTATGTTTTAATACTACATAGTTCCTCTGAGCTTAAATCTTTGAAATTAACACTGCAGTTGTCCTTAAATGTTTTGGGATTATGCAGTGACTCATATTGATATCTTCTCTTGAGCATCTCTTCATCTAGTCCCTTACTTTCACTACTGCTATTTTGAAGACCCATACATGATAACAATGTTTTAAGTTTACAGAAGAAGTCAACTTTTCATTTCAGAAGTGCAAGCACTCATTTGGTTCCTTATTTTATGCCACTGTAGCTTTGTTTCCTCTCTACTTCATCTCCTCCTTTTTGGAAATATGACAAAAATCTTGATTATGCAAGTGGAATGAACGATGTCCTTGTCAGTGATGAGCCACCTATCAATTAAATAAAAGCAGCTCCATCATGAGAGGACAATAAGTGCCTCCATATTTTTGAAGTCAGAATGCTCTGGGGGATAACAAGTACATTTTGTTGTGCTGTCTCTAGACCAACACAACATGGCAAAACAAGGCTGACCAGTGTTGGGTTTTCAAAATGGCAGATTTTTAAAGCAATAATTATTTGTACCTGTATTGAACCTGCTTTAGAAATGTATACTCTTTGTGTGTATCTTTCCACCTTTCTCCTTTATTTAAATAAAAGTTTATTGCAAGCTCGTAGTTTGATCTGCAATCAGAAAAAATAATAAGTATTGGACAAATGCAATTAAATAAATTATCATTAGACAAGAAAATAGAGGTTTTCAATTCCTAGCCCACTAGTGTGGTGCGAAGGATGATGCAACAAGAAGAAAATGGCTGCAAGGAGGAATTCATGTCCTATCCTCTCCTTTCTGTATTTGCATATCCTTCCACCTTCAGTTAAAACCCAAATATATAAAAAGAAGCCAAATAAAGAAAGAAATGAGTTGGAAAAATAAGGGCAGAGTAGATACAAGGATACTAGGTGTGAACAAAGGAAGGTGAGAAGTTAAAGTTTCCTCACTTACGAATACTGTGGGCTGGAAAGTGGAAACCCACAGTTTTCCGTCTTCAATTTACCTTTAATGCCTATAGCAAATAAGTTAAGTCACAGATAAACAATTTCATATGCATAAGTTTTACATATTCTTTTTCAGGTTATAAAAATTAATTTGAGTAACAGCAATTTCAGGATTAAACCAGTCTGCTTTTTTCCCCCTCTCCCCACCCCCTTTCATTACTATTTTTTACAATTTTCCACAATATAAAAAATTTATAGATTTTAACATTTACATGGAGTCTATAAAAACTTCATGCTACATTATCATATTGGTAAACTTTATTCCTTTTTATTATGGCTTTATTATTCTATCTCATGGATGAAATGACTGATATTTTATTTTGAATTGTAATTTATTATACAGTTAATATCACAGGGGTATTTTTAATGAAACAATAACTGTAGAATACTGAAAAAATATAGTATTATGAAAGGATAGCATGAATGTTAACACAAATAGTAAGGAAGGAAATAGACATTTTAATTATAGTTACCTTTATCTGCTTTTATGGTGAAAGTAGAACATGTGACCCAAAAAGAAATAAATTGGAGGTTAGCCTATATTATAGATTTGTGGATATGCAGTTCTTCAGTGCTGATTATTTTATGGCTGAGATTAACTGAGTTGATTCCAGATTTTTGCACTCTTAGTCATATCAGAAGACCAACAAGTTTGACCTCATGAATTTTGAGACAAATCTATTAACATTATGGTATCTTTATGACTGCAATTCCTCTGCACTGAAAGAGAAGAAAAGTATAACCATTGAGAAAATGAAAATAGTTGTTTTACATGGAGAAAGGGAACAAGGCTTGCTAAGTTCTAAAACCCTTACGTAAGATAATCGATCACTGAGAAATTAGCCTTCAAACAACCTACACTACAATTACAGGCACATACCATATTTTAATTTAATGAACTTTTCCCCTCACAGTTATACATAGAACTCATGCACTCTATAGCAAGGCTTGTAAAAGGCAAAAAATTGAGAAGCCCTCTTCAGTTATTCACAGGCAAAAGTAGGGGGAAAAAAAGAGACCATAATTCTCATTGTGTCTTTAAGTATTTGCAAGTATGTAAAACAAATCACAGGAGCATCACACCTTGTCTGAATTATTCTTTTGTAATCTTGATCCTGGCCTAGGCGTAGCCCTGTGAACAAACCTATAGCTGAACAAGGTGCTGTCTGTAGTAACAAACATTAAACCTTGTAATGATTGATTGTAGGAAGAGATCCTGACCACCATCTCCTCCAGGAACACAGGATAAGAGAAGTATGGAAGTATGAAACCTAGTAGGAACGTATCTCTCATTGGCATCCTCTTCTAGCACCTGGCACGAGACAGACAATCTGCCTTCTTCATCTCCCTTTTAAAAAGCCTTTTATTAACAGAGTGAAACCCAAGAAAACTAGCATGGCAAAGAACTGCTCAGAGAGACCTGGTGACTGGAGCCGAGCAGGGCATTTGAACCTCCACCAGGGTGAGAGAGGTCCGAGCAGAACTCCTACGGGAGCAGCCCAGGTAATGCAGTGGCTGCATGAAGATGCCTGGTGTTCCAGTGGGGACTCATCAGTGGTCAGGGAGAATGAAGCCATCTTTGGTGCTAATAAAGGAAACAGCACTCAAATAGGCCAGTAATAAATCCAGAACCACCTCAATCTCTAGCTATCTCAGTTTCCCTCCAGTCAATCCTTTCTTTTACCTCTCAGCATCTGTCTGGATCCAGTCAGGATAGAGTTAGACTGCCAGGGACCAGCAAAGGCCATTTGGTCACTAAGGGGCAGGGAGCCAGGAGCAGTGTGTAATAACAGGGTGGACATCCCACAGTATGCAGGCAAGGGGAGCAGGGCAGGCCTGGGGATGGCAGGATGTGAGAATTACCAAGCACAGCTGTTGCACAGCTGTGAACTTACCTCAGCAGAGAGGGAACTGGAAGGTAGCCTTTGGTCTAGGCAAATGGCTGTATCCGCTGGGTGAATGCACTGGCTGTGTAGCTGTTGGTCCCCAAATTAATCAAGAGAATGCAAATATACCAGCACAGCTCAGCCCAATGTACAGTGTAAAACACAAACAACAAACAGGAAGGACTCTGAAGAGAGCTATGGGATTGAGTGGGTTTCAATCCACATACTCCTTCCGGAGGCTGGGAACACCCAGCATCGTGATGGTGAATATATTATGGAGATTAGTAATGGAAATCGCATTTGTATTGTGATGCAATGCCTATTACACTTGCAATACTCTCCTTAGTACGATCTGTACCTGTATTGTGATTTAAGCACATTGCTGTATCACTCTGATAGATCGAAATCCCATGTAACATAAGCTAACTTAAAAAAAAAAAACAGCAGGGGTTTTTTTGGTGTTAAACACTAAATCCTCATGCATGGAAGTGTTTGCAAGATAACATTCTTGTTCAATTTTACCATTATATTTTGACACCATACACAACTCCCTTCCTGAAACTGTTCTTGTCCCAGGGAAAATCTGTACATCATCATAAACAACAATACACCGAGAAGGATTCTGCTGAAAGGGGACATTTAATTCATCCAGTGCTAGTGTCTGTTTTAATAATAATTAAAGAAGAGGATACTTTGTCACCTGTTCCACTGGCATCTAATTTTCTGCATATAAATATTCTTCTAACACTTCAACATGAATTCAAAAGAAATTGGCACTTTTAAATTAAGCTACCAATCTGTGGCTTACTGAGGCCAAAGTGAATAGCACTGCAAAACATCATCTATGAATGTCCATGATAAGTGACAGGGTCAAATTCCCCAGCTTGTTTTTTTTTTTATATTTATTTGGTTCCAAGCATGAATATTGTCCTCAAAAGTAACTTAAAGCAAAATTCTGTAGTTGAGGAAAGGAGACTGTTTTGTATGCTCCAGATCTCAAGGTTCATAGAATCATAGAATGGTTAGGGTTGGAAGGGACCTTCAAAGGTCATCTAGTCCAACCCCCCTGCAAGGAGCAGGGACATCCCCGACTAGATCAGGTTGCTCAGAGCCTCATCCAGCCTGGCTTCAAACGTTCCCAGGGATGGGGCTTCCACCACCTCTCTAGGCAACCTGTTCCAGTGTTCTACAACTCGCGTTGTAGAAAATTTTTCCTAATATCCAATCTAAATCTACCTCCCTCTATTTTAAAACCATTACCTCTCGTTCTATCACAACAGACCCTACTGAACAGCCTCTCCCCATCTTTCTTGTAGACCCCCTTGAGGTACTGGAAGACCACTATCAGGTCTCCCCAGAGCCTCCTCTACTCCAGGGCTCTGGGGCTGGAGTAGAGGCCTTTGTGGCCCTCCTCTGGACCTTCTCCAGCTGATCCATGTCTTTTTTATGTTGGGGGCTCCAGAACTGGACACAGTACTCCAGGTGGGGTCTCACCAGGGCAGAGTAGAGGGGCAGAATCACCTCCCTCGACCTGCTGGCCACACTCCTCTTGATGCAGCCCAGGATGCCGTTGGCCTTCTGGGCCGCAAGGGCGCGTTGCTGGCTCATGTTGAATTTCTCGTCCACCATCACTCCCAAGTCCTTCTCCTCAGGGCTGCCCTTGATCCATTCTCCGCCCAGCCTGTATTTGTGCCTGGGATTGCCACAACCCAGGTACAGGACCTTGCACTTGGCCTGGTTGAACTTCATGAGGTTGGCACAGGCCCACCTCTCCAGCCTGTCCAGGTCCCTCTGGATGGCATCCCTCCCCTCCAGCATGTCAACAACACCACACAGCTTGGTGTCATCGGCGAACTTGCTGAGGGTGCACTCTATCCCACTGTCCATGTTGCCGACAAAGATGTTGAACAGGGCCGGGCCCAACACGGACCCCTGAGGGACACCACTCATGACCAGTCTCCACTTCGACATCAAGCCGTTGACCACCACTCTCTGAGTGCGGCCATCCAGCCAACTCCTTATCTACCAAGTGGTCTGTTCATCAAACCCATGCCTCTCTAGTTTAGAGAGAAGGATGTCGTGTGGGACAGTGTCAAAATCTTTGCACAAGTCCAGGTAGATGATATCCGTTGCTCGTCCCTTGTCCACCGATGCTGTCACCCCGTCATAGAAGGCCACCAAATTGGTCAGGCACGATCTGCCCTTGGTGAAGCCATGTTGGCTGTCACCAACCACCTCCTTGCTCTCCATGTGCCTTAGCATGGTTTCCAGGAGAATCTGCTCCATGACCTTGCCAGGCACAGAGGTGAGGCTGACTGGCCTGTAGTTGTCTGGGTCCTCCTTGTTACCCTTTTTAAAAATGGGGGTTACCAAGGTTACCAAGAAATGGTTCATTTTTCTGCTAATCCTTATAAAAGGAGAAGAGAAAGTCAGTCCTGAGACCAATATACACAGAAGAGCAGCAAATTTCGACTCAGCCCGACCCGGCTGCAAGAAGTGGAGAGGAGATGAGATGTGAAGAGAATCTGAGAGACGTCTGCCTGCCTGTTGTGAAGAATTTTTCTTGTGAGAGGAACGGCTGCAGACACCAAGGTCAGTGAAGAAGGAGGGGGAGGAGTAATGCGGCTCCCGGCCAAGATTCCCCTGCAGCCTGTGGTGAAGACCATGGTGGAGCAGGTTGTCCCCCTGCAGCCCATGGAGGTCCACGGAGGAGCAGAGATCCACCTGCAGCCCATGGAGGACCCCACACTGGGGCAGGTGGATGCCAGAAGGAGGCTGTGGCCCGTGGAGGGCCTGCTGGGGCAGCCGTTCTGGAGGGACTGCACCCTGTGGAAGAGATGACCTCGCCAGAGCAGTTTCATGAAGGACTGCAGCCTGTGGGTGGGACCCCATGATGGAGCAGGGGAGGAATGCGAGGAGTTCTTCCCCCGAGGAGGAAGGAGCAGCGTAAAGCAATGTGTGATGAACTGACCGCAACCCCCGTTCCCTATTTCCCCCTGTGCCACTGGTGGTAGAGCTAATGTTATGCCTGGGAAGAGGGAGGGGTGGGGGGAAGTTGTCTTGTTCTCTTTCTCATTTTCCTGCTTTGGTTTTAATAATAAACAAATAGTTTTCCCCAGGTCAAGTCTGTTTTGCCCCTAACAGTAACTTTAAGAATCTCTCCCTGTCCTTGTCTCAAACTTTGAGCCTTTTCCTTATATTATCTCTCCCTATTCTCTTGGAGGGTGCGGGGAGTGAGAGAGAAACTGCGTAGCTTGGTCCCGAGTGGGGCTAAACTACAACAGGATAATAAGCAGATAATAAACAGGCAAGAAGATCAACTCCTTTTGCAACTTAATTCAAATCTTCTTTCTGCAGTCCTGCCTGCAGGACTTCTAGTTTTCACCTTCCTTCTTTAGAACTCTTTTATATCAGATTCTCTCACCCAGGCAAAGAGCAGGATCATTTACAATAGCAAGAGCAAGTTGATTAGAACAAATAACAAAGGTTGTAGTTTCAGTGAGTTAAAAAACTTTAAGAGCATTAAACAGATGAAACTCAGGCAGGATCTACTTAGGTCAATAGACTCTCACAATGGGTTTCAAGACAAGTGTTTCTTTTGCATAGAACTCTAAATATTTCCTCCACCATAGTGATTCTAGGCACAGAGTAGAACTATGCTGTTAAGAATTAATGCACAAAAGGCCAAGCAATTGATTCTTAAAGTTCTTGCAAAATGACAGCTATGCCACGCTCACCCCAGGCCTTTACAAGCTGAGCAAAGTAACTAAGTCCAGACTTCAAGCTCTCACCTCCACAAAATTTTCAAATTGCCCGTTAGACTGTGCTTGCTGTCTCTTGGTGGATAGAGACAGGTAGGATAAAAATAGTTTTTCCCCTTTGCAATGCTGTTTGCATTCTCCCAGTAACAGACTCCCTTTGCTAACTGCAAGTACATTCCAACCCCTACAGAGGGAAAGAGCAGGAGAAATGGATGGAGGTGGGCCTACAGCCAGAAAGCTATTCGTAGACTTTCAGATGATAGCTCATTTAAGCTGGTGAGACTCACTTTCACATGAGTTGTGACATAACCATGGCAGGAACAGACAAGTGTCAAAATCATGCTGAACAAATAAGATTTCAAGTCCTATCCCTCTGTACCAAAGAAGAACCAAAAATATTATGCATTTATCCTGCTTTTTCCCATGGCACTAACTCCTCTCTGCAGCTTCATTGGCACTCTCTAAGTATGTCCAATTCACACTTTCACTTAGAAAAGCTGCTGATATTTAAACTGACCTTTTCATGGCTTTCCTGTTGGGGTGGGACACCTTTCTAAATACCACCCTACTGTGGGGAATAAAGAGTTACTGGATGCTCTGCCATCAGGATTGGGGTTTCTGTGCAGATTCTTGAGCCCAAGAAGCAACCCTTGTGTTGACCAGGAGACCAAAGAATTATTTTCTTCACAGGGCAGAACATCTCTCATTCTCTTTTTCCCATGCTCTCATCACACACCGGTGTCTTAATGGAACAAACCAACAAGTGTGATCCTGGGGACAAAGGACAGATACTGGTAAGAAACAGATAGATTTTGGTATCACTAGATCATGATGTCCAGGTGGAAGCAGGAAGAAATTTCCAATATCTTCTTCCCTCTTGCAGTCCTGTAATAAGCATACACCAGGGGATATTGTGATCTCTTGTCCTACAGCCTATTTTTTTTCTGGAGTAGTGTCTACCTGATGCTGCTGCATAGAGAGAAACCACTCCACAGGGTGGCTTCCTCGAGGCACTCACTGTGCCTTCAACTACAGCCATGGGTAGTGTCTCCTGACAGCTCTCATCCCCCCATCTCAGGCCAGGCGCTATGACAGACACTAGATCTGCAAACTTAGTGTGGTTGAGGGCATGGGGGAGACAGTCTCAGAAAGGAGAATCACCATGACCTGGAAGGACAGCAGTTACTATTTCTCTGGAAGTAACAAGTGTTACACAAGGGTATATATTGTGCCTTTTCCTCCATCCATGCCCTGCTCCTCATGTAAAGGAGGTGAAATCTCCCTTCTACCCAGTCACCCTTTTCCAAGAAAAGTTTCTCCACATGTCTAATCATGCTCTGACAGCTACCACAGATCAACAGCCTTCCTCTGGACAGGCTCCAGCATGGATTATCAGGCTTACCAAGGAGTAGAGTGTCTCAGGACAATAGAATGAGAAGAAGTGAACCTCTCCATTTGCTCTGTGAGAGCAGGCTCAGGAGACATGCTTAAATGACAAACTGGACAGAGAGTTTGGGAACTCTTTTGCTAATGAACCTCCCTTTGCTCCTGTATGGATTTCCTCCTGGAACTCTCACATGCTTCTTTCCAGATGTGTGCTCCCTTGGGATTGTGCATATGGGTGAGCTGTACCCACAGCAGCCTGTGCTGCTAGTTCCAGGCTTGAGGGAGTCTGGGGGAACAACCCATGCTCACCATGATAGAATAACATGCTCTTCCTCTTCTGGATCTGTACTACATCATCTGCTCAGCAAACGGAGTGGACACTTCACTGGTAGTCTCTAGATCCACATGCACCTTTAGGAGGGGATGCTAATGCATTTCACCTTTCTCCTCAAAACAGGCTGTAAACTAAGATCAAGGGGCCATTACTACTAGGTCCCTTACACAGCAAAAGAAAGATGATCGTCCTCTTCTGCTTCTTTTGTTTGTGTTGCAGTCCTTTTTCCTGGTAATTCCTCTTCACCCTCCGGCTACTTGATAAAGCAAGCACTCCCTTGAGGAGTTAAGCTAAGGTCCACAGTGCAGAGAAATGTACAACATGCAGTGAGCCCAGACAGTACGACAGAAGCCTCCCTGGCAAGGGGAGGAGCTCTGCAACATGAAGCAAACATCTTCCTGAGAGGAAAAACTTGCTTGTAGGATTGATGAAGTGTTCTGCAGAGCAGGGCTGATTGAGGGGGAAAAAACCCCCAGTTCTCCAGCCTATGACTGCCTCACACATGTCTGGGACTTTTGGAGAGGAGGAGAAATAGTGGAGGAAAGAAGGAATATCATAAGGCTGAAGTAAATGAATTCTGAATAAATAAGGCATAGTGGCAAAGGAGAGAAAGCATTTAAGAGACCTGATAAAGGAATCCACAGCTCTATAAACCCCAGATTAATGCTTTTTCACACACTGGTGCCATCTACACATGTGCAGCACCTTGAAAAATGATAGTCCTTTTATCTCCATGTCTGGTGAAGGAGTGTCCCCAAGGCTTTGCAGAAACTACAGAGGGCACAACAGTTAGCACATGTAAGTATGTTGTAAGGCTTGTTGGCATTTATCTTGTCCTTGCAGTAAACAAGCTGAAGCCTTAGATTCTGCCAGGCAGGAGTTTAGGGCCTCACTGAGACCCCTGAACACCCTCTGAGTGTAGCTACACATCTCAGGCGGTCAGGCAGCCTCAGTGCCATGATTCAGAAGGGAACCCAAATACTGAAAGTGTCAGTGTCCCCCAAGGGACAGAATAGCAAGTAGTTCCTGCAGGAAGACATTGCAGGCACTGTGAATGGATCACATCACTGTCTCTAAGGCATCTTATATCCCCTCTCTGTCTGCTAATGCCTTGCTGGATCATGGATCAGCATCCCTTCCTACTAGACTTCCTGCAAAAAGCACACCCATCTGCAGAGCATGCTGCCACCACCACAGCTTGCACATGATGCAGGCAAGCAGGGAAGGCTAGTACACTAGATGGGTCTATGATGCATGAGCAAAATAAATGAGAAAGGATTGCTCTTGAAGCTTTGGCGTGTTCCCAACTTTACAGTACAGACAGGGACTGGGACCATAAAAGACCTGAGATGTGGGCAGCACAGGCTCACACCAGTCTGCTTTCTCATCCAAGTAACAAAATACAAGGATGATCCATCTAGGACAGAATGATCCATCTAGGACTGCACAACATACCTGCAGTAAATAGTTTATCCAGTGGCTTATCTGCAGACACCAAAGGCAACAGAAATCTCTCCATTATTTATTGTTAGTACCTCATGAGTTGACATTTAATTTAAGTCTTCCACTGTGTCTTGCCCAGCAGCTTTAGCATTATAAATAGAGAAGCACTTTCTTTCTTCTTTCCCATTTAAAAACTAGCCACAAGGATTCCGATCCGCTTGATGAACCTTTTTGTAAGGCTTGCATTCTATTGTCATAAGTGGGTGATGTTCAGAAGTTTACAGGCACCGCTGTTTTGAGGAAAGTCATGTAATTGCTGAAGGAACTATTGCTTCAAGGCATCTATCCATGTCCACCCTTCATGGGCAGATTTCTTTCACTAAATACTGTAGAGATAAGGAAGGTGTTTCTTTTGTTTACAGTTGCAAACTTCTTTACAAACAGCTTTTTCTGAGAAATTTTATTTTCTTTCTGCTGTGAAAGCTTGCATAGCACTTGGGACAGCAGGAATTTTGACACAGAGGCCAGTCAGGTTGGCCACATGCAATGTACCCTTGGCAAATTCATGTTGAGTATTGCTGATTGCTTTGTCCTCATTGAAACAGACTGTTAGGGCCTAGGTGACTCTAAAAGAACCAGCCATTCTTACTGCTCTTCCAAGGAAACTTTGTAAGCATGGCTTGAAACTTATCCACGCATCTTGCAGCTTGAGCTGAGAAGTAAATAAGGCCATCTGGTCTTCCTATCCCTTGCCCATGTAACAGATTAGCCACTTTGTCCTTAACAGCTTTTCAAAGCACTCATAAAGGCACTTCCACCACTTATGCTTTCATAGATACTCAGTTGCATTAGCATCTGAAACCTCTCTGTCTACATTAAATGTTTATACTATGCTTATTACCATCATATCTGTGTAGCATAATATATGTGGCCTCAAATCTCCTGGGAATAGGAAAATAATATTACCTTCAAAAGGAACCTGTAAGAAAACTGGGGAGGGACTTTTGACAAGGACATATAGTGATAGGACGAGGGGTAATGGCTTTAAACTGGAAGAGGGTAGGTTTAAATTAGATGTAAGGAGGAAATTCTTTTCTGCAAGGGTGCTGCAACAGGTTGCCCGGAGAAGTTGTGGATGCCCCATCCCTGGGAGTGTTCAAGACCAGGTTGGATGGGGCTTTGAGCAAACTGGTCTCGTGGAAGTTGTCTCTGCCCTGGGCAGGGGAGTTGGAACTAGATGATCTTTAAGGTCCCTTCCAACTCAAACCATTCTAAGATTCTACGATTCAACTTACAGGCAAGGAGAGGTCCATATGTTTTAAGCCCTCTGTGCTCAGCTTTTGTCCTCTGACAAAACTTGCCCTTTCATTTCTGAAAACAGGACTTCATTTTGGTCCTTTGGACCCTACAGTGCTGATCACAGACACACATAACTAGAGTGCACTCCTTGGACACAGAAGGTGCAGTATGGGAGATCAGGAAGAGAGCTGACAACCCACACAGCAGAGACAACAAGTGAACTCCTGTCCTCTCACTGGGGCTGTAGATGGGAGGCATCACAGCCTCCTTTTCTGCTAGCTGCTTCTATGTGGAACTGAACCCATGAGGCTTGCCCTAGGAGCGTCTTCTGGATCAGGTTCCCTGGCTGAGACAGCAGCTGCCCTGAGGGACCTGGGCCATTCTGAACTGCTCAGCACTTACCCTGGAGCACATACTGTGCCATTGGCTTATCCATGTGGCACCCATGAACTAGGAAAGGTTCCTATGCTTCTATATGCTTACTTAATATTTGTAGGTGGTGTATTTTGAAATAGCGTTGTTAAGCCAGCCATTGTGATTACATTTGAATAGCAGTGGGAGCTCAGCGTTGTTAAAAATAGCACTTTGACCATTAATTCAATTTCTTCACCTTTTATTTTTGTTTTCATCACATTTATTTCAGAAAAAAAAAAAAAAGCACCTCATATTCCCTTAATGGAGAGGTACAACTGGTTAGTGGCTTATACACTTCGCCTATTGCTTTCATGAATCTGCTTCCTAGGTTCCAAAAAGACTTATAATTTTCCCTCACATCTATATATTTTGAAGACTGCGTGAACTGTTTAATACTCTTTTCCTTCCTACAGTTTAGAATAGTCTGTATTCCTGTTTTCTGAGGCTTTGTTAATATAACTGTACATGGGAAGACTGCAATCTCAAGTTAAATTGAGCTTTTACTCAGCAGATGACAGTTTTACCACTTATCTATGTGTTTCTTTAGCAGAATAATATGTAAGAGAAAGATTCGCCTTTATCTTTACCTCCATATTCAAGCTAAAAAAATTAAAAACCACGCTGCTGACATTCATTTGTCAACTGAAGTGACCTTCCGTGCTTTGGAAAATCAGACTTTTAGCCCTAAGGAAAGGATCCTTCAGTGCAGGAATAATGGCTTGTGTTAAATGTCTTTGGGATAAAAATTTACTTCACTAAGAACATTAAGCACTGGCTATTCCATGACATCTTTCAAATACCACTCTTCTTGCAGCAGAGAGAACAGCCCTCAGAATGATGCCCAGGCTTTCATTTCAGTGTCTCAAAAGCATATGATAGAACAGGATGGGAAATTAAAGGATCAGCAGGAAGCCCAATGAAATAATGAAGACTTCCCTGAAGACAGAGAACAACTGGGAACACAACTCCAAGGCTGAGTGGTGCTTCTGCTCCTGGTTCCTATGGTCCTGCTCTGAAAGGGCTGAGTACTGATCTGCAATAAAGCTCTGGAGGGAAGTGGGGCCCAAGAAAGCTGGTTAATGTTCAAGGATCACCTCCTCCAAGCTCAGCAGCAATACATCCCAACAAAGAGGAAGTCAGGAAAACACCAGGAGGCCTGCATGGATGAACAAGCAGCTCCTGGACTGAAGAACTAAAAGGAAGCCTACAGAGGGTGGAAGTAAGGATGGGTAGGTAGGAATACAGAGAGATTGTCCAAGCAGCCAGGGATCAGGTTAGGAAGGCTGATAGAATTAAATCTGGCCAGGGACATCAAGGGCAACAAGAAAAATTACTTTAGGTTTGTCAGGGGTAAAAGGAAGATCAGGAAGAATGTAGGTCCTCTCCAGAAGGAAATGGGAGACCCGATTACCTGGGACATGGAGAAGGCTGAAGTACTCAATGACTTTTTTGCCTCAGTCTTCAACGTCCAGGGCTCTAGCCACATCACCCAAGTTGCAGCAGGCAAAAGCAGGGAGAATGAAAAACCACCCACTGTAGGACAAGATCAGGTTCAAGATCATCTAAGGAACCTGAAGGTCGATGGGACCTGATGAGATGCATCCGCAGGTCCTGAGGGAACTGGTGGATGAAGTTGCTGAAAGCCACTGTCCATCATATTTGAAAAGTCATGGCAGTCTGGTGAAGTTCCCACCGACTGGCAAAGGAGTAACATAGCCCCCATTTTTAAAAAGGGAAACAAGGAACACCCGGGGAACTACAGGCCAGTCAGTCTCACCTCTGTGCATGGCAAGGTACAGGAGATCCTCCTGGAAACTATGCTAAGGCACATGGGAAATAAGGAGGTGACTGGTGACAGCCAACATAGTTTCACTAAGGGCAAATCATGCCTGACTAATTTGGTGGCCTTCTACGATGGTGTTACAGCATTGGTGGATAAGGGAAGAGCCACTGATGTCATCTACCTGGACTTTGCAAAGCAAAGATTTGACACTGTTCTGTACAACATCCTTGTCTCTAAACTGAGTAGATGTGGATTTGACAAATGGACCACTCAGTGGATAAGGAATTGGCTGGATGGTCACACCCAAAGAGTTGCGGTCAATGGCTGTGTGATCATCAGTCCAAGTGGAGACTGATGATGAGTGGCATTCCCTAGAAGTTGGTATTGGGACCAACCCCGTTCAACATCTTTGTCTGCAACATGGACAGTGGGATAGAGTGCACCCTCAGCAAGTTTGACGATGACACCAAGCTGTGTGGTGCCATCGATGTGCTGAAGGGAAGAATGCCATCCAGAGGGACCTTGACAGGCTGGAGAGGTGGGCCCATGCAAACCTCATGAAGTTCAACAAGGCCAAGTGCAAGGTCCTGCACATGGGTTGGGGTAGTCCCAAGCACAAATACAGGCTGTGCAGAGAATGGATTGAAAGCAACCCTGAGGAGAAAGACCTGGAAGTGCTCGTGGATGAGAAGCTCAACATGAACTGTCAGTGTGTGCTTGAGGCCCAGAAGACCAGTCATATCCTGGGCTGCATCAAAAGAAGTGTGGCCAGCAGGTCAAGGGAGGTGATTCTCATCCTCTACTCTGCTCTCGTGAGACCCCACCTGGAGTACTGCAGCCAGCTCTGGGGCTCCCAACATAAGAAGGATGTGGAGCTGTTGGAGTGAGTCCAGAGGAAGCTGTAAAGATGATCAGAGGGCAGGCTGAGAGAGTTGGGGCTGTTCAGCCTGGAGAAGAGAAGGCTCCAGGGAGACCTTATTGTGGCCTTTCAGTACTTAAAGGGGGCTTATATGAAAGATGGAGAGAAACTTTATGGCAGGGCCTATTCTGATAAGACAAAGGGTAATGGTTTCAAAAGAGAAGGATGTCGATTTAGACTAGATACAAAGAAGAAATTTTTCACAATGAGGATGGTGGAACACTGGAACAGGTTGCCCAGAGAGGTGGTGGATGCCCCATACCTGGAAACATTCAAGGCCAGGTTGGATGAGGCTCTGAGAAACCTGATCCAGTTGAAGATGTCCCTGCTCCTTGCAGGGGGGTTGGACTAGATGATCTTCAAAGGTCCCTTCCAACCCAAACTGATTAGAGATACAGTAGACACATACTTAAATAAAGTTAGAAGGTAAAAATTTTTAGGTATCAGAAGCATCCCCATGAGCCTCTGATTTTCTAAGCTATCACTAGCTCTTTATCTACTTATGTCCTACAGGTAAGGTTTCAACTGTGCATTTAAGATTTGAAATAATGAGGGCTATAAAGAAGATGATGTATCTCCTCAAGGTGCACAGAGAAAGGACAACAGGCAACAGACGTAAGTTGCAGAATTCTGACTGGATATACAGGGGAAAAAAATCACTGTAAGGGTGGTCAAATAAAGGAGCAAGTTGCCAGAGAGGATGTGAAATCTCCATCCTTGAAGATACTTACAACTCAATGAAGTGTGTCTCTGAGCAAGTAACAGGGTAAGTCCCTGATTGGACTGGATGATCTCCAGAGCTTCATTCCAATGTAAATTTTTGTATGATTCTATGATTATGAGTATGTAAAGATCTCTTTCACGTTCACATGAATCATGTGATGTCACTGTGTGAGCTCATATCAGTCCCTTGATGTCATAACATCAGTTTTGTGGGGTTAATTTCTGTTCCTATTTTATACTATGTCAATCCTGACAGAAACTGAAAATTTTTGAAACAGAACATTGTGTTTGCTGACCAACTGTAAGCATGACCACGGTCATATGTTAAATGCTTATCACATTAATTGCTTTTTTTTTGGAGACCTTACCTAATGATAACTTGATAACAAGGTTCCTAATTTTTCACAGCAAATGCAGCTTTATAACTAATAAAACTGGTGCCACCTGTATTATGGAGCGTTTCAACGTTTTTGACTTATCTAGGTGGCCTCTTATTCAAGTGGAGTAACTTTGGAATATGTATATCAGTTCTATGCGGCTTGTATGTATCTCTTCTTGGGTGAAATGAAAAATTTAATTATATGAAAAAAATGCAAATTGCTGCCAACTGTGTTAACTGTGAGAGAGTTGCATTATCTTCTAACATAAATTGTCAGTGAATTGAAGAAAAGACGTTTTGGAAGCTGATCTGATTACTGTCAGGGAAAGTGCTCAAACTCAATTGTTGGCAAATGTCCAGTACCCATCACTGAATGATCATCACCTCATCATTCAGCCTTCTCAACTGACATGCAAAACAACATCCAAATATTCATTGCACATCTGTGCTGGACAGATTATGCATTAGCAATTCAAATCAATTCAATGTACAGGCAGTTTCTGTAAAGGCGTCTGTTTGGGTGAGATGCCTTGTTGTCTGGGATGGATAATAAGGCAACTCTGTCTAATCTTGGAGAACAATCAACCCATCTTGAGAAGGTGACTGACTACGTATGCTCTTGCCCTGACAGCACTAGAACAATGGCCCCATAATGCACTTGACTCAGCTGGTAATAAAATCTACTTTTGATTAGCAGCCATGGCTTGTGTCAATCACTGCATGATGTACCATTGTCCTCTGGTCCTGAACACAGTTTATTTACAGGGAAACAAAAGCTTTTTGGATATGGCTGCTGCCCAGAGATTGCAAAATAGATTGAGCTGTCAGCCCCACATACTAGATGAAGATTAATGAGTTGTGCAGACAATAAATATGAAGCAATGACCATAAATATGCTAATAGGTATTATCCATATACACTATAATTGCTACAAAAATTAAAAAGTAGTGTGAAGGAAATAGGTCACAGGGTGACAGATAGATAATCTTGGATGCTGAAGATCTTTGGTTCAGTCAGATTCTCTACAGGTTTATTTCCTTCAATTAGACCCTTCAAAAGAGTAATTGTTTAAAAGCTGTTTGAATAATCTCTTTTGAAACAGAGGTTTATGGGAAAATGTTTATGAAAAAATGGCTTCAATAAACATGTTATTAGAATGAAAAAGGTGACTACCAAAAGCAGGCTACGCAGAGATTAATGTCTGTGATCAGCTGCCCAGCTTCACTATGAGGAAAATATCTTCAAGTGGCACACTAGTGAGGACTTCAAGGAAAACATACTGAAGAGACACAGCAGTTCATATCCACAGACCCAGGTGAGCAAGGTCATTCCAGAAGAGTTGCATACACATCTGGCTGCGTTGGTTTGTTCGGTGTTTTCAGCTTGGCATGCTTTTTTTTCTTTTTTCTTTTTTTTTTTTTAACTGAAGAAGGGAAGGATGCCCACGGTTTAAATTTTTAGAGTACTTCCAGTCAAGCCTCTGGTTTTCCAGTTCCTTTCAAAGAGCACATAGCCTAGCCAGCACATGATTTTTGACACTTAAGGATTTCCTTTGAAGCTGAAACTCAGTGAGTTAAACACCAAACTATGTTAGCTACATGTATAAATGCTTCAGCACCTAAGGCTACTGAAATTGTAGTGACACTGAAAATAAAGGCACTCATACTCTTAGTATTCATGGCTTTGACTCTCTGTTCTCTGGGGCTTAGAAGTGCCACTAGATGCTTTTCAAGTCAACTCACACCACCCATCTCCTCTCCTCAGATTTTTAGCTTCTGGAATGGGGAAATTACTCAGATACGCCCCCAGATCCAGTTTACTGTTACAATGTCAGGCTCATTAATACAAATGAGTTATTTTCTCTTTCCTTCCATACGTTAACTAGAAATTGCATCAGTTTGGCTCTTAAATTATCACTGCTTGGATTTTTGGCAAACAGTCCACAAAGACTTACAAGTGCCTTAGTAGTTCTGTGCCAGGCTCCCTGCAAACTCAGCTGGATATCAACTAGACTTCTGTAACACCTTGGAAGTTACACTTTCTAACCAGACATACCAGTAAAACAAAGCAAAAAAAGGTAGGGGACCATTTAGGAAAACGTCTCACACAAAGCCGACAGGTGAGAGGAGAAGCACTTCTTTCTGGATGAGTTGGTGGAGGGAGAGGACCTCTGGAAGCTGCAGGCTCAGGGACTGAGTTCTTGTTCCCAATCCCACTTCAGCGGTGACAGGGGGTCTTTTTAAACTGGAGGCTGTGATGTCACATATTGCCAGGGCACAGGGAGGCCCTGTCCCACCACCCCAACCAAGGTGAGCACAGGAGACCCAATGATAATAGGCAGGTTGAAGCAAGAGTAAGTTCAAAGCCGAGCCAGATGAGTCAACAAATCAGGTTCGGGTCTGCTGATGGTAGCCAGGGCCAATCACAGTCCAGTAATTGCTGGGCAAGTCTGTCCTTGCTAATCAGGCAGGTTCAAGGTAAAGCCATGAAGACAGGCTGCAGCTCAGTCTGGATCAATGAGGTATGGCTGTGATGGAGTTGCAGACAGGTGCACCTACAGCATCACTCGGGCAGGCACTGAAGGCCCAGGGGAGGCTGGCCAGAGTTGTTAAGAGCTAATAGCAGACTCAGCCCTGATGGAGGTATGAGAGATTGACCTTGTTTTCATTAATTTTACTACAAGAGGGTGTCCCAAGCTGTCATAAAAAGCTGAAACCAAGAAAAGCAAACCCCTTCCAGGGCAGAACTTCTCCATAACTTACATTTGCCACGCCACTACGGTAACAAGAGCATGAAGGTAAGCAGAGCTTAGCTGTTTTTAGTACCGTGTCTTCTTGTGCCTACTCACATGTTCTTCCTCCAACTCACTGCCACCACATAGCAGATTTTAGAGCCACCTCCTCACTGACTAGTTGCATGGCACACTTGTAAACAGGGGCTTCCCTTTAATCCCTTTGGTGGCTTCCCTCTCCTTACTACATTGAGTTTCTTCGCCTTGTTTTTATGAGACTTCTATTAACTTCTCCTTTCCCTGCTTATTCACTGATGTCTCTACCAATCATGAATCACCTTGAGGCACTTTGCTTGCAATAGAACTTTTATTTTATCTAATTTTTACTATTTTTAGTTAAAAAACTCATGTGTGTTCATTATGAATTGTGTTTTAGGACTGAGTAAAGGTCATCATATGTAGAGTCTCTGCAACTTTGTGAAGCTTTCATTCCCTGTGGCTTTGCCAGACTTTATCACCATTTCCTGATGGGCTGTTTGAAATATTAAATAAATTATATTAACAAAGCACCAAAAGATTTCAGCAGTTTTGAAGGAACGATCTGTAGCAATATGTACAAAGAAACTGACATTTTTGGTTTTACTTTCACTTTGAAGAGGGTCTATAGCATTAATTGTCCTATTCTTACATAGAATTTTACTTGCATTTAAGATGCAACTTCATACATTTTATGACACTAAGTAATTCAAAATGATAAATGAGAGACTTGAGAAATTATGGAGATAAAGACGCATCATAATTAAAAAAGTCCTAATGCAAGGAGAGTAGAAAATAAAAATAACAAACATTTGTATTAAAGAAAAGCAACATATATGAATTAAAGAAAAAAAATGAATTAAAGAAAAAAGTTAAAAGAGCAGTGCTGCTCAGAGGTACATGGGCCAGATATTCGACTGCTCAGATAAACAGCACATATAAGAATAGAGGAATGGCTTTGTATTCATTGTTCTATAACCCACCATGTACCAGATACAGATATTATAGAGGCATTTTTATATTTTTGTTATCTATATTTCCACTTCGAGAGCCATCCCTGTGGTAGCGTGACCCCATCAGACATTCCTCTTTACCTAAGGGAGGAGGCTCATGGATTTTTAAACTGCCTTATTTAAACTACTGGCTAAGAAAAACTGCGGCAAAGGAGTGTGTGCCATTTGCAAAGGCTTGTTCATTAAAGGCAGAGGCTTTGCCATAGCAGGATTTGCATGAGGAAAAACAAAACAGCTGTGCCAATCTGCTTGCATGGTGCAAGGTCCCCTAACAGTCCCTTCCATAAAGAAATTAATTTCAACCATCCGTTGTTAATTGAGTTCTCATTTCCAGATCTCTGTACACCTTTTTTCAGGGGTAGCTGTACCACAGCTGAAATCTGGGTGCTATAACCAAATCAAGTTGCAGTTTCTGCATAACTACCACTTTCCTGCTTTTTTGTCTGTTGTCTTTACTCAGAGTTGTAATTGAAAGAAGGGGCTATCTTCTACGGGTGCAATTCTGTACAATAGAGCGCAGTGCAAAAGGAAGAAGAAACAAAGTTCTCAGCCACATCAGTTGCCAGTCAATGATTCATACACTACTAATTCGTTTTATTATTATAAGAGAAAATTAGTTGGTTTGCCTAAACTTTACCCTGGCAGCCATAAAAAGGCATGTCCATAAAGTTCAGTTTAATTTCCTGGACAAGTTTTAGTTTCTTTTCTTTCTAACCATGGTAGAAGTTTCATTTCCTTGCTGTGACCCAAACAGCATATAAAAGGATTGGTTTCACCTCCTAATGCTTCAGTGGATTCCACACCATCAGAAAGAGAAATGTCCAACCAGAACGTCCACAATGCTGGTTTCACTTTCTTCGGGATCAGAGGAGGATCGCTTGCTTCATCGATGATGTCCCAGGAAGCAAAAGCGTCTGGGGGAGGTGTGAATTCTGGAGGTCCTACTGCTACTCTCCAAGAAATGGGTATGAGCAATTTTGTGTCTGTGTGGTTTTGTGGTTTAATGCATAGGGCCAAACAATTTTTTTTTTTCCTTGAAAATAAACTTACCAAGTAATCTCTTCTCCCCTACATTCCTGTATTGCCCTGAAGACAAAAGATTCCTATATTTAACTGCATGTTAGGAGTGGGATGCTATTAAGGGTGTTTTCTGTGTATGTACATGTGCATGAATGTACACATACATATGTGGTATTCATGAGATCCAGGGCAGTGTTTATTTGAAGCTTGTGCTGACTCTCCATTCTGCTAGGAATCATCAATAATGAGGAAAGTCATGGTAGCAATAAGCAACGATACAGTTATGCAAGAACATGATCTGTGCACCTACATTTCATATAAATGATCAGATTTCCCTTGCTCTTTACTCGCACACATCCATACAGGGAGAACCCATAAAACCTTGCGCAAGCACTGTAGCAGAGGGAAATTAGCTGCAGTCCCAACAGCTGAATTCATGAAAGGAATATATACGCATCCTTGACAGCACATATCTAAGTACTAAAACCAGGCATAGCTGGCTTTCACATGAGCTAACCCTGCAGGTGCTTGCTTCTCTGTTGCATGCACAGAGCAATCCCTGACCTGACGACTCTAAGCTGCTCGGCACTTGTTTAACCCCAGATCCTGTGGGATTCATGCACAAGATATTCTCCCTGTCAGTCTTGCCTGAGGCACCTGATCCAGCTGGCATCCTCTAAGCAGGCATGACCCCACAGAAGAGAGTGCCCCACGTAATCCTGCTGTACCTAACAGCATGGTAGTTAGCAGACTGACCTTGGAGAAAGTCTTCAAAATCCTTAGGGGTCTTGGACCCACATCACTTATATGTCAGAAGTGTGCTGAGCAGCAGGCTGGTTACAGGTGAGGCTCTCTGCCGTATTGGTCAACTGCTGATCTACTCCTTTCGTAGTAAGCAGGTAGAAGTCTACTGAAAGATGGAGCTGAATTTGACTCTTCCAGCCATAAAATGGGTGATTGGCCAGGGTCCAGATTTCGGGCATCTTTTAACAGTAAAAAATGCAATAAACTTGATCAAGATGAAGTAAAGGAAGTTTTTTTTAAGATATTATTTACATTGCTGCCAGTTTTTTTCATAGCATGAGGCTCTCTAGACAGTGAGGGAATAAGTGACAGAAGGATCATTTAGAGAGACACTGCATGTGACTCCTGTGAGGCATTTTGAAATTTTTACTCTATATGGTTTGATCAGTGAGGTTAGCTTACTGTTTATTGAATATTTAATAGCAAAGAGCCTAAGGGACAGTAGCAGCAGAGGGAAAGAATACGTGAGACAGTCAGGAAAGAGCAAAGAGCAGGAAGAGCTGCTATCCAGCATCGCGCTGCATTAGCAGCAGAGATCCTAGTACTCAGGAGATGCCAGCTAATTAATCTAGTCATACACTAGAGCAGAGTCAGCTACACAACCTTGCCTTCTGCTAGAGATGAGGGTGGTACAGCAGTACTCAGCACACTCATAACAGTGGCAAACTCTTCAGTGGTGACAGCATGGAATTGCAGTTTCTGAAATATAAGACTGAAGACCTGTATCTCTCCACGTGCTGGGAATCTTTAGAAAAGAGAGAAGCAAAGTAAACATTTAACAATGCCTAGTTTTATTCTTTCCGTGTCTATATCCACTATGCATGAAACCACTGGTTTTGGTGAAGATAAATCTGCATAACTCAAGGAAACCTTAGCCATGCCTACAGGAGATACTCCAAAAGAGCTTTTATCCATGTAAAAAATGTTAGCTCTGTAACATTGCCAAGGCAGGTGTGAGCTTTGGCTCCCTGCAGCAGGAGAGCTTGCCATACATTCTTTGCCTGATTGAGAGCTAAAAGGGCCTGATTTCATTTCCGCAGGTGCTTGCTGAAATCTCTTGCTCTTCAAACACATCTTCTTAACCTTTTCATTCAGACTGTAACCCTTCCTCCCCCCAGAACAAACACGCTCGAAGAAGTGGCTGATTCTGCAGCAGAGCATGAGTAACGCTCAGTATCACTTTACAGAAGATGTTCTAACAAGCTCATCACCAAAATATTTGAGCATCCTCCAGGAATGCTTTAAGCATTATCACTAACATTTGTTGTTCCTAATGTTGTACTCCTCTCCCAAGAGAAGAAGAGTTTGCAATGGAATACTTTGCTTGGGCCTTATTTGTAATGAGATGGAGACATACATACAAATGGGCCTCTGGCAACCACAGCTTGCTGGGTTTGAATTCTATAAGTTTCTATTAAACATAGGTTTATGCTATGGAAAGTGAAGTGAAAGGAACATATCCGTCACCTGGAACAGTAAGTGGCGAGACCTGCAACAATCCCTAGTTCCTGCAGGTGTTTGGTGCACAGTCCTCAGGCAGCTCCTCAGAAAACTCTGATTTCGGGAGAGACAAAGCATGCTGAAACTGTTTTGGAGGTCCAAATTGATCAAAAACAGTCTGTGCGAGAGCTGTAGATTTTCTCTGTGTTCTGGGAACATCCACAAAACACTACAAATGTCCTTTCCCCAAGGTGCTGGCTAAAAAGCAGTATACTGATGGAACGATTCAAGCAATCAGCAGTCTCCTTGTCTTTTGAAACATTTGCTAGCCTTGACTTTTTTTAAAACATAGTAGTTTGTAGTTATCCTGTAAAGTTCCTTCCAGTCAGTAACATCTCCTTTGTAACTTTTGTAGGTGCCAAAGGCTCAACTCATTCATTTGGTTTTACCAGCGGCGGGATCTCCGCTGGATCCAAGGCCTCCCAGATGATGTCCCAGGAGGCCAGAGCCCACGGAGGTGAAACTCCCAGGGGTGGTACAACTTCCACTGTCCAGTCCATCTGTAAGTGAGAGTCCTCCTAGTAAAGATGGAATAACAAATGACTTCTGAGAAGTCAGCAGTATTGCGGTTCAAGTATACATTTACTAGATGAAGTGATTTAAGTAAGAGAATTGGCTGCGTTGTGCTTGAAGCAACATTTCTCATGTTTGTTGCTTTATGCTTGGTGGGAAGTTGCAACTAGGGAATTGGTGGAAGTAACTATGCCGTCAAGTTGCATAGATACATGTGGATCGCAGAGACAGAAATCTGAAACACATAGTGATAGAAAAAAGGCCAGTGAAAGTTTAGGTTATGCTTTCATCAACACCAAAGTGGAAGTTCATTATTTTTTTTTTTGTAAACACAAATTCAGGACAACAGCAAGAACTTCACATTTGAACATATAAAACAGATTAAGTGGGAGGAAAAAGTGAAACATGAGAACAGAGTTATCAAGCTGATGTGCAGGAATCATTAGTCCACTTCTTGTGGCCTTTTAGAACAGCTTGGCTTTCTTGCCTTTAAAGGAACTTTGCTGGGTCAAAAGCAGAGGGATCTACCTGCTCTTACCAGCACAAGTTTTCCTCATCACCCTGCCAAGTTAATGTGGCCCACACCTAGATAAATCAAACCAAGGTATGAAGAAGCCTAGGCTATACTTAAATGCATCAGTAAGGAAGCTCATCATGGTAGCATTGGTATGTGGTAGAGAATTGGAGATGGGATTGAAGCTCTTAATTTCAAAAAATGACTTTCAAAGTGTAGCACAGGCCTTTGGTCTCTGACCTGGGAATGTTTGTAACCAACGTTCAAATATTCTGTATGATTCCCTGTACTGCAAATTTCCTTTTAAGTTGTTCTCATATGTTTCTTTGTATTTGTCCTTAGCGATGGGCGGCAAAGGAGGAAAGCGCTGAATAGAAGGAAAACATCAGTCCAGAAGTAAGCTCTGCAAGCAGATCATCCTTTACCAACACGGTCATTTGACCGCTTCTCCCTTTCTTTCTTCTCGCTGTCACTGATACAAAAGATGAAGCCTTTTTCACAAGCAAAAATAAAGTCTCAATTTAAAAGATGGATTCTTGCATGAAATTAGTGGTGATGGAGATGGGGGGCATTTTCTTCCTTGGTTAAACATTCTCTGAAGTGCAGGCACACACAAACACAAGCTGATAAATGGAAGCTAAGGTAATTTGGACTGCAAGGGTGTCTTACAACAATCCAGGGTTTAGCAACACTTGACTCTTCAATTACAGGTAGCTTGCTTTGTTTATTTTACAAACATGATCACAGTGCAAAAGTCACCCAGTTGTGAGAGAGAAGCATAGAAACACTTGATAAGGGGCATCCAGCAGTTCCCTTTGGATGTACTTCTAATGGGCTATCAAATTAAATTCTACTTAATTAAAAGTACACATAAGCAAATGAGAACAGCTCCCAAGGAATCTCATACCTCAGAGATGCAACTGATATTTGTATCCTTCTACTATTTCTAAAGTCCCTTTCACATTAATTTAAAGTTTCTGTTTGTTAATTCAGAGGTGTCAGCTTTGTCACAACTGGACCAAATTACTCCTGAGAACAGATAAAGAAGAGAGCCCAATAGATCTCACTACTGGGGACTCTTGCTGTTCCCCACATGCCTGACTCTTTTCCTTCATATGTACTCATGCAATGACGTTTCCCCAAATACACATAACATTGTCCATTCCCTATACAAATTCCCACATACATACTCCCCTACACTTCTATCTTCCTCCTGTCTTTCTGGGTCCTCATCCTCCCTCCTCTATCACCTCCCTTCCTCTGTATTTCTAACAAAATCACACAGTGCAGCTTCTCCTTCCCTCTCCCCACCCCAAGATGAAGGGAGACAATCTCACACCTTTAGGCCAGAAATTAAGAGGCGCTGGGTTTGTGGTGCCGCAGTCAGTGATCTTCTCCAATGGCTTCTGTCACCCAGCTTAAGCATTCCCATCTCAGCTGCATGTCTTCACGACTGGGAGACGTGTCTGTACCCATGCACCTCATGCTCTCAGATATGATCTGCTCCCTCCCACCTAGGCACCTTCCTGAATGGACACGAGAAGTCAACGTTTGCCTCCAGTTGCAGCAAAGTTAAACTGAATTATTTGATGAGAGGAGGAGTGCAAGCATGGAGGAGAGGCTGGTGAAGAGGGGAAGAAAGATGTTTTCACTTGCAGTGCCACACAAAGTATTAAAAGGCCATTGAAAAACATTCTCCATTTCACGGGATGGAGCTGCTCTCCTAGCAAGGCGTCATCTTGGGGAAATGCTTAGATGTGACTAGGAGTTGACGTCATAAAATCATAGAAAGATTTCGTTTCAAAGAGACCTTGGTGTGAGGAGAATGAGGGCAGTTCTCTAGTCCAACCTCCTCCTTGAAGCAGGATTAACCTTAATGTTAGACGTCTTAGCTCTGGGCTTTGTCCAGTCAGATTTTTAAAATCTTCAAGGAGGGAGATGTCACAGCTTCTCTGGGCAACCTGCTCAAAAGTTTCACCACTCTCACAATGGAGATTTTTTTCCATACATTGAAATAGGATTTCCTTTCACGTTTACTCCAATGGGTCCTTAAGTGCATAGTTAACAATGATGTATTTTAGAGTTTTCCACTTTAGAGAGTCACCAAATAATATGCTTTCATGAACTGTGCCAAAGTGAAAACGGGACTAGAAACATCCTGTGCAGAGCTCAGAGCCTCCTAGTGCCACCGCTGAGAACAGACACACTCTTTGCAAATCGCCCACTGTCGTATCAACAGGAATGGATGTTTTCTCTCCCCATACTTTCTGTACAACTACAAATTTAGACATTTCTTCATACAATATGAGTAGCTTATATTCATATGCTACCTTCCATATGTAAGGATCCCAAACTCTTCTGTTCACTGCAAAGGAAATGCAGCAACATAATCACATGTGGTAATTTTTTAAAGGTTAAACACCTTCTAACTTGACTTGAGTGATAGTTTACGTGCTGGCATGCATGGGAAAGCTTCCCTGCTCATTGCTTGCATGATAGTTATCTACTGCTAAGTTGTTACCACTGCCATAAATATCTAATTGTAATATTGCTGTTGTATTCTGTAACAAATAAAGAGAAGGAATGAAGAACACCATGGTCAGGTGATAAAAAAAAAATTAGTCTGATATGGAGGAAAAAAGAATGAAGTATTCAGGACTCACAGACAGCAACTAGCCTGCAAATATGACTGAGAAATGTGAGGCATGCTCTCTGAAATGGTACTTTAGATGTCATTTTCAGCCTTTCTCTAGCATCTCTCCAGATCTCAGCCACCACTCTGCAACAATGATTTTCACACATGACCCAGTCACCACTAAGCAAAAGGCAAAAATTTTGGCCAGACATAAACAACAGCTACTGGGGTATAGCTGGCTATGTGCCCAAGAGCACAGCTACATTTTTTTAAAGCACTTGGTGTTCCCCGCTCGCGGCTCCTTCGTCACAGTTCTGCCATCTCTTTACAAAGGAGGGAGGGAGCATAAAGGCAGTGTAAAGCAATGTGATTTTGACTGAACGGCATTTTATGTCTCTTTATTACAGATTAAAGGATGTGGACCAGTAAAAGGCAAAGGAGAAGCTGCATCCTGTCTTTATTGATTTTTAGAGATCATCGGTGATTCTGCTTTTGCAGCCTTGTTCATCCAGCGTAATAAAAATAACAGCATTGAAACTGTGGATATTTGGTGCAGCCTTTACATGTTTAAACATGGAATTGACCGTTCGCTGGTCTGGGCTAGTACATGGCTCTAATTAAGCCACCCTACACTTTCCTCCCAAGGCCTAATGCAGCAGCCAGTGACTACTAAAACGTAGCTGTGATCTACCAGCAGATCTATGTTCCCTTCTATGACCTTAGCGCTGGCAGGAGGTAGAGCAAGAAGGTCTGTCCTGGCTGTTTCCCATTCAGAGATGCCCCTGTGTGCGAATGCCAAGGTAGAGAGCAGCAAGGACTGAGATTCCCACAGGCAGACATTCAAACACCTGCTTTAGTGGTAATGATGCTAAAGCGAGTCCTAACAATTAAACTAATGTAAGAATGGCAAGAAATAGTAGAAAAAGTCAAGCACATGTATAACTCATCAAACAGTTTTGTAAACTGAATCTGAGAAACGATCTGTGACCATCACATGACAGTGAAAGACCTTGTTTCTTATTTAGAGGAGGAAGATTTAAAACTGGGTTTCAACTTTAATGCTGGCATTTCTTGGCCTCAAGTGTTTTTGTCTTGTTAAAAATAGACTGTCACTAGTGAGAGCTGACAAAAGATATTTATGCCTAAAAAAAAGGAAAACCAATCCAAACCAAAGCAAGGATCCTTAACCACTCATCGTTTCACTTTCCAGCACTTGTGCGATTCTGACTTTACTAGTTTGGATTTTTTTCCCATCTTTAGATTTGGTTGTGTTGAGAACTAGCCTAGATGGCTTTACTGGAGCAGGGACCAGCATTTGAATTCACTTAACTGAGTCAGCTCTAATAGGTCTACAGGAGAACAAAGGTAAATGCTTCCTCCTGAAAGCCGTACTCGCAGACCACTTAAGCAAATTCATATGTACATTACTACAAATGAAGTATTTACATTTTTAACAGAATATAATTGAAAAGGTCAAATAACAACAGATATGGCAATCTAAATCCCTCATGTCTCTCAATCAATCTTTCCACAGCAAATAGGCAGAGAGGGAGAGAGAAAGGAAAAGCGGCAGCCATGTGTGATTACCAGAGCAGTAGCACTGAAGCCGTGCACGGCAGAAAGCACATTGCTCTCTGCACGGAAATCAATTTCTCCCATGGGATGGGGTCGATAGTTGTCTGACAGGACAGTATACAGGCAATTTAATAGCATTTTATCTAAATGAATCTATTCCTCCCCCCACTGGCCTCACAGGTCATAAGAAGGCTCTCATAGTAAAATTTATTTATTTATTTATTGTCATACAACATGAAAATATTTATCATTCTGAAGACACCACCATTGTCTATTAAAAATCATTTATCCCTGTTAGTTGCTCATTACTCGCAACTCTTTCCCAAGATTGTTATTCTAATTCGTTAACTCATGCACGCAGCCCATAAAAATCACTTTCAGTTACTCTGGAAACATTTTTCTTACCCTCAAACATTTTAAATTATAGGTCACCCTCTCAGGAAAAATAAGCCCACAAAGCAGGAAACTCAGTTGACTCAAAGGAGTATTGGTATCTGAAATGACATTTTTATGCAAGCAAAAGCTTTATTTTTTTTTAGGAATGTGTTATACACAGAGATTGGTTGTCTAGTGTATCTATTTTAATAGTACTTAATAAATAACAAATAATAAACCTGAGCTGATCTTATTAGTGGATATCTGTGTGAAGTAAATGGTAATGAATGAGAACCCCTAATAAGCATAATTCCAAGGATGGATCTTCGGCGCTCCGGGAGTTTGGTATTGTGCCCCAAAGGCTCTTGTAAATCCAGCTGCAGTTCTTGCCCATCATTTGGAAGATTAGGGGCTGATAAGCAACAGTCAAGCCTTATTAGAACAGGCTAAGGCAACAGGAAACATTAATTGGGTAATTTAATGCACAAGGAGACAATAAATGCCTGCATTGTGGTTCAGATGCTGTTTCCTCTATTGATTTGCTCATATCTTATTTTGTGAAATTCTCACGAGTTCTTGGTGAATAGACTAAGATAAACTCTACATTTAAAAATACCAGAATACTTTTGCTATTTCCTATGGCTTCCCTTTACCTCCTATGTTACTAGAGAGACTCCTCAGAAGCTCTGCCCTTGGAAGCCATAAAATGAATGCTCCTCCCTTGCCCAAGAACTTCTCCAACAAAGAAGGGGCAAGACCCAAAGCATAGCAACTATCTGCAATGAAACAGTGTCTCAATGTCTTACCTGTGTTATGGTCTCATCACAGTGCACGCACACAGCAGAAGCGCTCTGACTCTGGGAGGAAGTCCAGTCTCTCTTTTCCCCTAGAAAGCTGGGAGCATTTAACAAAGCCCTCTTCTCTCTCACCCTTCTGGAGGAGATGTAGAAATCATTGACCGGTCTTCTTCTGGAAGGAAGGAAGATGAGAGGAAACTCCTGACATGGGCATTTCTTCCCTGCCTAGTACCGGAATTAATCCACTTGTGTGTGGATTCACTCAGTCCCCTCAGTGGTTGATATTGGTGTCTGGAACACCAAAATCTCTCAGTTACCTACCAGCTTCTCATTTGGAGCCCATTCTAAGATTTCCTTCCCTGAGATATCTTTCCCACAGCTGAACAGGAGAAAAAGGAGGTTCTCTTACAGTGGAAGAAATTCCACATGAGCAGGGGAGAGTCATTGCTTTACTCAGCTGACCTAGGCACTCTTTCCTTCTCATTTTCTCATTTTCTAGCACTGTGACTTGGACGATTGGGGGTGATAATTTGTGGACACTTTATTTTCATAATCTACATTTGCAGCAATTTAAACATTAAAATGCAGTTTGAAAGCATGTAGGCATCATTAATTTCAAATAAACATTGTACATTATGCTCAGCTTAACAGCATCCAATCTCACTTTTTGTATCTTTATTCCATTTTCAAGCACAGCTTTTAAATCATTCCTTTCAAGGATTCCCAGCCACAGCCTGTCCCTTCCACCCAGCAGCCTGGCACCCCTCCTGCTGCGAGTCGGGTTCCCGATGTCTGTGGCACTGGCTGGAAGGTCACTCCTCCTTGTCTGCTGCAGCAAAACTGATGGTGGGCAGAGCAGCCCTACGCTTCAAGCTTCTTCAGTACTGTCACATTTGAAGACAGTGTCCTCTTCACAGCTCCCCATATTTAAGGAAGGAGGTAGCCACTCTGAGTCCATTTAGGGTACAATGTGGTGCTGCAGGGTGCCTATTAACACATCCCTAAAGTCATGGAAGCCTTGGTAGAAAAGACAGGGTCCACCAACAGCCCAGCGCAACATCCTCTCCACCACCATGTTAAACAGCACTCTAGCTGTGCACTTTGCATCTCCCCAGGGACTGACCAAATCACAAGCTGAGACTGTCCGCTAGACCGAAAATAGGAAATGCACGTGTCTTCTTGTTGATATGGCGCTTGTTTGTACGTGCACCAAACACTAGGGAGGACAGCCAGTGGCGGACCTGTTCTGCTGGACGCAGTGCGAGGATAAGTCAAGGCAGATCAGCACATCTCAGAAGATCTGACAGTCTACCTGGAGCAAGACCAACACATTCCTTTCAAACCAGAAAGTAGTTGTAGTAGTTTCAATCCAGGCATTGAAATATATTCTGGTTTAGAGCTTATGTAGTACGAGTAATATTTGATCTAAGCTATCTTGGTTTTACGTGCTGTTTGGTGGGGTTTGGGTTTTTTTTAAAGAATACCTGAATGTGAAAACAAACAAGCAAATAAATGGGTTTCCCTTAATGTAAGAAAATTTCATACAAAATATTGTCCCTAAGGACAATAAGTGTATGCTACAAAACCAGTTCTTAAAATTCAGATGTTGCTTTTTGCAGTCCTTTGCAATCGGAATTTCCACCCAGCCCAGCTTTTTACTGGCCAGTTTTAAGCTACCCCTGCAATTTATGTTTATACATAAACAACTCTGATTTTAATTGCTATCAACTTCTTATACTTGATAGATGGTCTTAAACATTTTTTTTTGCCTCCAGAGACTATTTACTTTGCCAAGTATTGACACACTTTCAAGATTTACACTTCTCTAAGGAATGAAGTTTACAATAAAATATAATGTATTCCGTGGCTGTGAATGGTAATGTTACTAAACAATCCAAAGATATTTCACAACTGATAGTTATTTCCCTTTCACGCTCAGCACGGCACTGTTTTAGTCCTACCATTGACGTAGGTTTTTAAAGAAAACTAAAATGCATAATTTGCCTAATGTAATCTTTCAGAGATCCAATATGCCTTAATTTCAGTTTCCTTCCACTAGAGCCATTATTAGACTAATAATTACACTATCATTTTTTTTCCCAATAATTATTTTAAGAGGATAACTCTTGTGGAAGGGATTCATTCACGTATGGGAATGGAATAGCCACTTACAGAGCTCAGTTAGCACACTGCAGAACTATAAAATACAAGGTCAAACATACAAGTAGTTACTAATTATTAGACAAATACAACTTGGTAGATGAATAAAGCCATAGCTAGATCAAAATATTTAGATCCAGTATGCTGGTAGCAATAAATGAGTGACATTGCCTAGAGAAACCCCAGAGGACAAGGAAGGATTCTTAGAAAAAATACACAAAGTTATACCATCTCCATGCAACTGCTGTTGCCTTACTGCAGAAGCAGCATCATGAAGCTCTATCAGCTCATTTATAATTAGCTGAGAAGATCCCTCACACTGAAACATTTCATAGATGTTACTTAAGTCACAAAGTACAGCACTCAGCCTTCTTAGGATACGCTTTCAAGGGAGATTTCATTTTCTCATTTTATTTTTTTCAGCCATTTCAGCTCTTTAATATAGCTTTTTATATTAATTTCTTTTGTAAATGGCTAATTTAATATCACACAGCTCCTTTGTGAAGGAAAAGGGAAGCCAGCTCTGGGTTGCACTCTTTTTATCTTATTATTACCCCTTCTCAAAGATGAGCGGGAGCCCCAGTAACAAAAGGAAACATGTGCCACATGCACCATGACCCATCTTCCTCACTGACTGGGGAATGGAAAGGACACAATCGAAGAGGGTGGTGATGATGCAGCCTGTACCAGAGTAATTGTTGTGAAGTTTTGAATTTAAACATCACAATTTCAGGCTACTTGGCTTTTGCCCTGGAGATGGAGGAGACATTCCCTACAATTTCTGTAAGAGATGTTAAAAATTATAGGAATAAATGATTTTGTCAAGTAATAATTTCTATAATTACTCCTTGGGAGCCCTTGCCCTGGCCAACCACCCTCTCCCACTCATCTCACAAGGATTTTTCTAGAGCAAATAATAGTTTAAACCGCAGACAGAATAAAAACTGAAGAACAGAAATATAAAGAGAAAGAAATGAGCAGTTGCTTAAATCTGTTAATAACCAGATATAGAAATAACAAATGAGAATGACCAGAAAAAATGAAGACAGACTAAATAGAAATGGAGACCTAATTTAAGTTACGGTTCAAAAAGCACATGAATGCTTACTTAAGCACTGAGAAGCGTACTTAAGCATTTATACACAAACGCTTAAGAAGTTCTTCACATTCCACCATCATGAAGTTAGTTTTTGCTTGGGCCTGGCAGTTTGTATTGCAAAGATTTTTTTGCAATATCACTAACGAATTTCCAACAACAAAAAAAATTATGAGGATGTAAATTAACTCTAGAAATCTATTTCAATATATAAAACTAATAATACTTCTGTAGTGCATTTTATTTATTCCTTTTGATATAAATCCAGTAGTAATTTTGTACCAATCCAATAAAAGACTTATAAAAAACAATAGATGAGATAATTCATTTCTATTTATTCATGTTTATTTTATCTTTAGCGTTAATAGATTATGAAAACACTGTTCTGTGGGTGGTGCTTTTCTGATTAATTTTAAATTACATGTGGAACATTCTTAAGAAGAGAGACACTGAAAATATAAATTTATTATTATATTGACTCCTGATGGCTCCTGTGCTTAAAAATGGTACACACACAAGGAGGTTAATGGCACTATGATTTCCAGATAATCTGTTTTTAAACTGCTGACTTGGAAACTGTAAGATTAATAACACTGAGAACATCTAAAGGTAATAGGATTACAATTTAATATTAACTAAGTGTTTCTTGGGATCTGCTGCAGCAGTGCCTCATCTCAGGGATACACTAGAGTAATTAGTCTGTAGTGGCATACAGTGGTGATACACGATAACTGCAGCTTTTTCCTGCACATTTAGGATTTTCCCTTCACTGGTAAGTAGCCTTTATTTGTAATACCTGTCATAAACAGGCACAGAGCAAGCTTGCAATGCTCTTGCCCTAAGCTGATGCTCCTCAAGGGACAGACCGGTTCTCAAAGGGTCCCAAATGCACAAGGAAAGATTTGCTTGCTTGTCTCCTAGATAGTGGCATTGCAAAGATGATCTGCTCTCACCTCTACTACACGCCAGGACTGGTGACATTGCACAGTCTCTTTAGGAGAGCCTCTGTTCGAGGTCGGAGTGGCCAGCTGTTGTGCCGGCTACAGGACAGAAGGACAAAGGGAGTGGCAGCTCCTGCTGTACTATCATCTAGATCTTGAAATATTTTCCTCCTCATTTTGCTAACTATCTATGTGAAAGGAGTTGGCCTCCTCCATCCCATGTCGCCATTCTGTCTGGAGTGGCAGGGTAATTCGGTTCTGCTGTCACATATGGTTGCCTGACTAAGCCACAGCTCAAACAGCAGTCACAGCCCATCAGAGCAGTGACACGAGGGTTGTGGAGACTTTCCTCCTGTGTGGGAGTTTGTAATGGAAGCACTAAGATAGCATAACTGAAATACAAGTGGAAAAGGACCCAAGGATACAGCAGAGCAAAGGCTACAGGGCCAGCTTTTGTTTGTAAACAAGGGCACAGTCAACAGCAGGCAAGCTCATAAACATCGAAGATGGTAGTGTTTACATCAAGATAAAAAGACCCATGCTTGTCTCAAAGCTTAAGCCATGCATGTACAGTGAAACAGTGAAACCTGGACAGACGGATGGTAAAAAGGCACTTTGCCCCTGGCATTCCTCCTCCTGCACACACAACCTTACCAGAAGGATACCCAGATCAGGAAATGGAAACAATACGCAGTAAACTATGCTTAATATTTGCAGGATCAGAGGGTTAAATGAGAAATATTCACAAGCAAAATATTATCTGGTACTAAATATCGATCGTTAGAGGGTCAAACAGACCCATCCAACAAACCACTTCATGACGACCAGTCACTGCCCACCCCAGAAGTGCAGCCAGGACTCTGCAGTTGGAGCCCCTCGTCCCCCGGATCACGCTGAGGGACTTCTACCTGTGCCTTGTGGACACGTGCATCTTGCTGCTTGTAGACAGGCTTCAGTGGGTGAAAGCTAGGAGAGCGTTGTATGTTTGGTGAGCAAAACAAAAATATTTATGTTAGAAAAGTAGACTAGCAAAAAAAATCCAACCTATACATCTTCATAATCATTTGAGAGGGGATATTTTAATAATCTCAATTTGCACAATGTCCTCATGAAGCACAAAGCATGAGAAGTTGATGTCCTTCAAGGACTGCTTCCCACAGAACTTTACTGGAATTTAAATGATGTTATTTGTGCATTTTAAACTCTGCCTTTCAGGTAATGTGGAGTTTTGAACCAACAACTTCTACATTTCACCTAGAAATTTCAAATCCACAGAGGATCTCAGGTACTGCATCCACTTAGAAGTAGTGTTATGCTCTAATTGATCTAATTGATCCCCTCCATACCTTCCTTCTGTTCAACTGTAAAGATTTACAGGTATTTTTCTACAGTCATTTTAACTCCTTTTCTTGCTAGGGGATGTCTTTATACCAGTAAGAAAACAGTTAATGATGTCAAAGGGATAATGACTCAAAGAGTTAAAAACGATAACAAATCCATCGATGTAATACATAGAAGATAGGGAAAAAAAGACTCTAGTCACAATTTCTCTCAATTTCCAGACCTCTGCAGTTTAATGAACCCATTAGGTTAGCAGATGTGGGCCTGCTTTACACTGAGACAAAAAATGTTATCTGGGAGCAACTGCGTGCTCAAGGAACCTGAAGAAGCTGTCCAAGGCCATGCAGCAGAGGAGGGAAGCTAGGACTTCCTAGACGGCACTTTTTTTTATTCCCTAGGGAGTCACAGAGGCTCAAAATACACCTTTTAAATCACTCACATGACAAGACCCACTGACAAGATGCCCACATCTCAACCTCTGCTCCCCCACCAGTGTATTCCAGGGCCCATATGTGACCCCTGCCAAACTCAGCTCTAGCTGTGCTACAGTTCCCTCCTGCTCATACATGGGCTTCCTTTGTTCAGAGGCCTGTGTCAGAAACTCGGTCCCACAGCCACAGGGTCACACAGAGGAAATGGAGAACGAATTCATAGAATCATAGAATGGTTTGGGTGGGAAGAGACCTTTAAAGGCCATCTAGTCCAACCCCCCTGCAAGGCTCAGGGACATCTCCAACCAGATCAGGTTGCTCAGAGCCCTGTCCAACCCGGCCTTGAATGTTTCCAGGGATGGGGCATCTACCACCTCTCTGGGCAACCTGTGCCAGTGTTCTATGAGCCTCATTGCAAAAAATTTATTTCCTAATATCTAATTTGAATCTCCCTCCCTCTCTTTTAAAATCATTACCCCTCCAGACTACTGAAGGGTTTTTCCCTGCCTTTCCTTATTGCCCAATATCAGTGAAACATACAGTAAAAATATGTCACTGCCTGCAAATAAACACCAGTAGAATAAAGAGGAGAAGAGGTGAAAGGGAAGGTAGGATGCATGTTTATAAGGGTAAAAGCAATGGCAGCGAACTTCTTGACTGAAGTGAAAAAGCCTCCTAAGCAAGAAGCAGCCATAAGCATCTCTAGATGAGAGGGTAAGGACAACATCTCAGCACACTGTTCTCCTTGCAACCACTTCTTAACAGAAGAAATGGGTCATAGAAATGCTGGCCAGAAGGGACCCCTGGAGGTTATCTCCCACTCAAGGTGGGACTATTGGCACTAAACCAAGTCAAGTTTGTCCAACTGAGTCTTGAAAAACCTCAAAGGATGGAGGCATCTTGAAATGTTATTATGCACGTTATTGCCATTGATTTCAAGAGAATTTGGAAATGTAAACACATGCAAAAATCTGTGGAAGCTAAGCAGTTCTTCCACTAGTGGTAAAAAAAAAAAAAGTCACTGCTTTTTGAACGTACAATAATTAAATTTATGTAAGTTGTAGGGCTATCAGCATATCTTGTACAGGCTAGCTTACTCCTTCTTCCCCCTGAGAGCTATAGAAGCTTCTGTAGGTGCACCCATGCATCTGTCTTGTCCCTTGTAAGCAGCAGAAGAATAGTGGTAGGACAGCATCCACTGCAGAACCGTAGCAGTATATCTGCAGTGCGTGAAGAAGTGTTTACATGGATCCCTTCTTGTGATATTTGCAAAAGTAGGCAAGCAGTTGTTCACTTCATATGGAGACCAGCTTAGCCCACCCAGAAGTTGGTTTTGACCGTTGCTACCAATCGTTACCAGTAGCGAGCTAGCTAGCAAAAGTGTTAAACACTAATATATTTCCATTGTGCCCATTGAGTGTGCATTTTAAATAGACTCTGCTATACTCTCCCAGTGGAAAGATTTATTTTACTTTAAGAATATACAGGGCTGTGCTTTCAGTACTTTTTCTTTGTTTAACCAGAAGCTCTCTTACTGAAAACCCAGTAGACCACAAAACCAGTCAGGGGCTTTTATCCTGGATGTCTGACCCATCGCCTGACAATAATTAGTTCAGGTTAATTACAGCAAATCTGTAGATTTGCAGCCTGAAATCATCTCATCCCCTAAGCTGAACCCTCTAGAGGTTTCTTTTATGAGCTCTGCATCCTAAGGGTGGACTTAAAGTAATGAATTTGTCTCTAATAAGATTCATAGGTTTGTTCCCTAAGCAATGGTGTCAATTATGGAATCTAACACTGATGGCTTATTTTGCTGAAAATAGAGAAATAGAGAGTTTTTAATGCAGCATGCAGGATTTTTAACATTTTTGTTTAACTCTTTATGTTGTAGAAAAGTATAAAAATACAATTATGCGAAATATCGTACCACTTTCCATGTATTTCTGTGTGTGCCAATAGCTAATTTCCTTCTGCTCTATAATGGAAAAGGTTAATGTAATGACTCTGAGATTTCATTTGGAAATGTTCCAGAAGAGTGTCTGAGTATTTGCTGCACTTAATGGCAGGAAGTAATAAGTGAGGTTATGTATTGGTGGAAAATGTTTCATGTACTGGGAAGATTAATACTGAAGAGAGGCACAGGGGACACAAGCCTGAGGCTTCCTCCTTAATTCTGACACAATATAATATGTCCATACTTGATACGTGCCCTTCTGTAGTTAGTTCTTAATCATTAACAAAGCAGACAGTAAGTCTCCGGGGAACATGCTTTCAGGAGAAGAGAAGGAACCGGTCATAGGATTTTCCTCTCTCCTACAAATGAGGGACAGGCGCCTCCAACTGGGAAGACTGGACCGGATGGTACTGGTACCAGTACAGTACCTACATAGCAAGATTGTGCCGTAACCCCTTTTACGGGTTCGACTCCGTCCTGAGGATTTTAAAATCTATGCTAATTTTTCTGCATAGTTATGGTATTTAAGGTTCCTGGAATATGAACCACCATGTCATTGCTTTATTTCAGCATTTCATTTCACATTATTTTTATTACCTATTAAAGATTTTGCATTACTGCATATGAAAGATGTAGCCCCTTCCTTTATTTCCAACTTTTCAAATTTACTTTTAATTCACATCCCATGCCTGTTGTCTGAGTCACAAAACCAAGGTTTCAAGCTCATGAGAAATAGTTCGTCATTTATTTTGCTCATTTTAATAATTAAATTATTATTTTGCTTTTAATAGCATTGAAAGAAAAGACAACGTTCCAGGACTCTTACCTCCACTGGAAAGAGATTGGACCTGGAGGGGGGTAAATGTGGCACTAGCTGTCACTGGAAGGGTGGCTGTGACTAAGAGGCAGAGTATCTGTACACCTACAATGGCTCCTAACATTTAAAAAACAATTTACCCGTGCAAGGTAAACTACTAACCCTCCACAAGAACATATTCTGCTCCCTGGCCAGGCATCGCACAGGCAGGTCAACGCAAGCCACATTTTCAGAAGGGCTTTTAGTTCATCTGTGGTCTGTCTGTACCTTCAGCTGAGGGCAGAGGGGAGCCTCCACGCTCATTTGGCTCTTGGGTGCTCAGCCGAGCACAGAAATCACCATCCCAAAAGGGGAGTGTGGGTCAACATGGGTACAGACTGTTGGGTTGAATTTAGAGAGTTGTGCCAGACACATGAGACAGGCGTCAGACAGGACAGGCTGCTGCGTTCACTGGTGGTCTTCCTCACACTGGGAGGTTGAGGGCTGCGTATCTCCTCGCCTACCCCAAGTCGATGAGTTCACTGAATTCTCACTTTCTATTGACTGTCATGCATAACCTTCCACCGATCTCCACTCTGAAGGCTACTTATCTAATGAAGTCTATTTCGATACACATTTGAAGCAATAAAGACATCTATTAGGAAGAATAGTATTTAAAAAAGGGAAAAAATGCACCAGAGGTGCAAGATTAAAAACTCCCTTCTCTGGGTTAAGCACTGATCAGATGCTTCCAGTGACACACTTTTTTAGCTGGGAAACACTGAAGTACTGCATTGGGTTTACATGGCAAGGTTTTGGTAGCAGGAAGGCTGCAGGGCGGCTTCTGTGAGAAGACACCAGGAGCTGCCCCCATGTCTGACAGAGACAGTTTCAACTGGCTTCAAGATGGATCCAGTGCTGGGCACAGCTGAGCCCATCAATGAAGCTGATGGCATCTCTGTGATAATGTATTTAAGAAAGGGTGAAAAACACAGAGCAGCAGCTGTGAGAGGGGAGTGAGAATATGTGAGAGAAACAGCCCTGCAGACACCAAGGTCAGTGAAGAAGGAGGGGGAGGAGGTGGTGCTCCAGGAGCATTGCTGGAGCAAAGATTCTCCCACTGGGGACCCAGGCTGGAGCAGTCTGTGCCTACAGGATTGTGCCCCACGGGAAGAAGCTGTGCTGGAGCTGTTCATGAAAAAATGCAGCCCACGGAAAGGGTCCGCACTGGGAAGAGTGTGAGGAGGAACAAGCAGCAGAGATGAAGTATTATGGACTGACCGCAGCCCCAGCCCCAGCTCCCCATCTCCCTGTGCTGCCTAGGGGGAGAAGGTAGAGGAGTCAGGAGTGAAGTTGAGCCCGAGAAGAAAAGGAGAGTGGGAGAAAGGCGTTTTTATTTTTATTTTTACTTCTCACTATCCTTCTCTGTTAATAACTGGCAGTAAATTAAATTAATTTCTCCAAGTCAAGTCTGTTTAGCCCGTGATAGTAATTGCTGGGTGACCTCCCTGTCCTTACCTTGACCGGTGAGGTTTTCATCCTGTTTTCTCCCCTGTCCTGCCAAGGAGGGGTGGGTGAGAGAGCAGCTGGGTGGGCACGTGGCAGCCAGCCCACCACAAGTACCAAGACCTAGACTTTAATGGAAAAAATACTTGATTTCTTATTTTCCCAAAAGGGTCCAGGATTGTATGTTTGGAGAAGGAAATACATACCTAAAAAACCAAATAGCTTGATTACTCATGTCAGATGGAAAATGTTTCAATAGCAGCTGCTGGTTTTGCTGTTTTCTGTGTTTCAGGGCAGGGCACCTACAGACTGAATGTTGTAAGTGGGTATCCACTCTGCTTGAGAGAAGAGGCCTACATCAACCTACTTATAAATCCAGCTGCCCTCTTACTTGTTCATGCAAACAAAAACTGTTTCAAGACAAGGGGGAAGTGAAGGGTAAGAGGATCGTATTAGAAAAGGCTCAATTTTCCTCTGATGTTGAATCAAATTAAAATCCTACAATCTCTCATATCTCTCATAAAAGTAAAAAATGTTTTTTCAGCTGACCCTAGGGACTGACAAGTGGTATTAATTAGTTAGAAAACTATTTTGGCCACCTCTCTGAAAACATTTCCATTACAAATTTATCAAGGAAGGGTTTAGTAGGGAGGGCACATACTGCCCTTGGTTCTGTTAACTCTGCTAACTCGGCGTTGTGACATATTTTGCCACATGACAACCTCTCCCCATAGAAAGACCATGGAAAAGCTCAGGTGTGCAGGATATCCTTTTTTAAATCCTGTATTGCAGTCAGAACTCTCCTCACTTGGAACCTGTAACCTGTTAATTGCCTTACCCTCATTTATATGATAAGTGGTTCATTTCCTTTATTGTGATTGAATCCCTCCCCCCCTGTGTTACAAGAAAACTGGAGCTGCAGAGAGTGCTTGATTGGATTTCATTGCTGTAGGCCATTTCTTAAACAGGTTACAGGTTGACAAACACAGAAGGGGGATCGATATCCATCCTTTGCCTCATTGACAAGCTAATCTTTTCAGTAAACATTTCATCAGTACCTGCCATTTGTATACATACCTGCCTCATGAGGATGGGGAAAGCTCTGCTTTATAAGGTTTAGGTAACTAATAAATGAAAAGACAAGAATATAAATGGGGCAAATCATCAAGATAGCATTTTTAGGAAAATAGCCTTTCATTGCCTGCAGAATATAACCCAGCACGTTTCCAACCATTCTTAATTTTAATTAGGTTGCATTACACTCAGACCTGGTGTCAGCTTCTGTTTCTGTAACTCAGCTTGTACTGCTCCCCCGGAAAGGTCTGCCCCTCAGCCCCCATCCTCCAACCATGTTACAAATGCTTTGGAAGATCACACTCGCCAGAATCAGAGATATAAAATGAGCAGGGGAACTAAACTGCCCCTTTTGCATGGGGCCTGCCCGCTTTTTCCTTGCTTTTTCACTCCAGTCTCCATGAGAAGGGCCACCACGCCCAAGAAACTGACATTCTCCTCTCTTCTCAGAGGTAACAGGACTATTTTGAGTGGGGGTTTAATGAAGCTGAGGCTTCATTCATTTTAAATCACTTAAAACTCATGAGTCATACTCCAAAAGAAAGCAGGAGAGTTATGTTAAGTGTGTTTGGAGACATCTTTTTTTTGTTTGCTTTTGTGTCACATGTTGAAGTCTCCTTCCCCCACAACTACCTGGGCTAGAAACTGGCATTGTCTCCGACATAAATGAGGGCCAAGACGATGGCTATATTTAGGCTTCTCTTACAGTCCTGCCCATTAGAATTGCATGGCTGAATGACAACTGCTGCAAAAATTGGCAATGCCCAGTATCGGGCCAACCGGAGACAGAGCACGAGGACATACTCTGCAGGGTCTGGGCAGAAGGAAAATGGACAGCAAACAGGAAACTTTGGGTTCACATGAAAAGAAAATAATTCTGCTGTTGATACTTTAGTAATAAGTTTATTACTATCTTCCTATCTTCAATATCAAAAAAGTAGAAATTACTGATGCAAACAGGCCGTAAAGCATGGCAGGTAGTAAATTTCTTATCCTCTACTGGGATCCAAGGCAACTACTAGCCGTACTACAGGACTGCACTATTTACTCTTGCAGACCTGAAATACAGCCAACAGAAGGATATACACATGAAAAACAACTCCTTTCCAGGCAGACAGCTCTCCCTTCATTGCTCCAGCCTCAGCCTGTTCACTAAGGTTAACAGCAGCAGGTGTGCCGGTGCAATCTGGCCCTTGGTGCCCGTCTTGCTTTATCTAAGCCACTTCTGATGACAGTTGCAGGACCTGGCATTGCCCTGGCTTTAGGCAACGTTAAAGTTTCTAGATTATCTTCACAGAGAGCTACCAGCTGGACGCTGGGATGGGAAATACCAGTCCTGTGCAGTCATACCAACACTCCTGGGACACTGTGCCAACGCTGCTTACAGTGCACGTTCGTTCCTTTTAACATTTTTAATTTGCCATCTTGCCAAGTCCTACAAACCAGAAAAGCTGCCTGCAATAATTTTGGAGGCAAACAGATCCTCCAGTTTCTCACTTTTTCCCTTTCTTCTGTGATGTAAAGAAGCTCTATTAAACCACACTGTAATATTTACCAGTCAGAGAAACTTTGTAGATAGCAGAAAATATTAGAGGTGAAGATGACCCCAGATGTAATTTCACTGCCACCACTGAAGTAACGTTAGAAATGTTTCAGTCTTGCATCTTGCTGGTGAAAATCGAGGTGATACAACTATTCAGTGCTTGAGGAATGAGAGTAGAAAAAAAAAGTGGGGTAGTGTAAAGGTCAGGAGAAAACATACATATTTCCTTTTCTTCGCAAGGGAGCCTTTCAATAAATCTTTTAAAATAAACATTAACTCACTGCAATACACCTCAGATGTCTGTTCAATCATCTGTAGAGTTTTAGGAAGAGCTAGTGGAAAGGAAGAGCTCAGTTAATGTTCCACAGGCTGGGAGACGATTTAGTGTAACGTATTTCCAGCATATTGGATACCCTCTTTTCTCATACCAAGCTGGTCCATGTAGGTCTGAGAACTTTTGTTTTCCAGCCTTTTCAATTAGCAAAAGCGGTGTTAGGATACATCTTTTATTTGATGTGCAGACTAGAATATTCCCACAACCATAGGTTAATTGCTAGTAAATGTTGTGAAAGCAGTCTTGGGTATGTTGATTAATGGCCTCAGTGAGCATCTGAAAAATAGCTAGGCTGTTGGAAAGATCATTAGCAATTTTAACTCTTCAGCTATTGTGACGAGCATAGAGAAACAATTACTAACATCTATAATACGTTTCACTGAGTACAGTGGCATACTGAAACACAAGCTACAGTGAGGCGGAAACAATCACTGAGTTTTTCTTGTGTTCAATTTTATAGAAGTTTACAAGAAAGAGAGAGGCAAGAATTTTTTCTTTTCTTTTTTTTTTTCTAAAGCTTCTGGACACATCTTTGATAAATGCATGGGAGATTTTATATATAAACACAAATACTCCATTCTGCTCATTAATCCTATTCTTTAAAAGTAGAGAGGGACAGAGATGCTGTGTGAAAGGTAGCGTGCCAACGAACAGACCCTGTTTTAGCTCATAGAGACACAGCAATAGTAAGCTGTGCCCTGTGACAGCACAAAGCCTGCAGTCCAGGGGCTGAAGAAAAGAATTACAAGCTTTCAAGCTGCCTCTGATCTTTCAAAGCTCTGAATACCATAGCCTCCCTCAGAGCATCCAAGAGACCACGGTGCTTGTGGGAATTCGTGACAATACCTCTTCTTACCCGGGCTGAGTGCGGACCCTGATGGTGCTACCGTGTCTATGGCAGTTTCAGGGAGGGCATCTCTCTGCAGTCAGAAGAGGGGATTTCAAAGCTCTTATAGATCACTCCAGGCCATTTGCACCACATGAAACCAAAGCAAGGATCTCACCATCAGTCGTCAGATAGCTGCCCAGCTCCACAAACACCATCAAAATTTGCCTTTTTCTTACCTTGTCCTCAGAAAAGAGGAAAAGCATCACCTTCAGCCTGACTCTTCCTAGTGAGGCTTCTACAGGCTAGAGCATGGCCCCATGGACATCTGAAGCACCACACCCAGGAGGGTGGGAGAATAAGCAGCTAGGCTCACTCAGAGAGAAGCTCATAGAAAAGTACCTGCAGACTCTGCAGTGAACACTGCTTTGTTCAGGTGTAAGGCAGACTCCAGAAAGTGTAATCGTGTTCCCTGAAATGATGTACCTTTTGGCTGTCTGTGTGTATTGGTGCACAGGTCTGCCAAAATCAACTCTGCGTTGCTGAAAGCCCTTTCTGGCCCTAAGTTAGAGTCCTTGACTTAGCTCAGGTACAGCTTGGCAATCTCCTCAGTCTGCTCCACAGCATGAGCCAGACATGCACAGAATGATCCTTTGCATGTTTGCTGACTTTTTTTTCAATCTTCCAGTATTTTTTGGGCCACCATCCACCTTCAACCCTAGGAATTTCCCAGTAACTTCTGTCTACCAAATAATCTCTTTACTGAGAGTAGCGTGAGGATGCTACGCACCCATGAACGGTCCTCACTGCCTCCTAGAGCATCACTTGATTGGCCCTGGTCTAGGATACAAGCACCATATAAAGCCTTTATGAAGCATCCATAGTGCTCAGAGCCCTCCCTTCCTGCCTTCTCTTCTGTGCTAGCCCAGATGAACTTGTGCCACCAACCATCAGAGACTCTGTGACCCATATTAGTATTCAAATCCCAGGAGGGAAAATAAAACAATCCTGAACTGCGAGAGAAAAGGGATGACAAGAAGCTGAAGGCTATATCTGGCTAGTAATGAGACAAGTTCAATTGTAGCACGCTCCTGGAAAGCTCATCAAGAACAATCCCTCACAACGTTTCAGAAAATATGCAACAGGAAATTACACCCTGAAGGCACTGTGTTCACTAGCAATCCCCCACCAAGAAAGGGAGAGAAAGAACAAACCAAAATAATTGAATAAGACTCTTTGAGCTCTGTATGCAAGCTCTGCACTCATTAAGGGAAGTGGGCAAGCAGCCAAAAGGGACACAATATATCACTAATTATCAGATATCGGAGAGAAATAGCCTGCTTGTTGGAGAAACAATTCACATAAAGCTTTCTCCACACTTTCTAGTGTAGATGCTGTAACACTGGCAGCGTTCAGTAAAAGCATGTTTTCCACCACGTAATGTTGTCTGGAGTGAGGCATTTGGTGATGTACCTGTGATGGAAGGACGCGGGGGGGGGGGGGGGTGGGGTCCCATACCTCTTAAACTGGCGTAGCTTTTGTAGTGACGCTTCTAAGAGGAAACAGCCTGGGCACAAAGAATGCAAGGCACTGGAAGCCATTTGTTCCTTGGAAGCATATGGGCTAGCTAGTTGCAGGCAGTCATCACCGCAGTCATCAGGCGCGTGAGCCCCTTCTTGGCAAGACCCCGCTAATAGCTAGCTGACTATTGCAGGGGATTTCTTCTCAGCTTTGCAGAAAGTGTAAGCGAGGGATTGAAGAAAAGCGGAGGCAGCAGGAGAGGGGAAGCCATCTACATCCCCTGTGTGGCCAGGCAGGGCCTTGCCTCCTCTCAGGTGGGAAGCAAAGGCTACAGATCCAGAGGGCCCGCGACCAGGCCCCTCCACAGCCGCCTTCCAGCCCTCGTTCCCCCTGGGGCTGTGGCCACAGACCCCCTCCCCTCCATCTTCCACCCCACACACCTGCGCACCCAGCAGCCAGCACACTGACAGGGAGGAGATTGAACTACTGAGTCAGAACTTAAAAAAAAAAAAAAAAAAAAAAAAAAAAAAAAAAAAAA